>JANAVB010014598.1:2375344-2520344 GCA_029216955.1 Iris pallida | reverse complement strand
TTTTTCAATTTGCAAAATTGAAATACTTTGAATAAGAAGCATGGCTATGTGAGCTCCGCCGGCCGCATAGGATGCTCTGGCCGTATGAACCTCTTTGCCGCATAGCCTGTCTAGCCACATAAATTTCCTAGCCGCATGGGCTCCCTGCCACGTGTGCGTGTCATTAATTGCCTTTAATTCGTTTTAGAGCCGTCTTTTGGAGGAATCCCAAGGATCGGTTCATTAAATCTTTGGATTTTATGCCCTGGATGAATCTCCTTTATGAGAGAGGGGGCAAAATTCGAGGAGTCAGTTTTGTTTTGCCTGTAGCACACGACCCAAAGCGGTTATTGGTCTACGTGCCCCCCCTCTTTTGTCCTCCTATAAATAAGAGGAATTAAGAGAAGAAACTTCTTTACTCTCCCCTTCAATTCAAACCTTTTCTGTCCCGATTGTCATCCTCTTCTTCGATCACCGATGGCTCCCAAGAAGACTGTTGCGGTAAAGGGTAAGAAGGCGGCGTCTTCGTCGACTGCGGCACCCGAAGCTTACTTCGTTGTTCGTCCTGCTGTTAAGGGTAAGGATTTGGGAAAGTTATTTTAAACGATGGCTCTGTTGCATGCTGTATGCACAAGCCTTTAATGCAAACTGTTTCGAGTTGTATGGGACACATAAATGTCCTATAACCGAGCCGTATGGGGGTATACCCTATGTCCGAGCCGTATGGGAGTTGTCTTAGTGGGTCGCATGAGCACTTCGTAAACCGAATCGCATAATGACCTGTCGATCAGATCCGCATAAGTCCCTTGCGTAAGGCTCTGACCATCCTTTGTTTCTTTTTATCTTTGATTCTTGCAGCAACCCTGCCGAAGGCTGAGATTATTGTGAAGGAAGAGTTGCTGCCCCCTTTCAAACAAAAATCATCGCTTATTAAGGAGGAGGTAACACCAGAAGCGGAGGAACAGAAAGGAGAGCTGGCGCCCATTGATGTAAGGGAGGAGCCCCAGTTTGAAGGCGGAAGTACTGGGAGTTCTGGTCCCCCTATTTCGGACGAGGATCTTGCTCAAGTACATCCTTCATATGCAAAATGGTTGAGGGATTGGTATATGCGTCCCTATAACTAGGATTCGTGGGCTCTCACAAATGTCCGTCTTTGTTTTGATACTTCTGTCTGTCTTTAGCTGCGGTTTATGTCTTGCTTCTTTTGGACATCGATGTAATCTCTTTCCCTTTTTGTCTGAATAAAATAATAGAGAAATTTTCTGGCTTGCTAATGAGACGTAGTCATATGAATGTCACCGATTTTGAACGGAACATATTCGCTCTGTTCTTTGCTTGTAGGAGTTGTCCCAATGGAAGACTTTTTGTAGACCTATTATCCTTGGCGTACCCTGGTTCTGGATACGGATAATAAGTTGGGAGAGAACCAACATATTTACTCAGAGGTAATGAGGACATGGCAAATATGAGGGTTTCTTCGATGGAGCCTTCCCACTCACAGGTAATGAGGACGTGTGCTAGGAGTGGACTTAACAGAGGATATTTGTGGTCAACAGAGGACATTTGTGGACCTATTATCTTTGGCGTACCCTAGGGTTTTTTTGGTATAGATAATAAGTCGAGGGAGAACCAACATATTTACTCAGAGGTAATGAGGACATGGCAAATATGAGGGTTTTTTCGATGGAGCCTTCCCACTTAGAGGTAATGAGGACATGGCAGGAGTGGGCTCCATGAAGGGGAACATAGGACGACTCAGAGGTAATGAGGATATGGAAGTTCTATATAGAGGGGTGATTTGTTTTTGGCGGAAGTGAAACGACTCAGAGGTAACATCGACGTTGTCGTTTTTTGGAAATTTTGTGGATCTGTTACCCTTTTTGCGCACTGAGAGTGCGGGTAGTGGATCATGAGGGAGGAGCTCTTTCAGAGAAATATGTTTAGAGGTATGGTCATACATGACTTACTATCTGAAAGAGTGTCCGGAATGTAAGTTTAGAGGCACCTGCGGGTACATAACTCAGCAATCTAGGATATTTGGAAGAAGAATGTGAGTTCAGCGGTACTGGAGGGTACGTAACTCAGCAATCTGGAATTTTGTGGATGTGAGTTCAGCGATACCGGAGGGTACATAACTCAATAATCTGGGATTCAGAGAATGTGAGTTCAGCGGCACCGGCGGGTACATAACTCAATAATCTAGGGTTTTGTGAATATGAGTTCAGTAGTACCGGCGGGTACATAACTCAATAATCTGGGGTTTTATGAATGTGAGTTCAGCGGCACCGGCAGGTACATAACTCAATAATATGGGATTTCGAATATGAGTTCAGCGGTACCGGCTGGTACATAACTCAATAATCTGGAATTAGGAGAATGTCGTTTAGACATAATATTTCTTCAGAAACTTGTCGTTGACGGGCAACATGAGCAAGTTTCCATTTTTTTGAGGCGGTAAGCACCGTTGGAGAATACAGCCTCAATGATAAATGGACATTCCCATTTTGGCTGGAATTTGTCGACAATTTTGTGAGTCATGACCATCGGCCTCCGAACTGCCAGAACGAGATCGCCTACTTGGAATTTTTTGATTTTAACCTTCTTATTGAAGGCTCCGGAGATGCGTGCTTGGTATAGCTCGATTCGTTGCTGAGCCAAGAGGCGCTTTTCATCTAAGGCCTCCAACTCTTGTAACCGGATACGATTTTTATAGTCTATCGTCAATTGGTAAGTGAGAGCAACGCGAAGCGAGGGTATTTGAGTCTCCAATGGGAGAACTGCCTCACTCTCGTACACCAGAAAGAATGGTGTGTTCCCTGTAGCTGTTCGGACTGTGGTACAGTATGCCCAAAAGCATTCACCAAGCTTTTCGTTCCAGTCGTGCTTGTTAGATGACACGAACTTCTTGAGAAGTTTGATAATTATTTTGTTGAATGCTTCTGCCAACCCATTCGCTAACGGATTGTATGGTGTTGAAGCAATATTCTAGATGCGATGCTTGTCGCAGAACCGATAGAAGGCATGGCTTGCGAACTGCGGACCATTATCATGGATGATCCTTCGGGGCAGTCCAAAGCGATAGATGACGTGATGCTTGAGGAAGCTGATCACGTTTGAAGTCTTCACTTTTGCAAGCGGAATAGCTTCCGCCCATTTGGAGAAGTAATCTGTGATGGCGAGTATGAAGCGATGTCCTCGGGAAGAGGATGGAGTGATCGGACCGATGATATCTATTCCTCATGCTTCGAATGGCCAGGATGCCACTGTCGGATGTAGAAATTCGGACGGCTGGTGGATGAAGTCCGCATGGACTTGGCAGGCTTTGCACTTTCTTGTATAGTCTATCGCATCTGCTACCATCGTGGGCCAGTAGTAACCCATTCGGCGAAGACGGTCTTACAATTTTGGGCCAGGCTGATGGGCCCCGCAGACACCGTCATGAGCTTCGCGTACGGCTTCCTTGGCTTCTGTATTTGACCGACATTGAAGCAATAATCCATCGTAGGATCGGCGATACCGCATTTTCGTCCCTGTATCATAGAAGAATCTGAGAGAACGTCTTCTGATAGAGGTGGCCTCTTTTGGATTCTCGGGTAGGATGTCATAAACTACGAAGTCAATGAATGGTTGTCTCCAGTCTGGGACTTTGTCGATCGTCTGAGCGGAATAACTCGCCACGAATTGAACATTATTCTTGGGACAGACCAGTTCATGGCCTACCACATCCACCGATTGGCGAGCATCGTTCGGAACCGCTAGGGAAGCGACAAGGCCAGCTAAGGCATCGGCTTCGATATTTTAGAATATGGGAACGTGTTCGATGAAGAACCCTTCAAATAACAAGATGATGGTGATCGCTATTTGGTGATAGGGGATCATGTCTTCATGGCGAACTTCGTATGAACCCCGGATCTGATTGACGATTAACTGTGAATCGCCGTATGCTTCAAGATATTCTACCCCCAACTCTCTTGCAAGTTGGTGGCCAATGACTACAGCGTTGTACTTCGGCCACATTGTTAGAGCAAAGTTCCGTGAGGGAGTAAGCACGATTGATCACCAGTCCGAAAGGAGAAATTAGCACCACTCCGACTCCGACGACGATGTTGCCCTTAGGTCCGGTCCTTGAGGCGCCGTCGAAGAACATTCGCCATATATCATCGTGAGAGGTTGCATGTGAGTCGACGACCTCATCTGGGATGTCTTTGTATATTTTGGCCGACTTCGGGCCTGGGTGGGCTGCTAAAAAGTCTGACAGAGCTAGACCTTTAACAGCCTTTTGCGGGATGGAGATCATATGGTAGGGGGACAGTAATATTGCCCATGTAGCGAGGCGAGAGCTGAGTGCCCCTAGTTTCGTCATGAGGACCCTGAGGGGGTTGACTCGTGATATCACATGTATGGTTTGCCCTGTGACATAGTGCCGCATCTTTTGAATGGCGAACAACAGGGCGAGGCGTTCCTTCTCTACGGCGGTATATCGGTGCTCTGGCCCGATCATCATTCGACTGAGGTAATATATAGCTTGCTCATGGTCGGCATCATTGTTTTATGCTTGTAGAGCACGGAGAGAATGCTCCATTGCTCGTACATAGAACAGGAATGGTTTTCCAGCAACCGGAGCCACCAGGACTGGAGGGTTCAACAAATATTCTTTGATGCTGTCGAAGGCACGCTGGCATTCTTTATCCCATACGAATGAGACGCCCTTCTTCATGAGATGGATGAATGGCTGACATCGCCCGGAGAGGTTGGAAATGAACCTCCTGATGTAAGCTAACCTCCCTTGGAGGCCTCGGAGTTCTCGAAGATTTTTCGGGGGACCCATCTCCATGATTGCCTTTGTCTTCTCAGGGTCTACGTGGATACCCTGGGAGGTGATGATGAAACCCAAGAACTTCCCGCTGGATACGCCTAGAAAGAATTTCGTAGGGTTTATTTTCAAATTGTGTGCTCGCATTAGGTCGAACACTGTCTTTAGATCATGCAGATGATCTTCCTTAGAGCGGCTTTTGGCGGCGATATCGTCAACATAGCACTCCACGGTCTTCCGCAGGTGATCCCTGAAGATGATACTCATAGCTCTCTGATTGGTGGCGCCAGCGTTCTTTAAGCCGAAAGGCATGACTGTGTAGCAGAACGTGCCTATTGGTGTTCGGAATGATGTATGCTTTTCGTCGTCGGAAGACATCTTAATTTGGTTGTACCCCGAGAAGCCATCCATAAACGACATACGTTCGAAGCCGCAGGTGTTGTCAATCATGATGTCTGTGATAGGGAGGGGGAACTCATCTTTGGGGCATGCCTCGTTCAGATTGCGGAAGTCGATGCATATTCGAATCTTCCATTCTTCTTGAGGACCGGTACTATATTGGCGACCCATTCTGGATGTTGCTCCTCACGAATGAAGCTGCTGGCTATCAGTTTGTTGACTTTGGCTTCGATTGCATCCATGATGCCTGGGCGGAAGCGTCATTGTTGTTGTTTGACTGGCTTTGCATCTGGCTGAATGTTGAGTTTGTGAAGGGCAATATCTGGATTTAACCCTGGCATGTCTTCATAGTTTCAGGCAAACACATCAATATATTCTTTGACGAGTTCCAGTAGTGATTCTCGCTCTTCGTCTATCAGGCTTTTACTAACGAAGATTGGTTTTGGAGAAGAGTCGCTGCCTAGATCCCCTTGCATGACCTCATCTTCAGTAGGAGGCTCTCTTTGTTCAAACCGCTTCTCCCATTGCGCATCCAACTGTTGGGCCCACGGCTCTAATTCGAGGAGTTCAGGAAAGTCTTCACCTTCTTCGTAAGCATCAACGAACGCCATGTTGACAGACAAGACCTGCCTGAATACATCTCCGATGCTGATATCCGAATCAGAAGTTGGTGATCCGGTTGAGTGTGACTGCCAGTCGCATTCCTCATCTGAGCTTTCAGGGGTCGTTGTAGGCGTAACAAATCCCAGTCCGCATCGGATCTTGTTGTAGTAGTCCTGTGGTTTGCCAGCTGGGACTGGCGACTTTAAAGGTAATCATCGACCAGTGCCGCACTTCAAACCTGGTGTAGTCTCCAGATCGTACCCCTGTTTTTGTATGAGATATTTAGATTGGGAGCTATATAGATAGATAGACAGCCTCCATATGTCTGATTTGAGATCGACTTCTTCTATGGTAAAGGGCTGTGGGTCATTCTTCTGACCGAAGATGATTGGCATGATCCCCTCCCTCGATTATGCGGTAAGCATCTTCTGCGGGAGTGAGTTGATTTACGTGGTGTAAACATTTGTCACCTGCCTATGTAGGTGAGTGCCTATACCGTGTTCCATAGCATACATTGTACAAAGCTTATTAAGCTCGGTGTAGTTCAAAGATAGCCCCTTCTTGTGCCGAGAGGCTGATTGCGTCCTTACGCAGAGCGGCCGTAAGGGGTGCGGACTTGCCAGGTTTGTGAGCTTGGAGGTGGATCGTCAGAGGTTCTTCTGATCCTGTGACCGTCTCAGTACGAGCTTGCACATCTCCTTCACCAAGGTGCCTCTTCGACTTTTCGTATAGGCAGGAGTCTTAGTAGTAGGATTCGACCTTCTTTGAAGGGGTCGATGTCGGCAAATTCTGTCCTCACGAAGCCGTGTTTGTCGACATACTTGAAGCACTGGTGCAGGGTGGAAGGCACGATCATGTAATCGTGTATCCAAGGGCACCCCAAGAGGATATTGTAGGAAGTGTCTGCATCTATGACGTAACAGGTTACTTCTGACTGAAGATCGCCAATTTGGCATTTCAAGCGAATCTTCCCAATCGGATAGCTCCTGCCCGAATTGAAATCGCTGATGGCGGTGCTTGTTGGTGTCAGGCGATGCATAGGAATACGGAGATAATGTAACAGACCCTTCGGGGTGATCCTTATGGAAGAACCAGGATCAATGTGCATCCGATCCACCTTTACATCGTCGATGTATCCAGTGTAATATAACGGTCGATCGTATATGTTGGTTTTGATGAGCATATCCTGTGAAGTGAAGACAATGTTGGGCATCGCTCCTGTGCAAGCGTTGTCTTAGAGATCTGCAGGACGGGCTCTCTCCCGTGAGGTTGACCTGAGCTAGATATGCGTCAGCGTTCTGGAGTACGTCGCTCAAAGCTGCGCGAACATCCTTGGAGAGTCTCAGGAGCTCGTATAATGACAATTTAGGCCGGTGTGTTGGCCAATTACGCCAAGATGTCAAAGTTGTAGGGCCTTTCCAGCCCATGAGGTGCCTCTTTTCGGAGGGATTTGTCAAAGCGAGTCTCCTTCGGCCTAGGCTTGTCGGTTGTTGGAGGTTGGAAAGGTCCCGAAGTGTCAGCAGTGGCCGACTGATGCTCTTCAGCCGAGTTATCTGGCACAGGTTGGGATTGAGCACCAGACCGAGTAACGACAGCTGTGGCTTCTTCGACATCTGTCGAGATTGTACGGCAGGATCTGACCTTTCTATCCTTCTTCCTACCAATAGAGAGTGGTACAGACTGAGTCACTTAGGTACCAAGTCTGGATGGACCCATATGACTTTCCCTCGTGACGTGGTAAGGGGTACTAGACCAGTAGCCTGATCTTGAGGAGGTAGAAGATTGGCAATCTCCATTGTCGCCCGAGGGATGGGTATCACGCCGTCTTGAGTCTCTGTTGGAGGGAAGCTGCCAAATTGAACTGACACCATATTGGCTGCCACGGTCACCTCCTCGAAATCAATAGCCAAAGCCTTCGAATCGATGAGATGTTGGATGTATCACTTCAGTTGGTAGCAGTCGTGTGTAGCATGGTGGACGTAGCGGTGGTAATGGCAGTGCTTTGCGCTCTCCATTTCCGCCGGCCGAGGTTCCCTTCTTGGTGGAGGGAGCTAAATTCTATCTCCTTGTATGAGCATATCCAAGATGGACTTGACATGGCCGTCTTCGAAGGAGTAGGTCATTTGCGGCCATTGCTTATCTGTCAGTTTTGACTCAGATTTCTAGGCAGTATCGGCCACCATAGCTTGCTTGCCCTTGTTGTCCCGATTGTTGGAGGAGCTATCCCCATTGTTGTTGTTGGTATTAGGGCGCTTGCCCTTGTCCTCTCCCTCTGAGATGTGCAATTCCAATTGGCGAGCCTTCTTCAACCGTCTTTAGTGCTAGTGGCACTGATGATAACGTCTTCTAGTTCTTAAATTGACTTTCACCCATCCAGAGGCTGTTTGTTGGAAGCAGTCTCTTTTGGCAAATTTCAATTAAGGAGGAATCAGGATTACCGGACAGCAACTTCATGGCGGTTTGGCGGAGCGGCTCAATATAGTTCCTTGTTATCTCTTTCTTCCCTTGAACGACGTACCATGAGGGTGGACATTATGATGTCCTGTCCTACTTCGTAGAATCTTTCCAAGAACATGCGCTTGAAGCTGGCGAAGGAGTGGATGCAGTTGTCCGGCAGGTTACGGTACCAGTCAAAGGCGACCCCTTCCAATGTCCGATGAATAATCGTGTAAGGATGGGATCGTTATGGGGCAGATGGTCAGTGGGGACCTCGAAGTAAGTGATGTACCAACTTACGGAGGTCTTCCCATTATATGGATTGATGTGGAATAGTTTATACTTTGGTGGGAAGGGAACATCTCTCCACGCAGCGGGATATGGTTGTCGTATCCTGAGGTCTTGACCATTTTCTCGGGCGTGGAACATGGCCCGGAGCTCCTGGACCTCTCTTCTTGCCTCCCTGGCCTCGTCTGCAGCGGCAGGAGCCGATATTTCAGGAAGATTATTGTCCGGGTTCGGTGCCGCTGAGTTCGAGTCAGCATTGAACGCGGGACCCAAGTTTGTTTGGCCAGGCATCCCTCCTTGCAGAGTAGGGAGGGCTGCTTTGATCTCGTCCACGGATTTGACCAAAGTGTGCAGTATAGCCTCCAGAGTGTCGATGCGTTGGCGATCACTGGGACCATCCTGTTCGTCGTTTGTCATGAATGCCGTCCTGACATAAGTAGAAGTGGAAGGGACGGTAGGATGACGTACACTCCGAATCATACCCCTATACCGAACAGTCATCGGGGTATGTGGGAATGTTCTCCTCTGATTCGGACTCAGAAGGAACAGTACCCCCAGCTTCCGAGTTCACCTCGTCTTGGGAATTGTAGACGTCCTCGGGGACGTCGAGATTTGATGCATCTAATAGAAGAGTTATTTCCCCCAGCTCGTCTCCTTGGAACATCGGATTGTCAGTGGAGGTTCGAAGGAGTGCTACCCCAGTTCTAGTAACCCCCAGTGATGTGGATGATGAATCTCCAACTGTAGCAGATTTTGTCTTTGAACGGGTACCTTAGAAAACTCTGGTGGTGGGCAACCGCTTAGACGACAGTCTCTTAGTCATAGTGGTTGAAATCTTCGGGCTGGAAATATTTATCTTCTTTCCTCCCCCATCAGCGAGGATTTTCTGAGCAGAGTTGCAGGAGACGACGGGAAGTGCCTCATCCTCTGAACATGGTTGTTGCAGTCTTTGGAAGACGGACTACCGGTCTTCTCGTACCGTTGCATTATTGCAACAGCAGTTAACGATGACTTGGGTGCAGTGACGTCCGTGGGAGGACTCTTTGCACCCCGAGGCCCCTTCTCTTTACTTGCGCTTGTGGAGGATAGCCTCACGCAAGTCAGATGGGTCCGGAACGACCATGTTTGCTCCCTGGATCTTGGGAGACTTTTGGGAACCTATTCTATCCGTTTGCCGTCGGGGGCTGGACTCGAGTGGTCCTATACAACTTCACATCAGAGGCCCGCTATAACAGTTTATAGAACGTTCGGATGGTCAGAGGTCGGGACAGCAGGACTGAGCTTGCCAAGCTCGCGCTGCCCTAGACTTCTTCACTCTAGTGCGTGAGGGCACATAATAGAAAGAGTCTAAGTGGTGCTGGAGAGAGTCAGACATGTTTTCTCGGAACACGAGAGATCAGGACCATAGGAGAGGCGATCGAAGACTGAGCCGCGTGGAGCAGGCGGCATGCGGCTGGAATCAACAGTCTTCATGCGGCTGGCAGTCATAGCCGCATGGGCTTTCTTCAAGCGGCTTGAAACCTCAACCGCATAAGTCTTCTCCATGCGGCTGGAAATCCTAGCCGCATGAGTGTTATGCATTCGACTGGTAGTTTCGGCCGCATAGACATCATGCATGCGGCTGGCAAGTTTGGCCGTATGAATGTTCAGCCTGCGGCTAGTGCCTTTGTTCGGCTTCTTCCTGGAGCACATAGAATCAGTCTTTGCCCCTGCAAGTCCAGCATCATAGTGCTTTCCTCTGTCGGACTTGGGGATAGCAGAGTCTTCTATGGCTTGAAGTGGGGCCGCATGAGAGTTGCCTTCGCCGTCTTGGGCAGCAGAGAGTACTCCGTCCAGAGCTTGGGGAGGAGCAAATGATTTTAGCCTCCACTTCCTGCGAGCCTTCTTTGTGCGGGTTCGCTTCTGGACCGGGCCAACGCTCCCGTCGGAGAGCATTTCTTCAAACGCCTGTTGGTCGAAGCGGACGACCATCTTCTGTTGTGTGGAGCTAAGTTTGGCTGCATTCGATTGCGTCACCAACTCCTCATCCGTGGAAAAGTTTCTCTCCAGCAGAGTTGCCATCGTATTTGCCATGAAATATAAAAGAACAGAATAATTATATCGGAGGACTGGACTTTTACTTCATAATACAAACTCGCTTGTACAAAGAAAGCCTAGGGACGAAAACCTAGGTACAGCAATCTAAGTATAATTGTTTATTTTAGATTCTGGGGGGTGACGGTAGAGGCTCGGAAAAGCAACGGCAGCTCTGCCTTACTCCTTGGACGATCGGATGCAGCCTTGGCTCCGGAAAAGAAATGCTCTCAGGATACCCTCTGTGTGTGCCTTTGTCTCTCTGCTCTCTATCTTCAAGTCACTCTAGGTGCTCTAGTGCTCTAGCAAAAAAGTCCTCTTTCGCAAGAGAATGGTACCTTACTATTTATAGGAGTGGGATGCGATCATTAGGATTTGCAAAGATTGCCTCCTTGATAAGTTGGCGGTTAAGGATCAATTAATCTGGGCCATTAATTCTGATTGTAGCAAATCTAGGCAATTAATGTGGATTGCATCAAATCTCTGTGGGCAATTAATGATGATTGCCATAAATCTTCATAATTTATTATGCCAAGCTTGGATCTCCTGCCACGTGTTTAATTTGCATGATTGCAAATAATCTGATTTGATCCCAGTAATTATGAGGGTGGCACTAAACCTGGTTGCTTTGATTTGATGCCACGTGTCCCATTATTATTATGCTGCTAGCTGTAGGGACACGGGAAAAACTAATCTTCTGCCACGTGTCTTAACCGCGAGCCACTTAGGAAATCCAAACCGCGTGAGTATTGTTCCCTACTGAGCCGCATAAGACTGGCCATGCATGGAAATGATCTGAGCCGCATGAGCGTAGGCGACCGCATGATGGGTGGCTTCTCAGTGAGCCGCATGAAGATAGTCCTCGTAAGCCGCATAAGGTAGACTATGCCTGAGCCGCATGAGGTGGCCTCTCCCTGAACCGCATGGGGTGGCCTCTGCTTGAGCCGCATGCGACTATCCACGTGTCAAGGCCGCATGAAGGATTTTGGGGTTTGATGGATCGTGTCAGAGATTTTCTTTGTTTCCCTAGGAGTCTACCAATATGACAAAGTCATTATTGCAGCTTTATGTCAGAGCCGTCAGTTCTCCTTTACGTCAGAGCATTAAATAGGGCCTTTGCTTAATGGCCAATTGTAGAAGCGAACCGCAGAAGGCCACGTGGTGTTGCTTGAGCCGCATGTCCAAGTTGGTGACTTTTGAACCGCATGATGCTCTTGAGCCGCATGAAGCTCGTCTGTTCTGAGTCGCATGGGTTTTCCTGTTCTGAGCCGCATGAGCTATCATGTTCTTTTCCATGCTTCTACAACACAGTCGTTTACAATATTCTTGATCATAGTTCAGTTCTTTATCTTCATGCTTTCTTTCCATTAGCTTACTCATTCATGATTATTATTTTCTATGTCTAGTTCATATCTTGCTAGTTCTTTATATACTCTTTTCCGTTCTATTTTTCATTATTTGTAGCTTATTTTGTGGTAACAACATTAAATGCAATATGGGTATAGTTTGCTCCTTTTCTGACTGTATCGTTGTAGGTGACATGACGTGCTTCCTACTTTTGTGCTATGGACCATATGGGGGAAGATAGAGACTCGATGGCCAAAATCCTAGAAGACTAGTTAGATAGAAGTGTTTATTCAATATTGTGAGATGTTATATTTTTCTTCAATTATAAATCTTATGAACATTGTAATTTTGATTTTGTTGTTGTGAATGAGCAATAAAGATAGTATTTATAAGTATTTTGTTTATTGTGGGCTAGACAGCGTACTACCACCGACACTGTGGTGAAGGATGGACTTAGCTACAAACTCATATCCTTAAAAGCGGGAATGGGTCGTAACACACCTCCACCAATGTGAATATTACCCCGTGTCGGAGATATCCTCCGGAACACTAGATATCCAACCTAGCATAAACAAGTTCTCATACTTAACTATAATAATCAATCATAAACAAACAAGATTCATAAAATCAAACAAACCTAATTCTAAAATCCAAGCTGTACCTCAAACTCCCAAGGTCTCCGTTGGCTATCAGCCCAATGCCGCTGTCTATCCTGCGCCATGCAAAGTTGATCTCTGATGAGCTTCACCATCTTAGCTGCATCCATAACCATCTCTGGTCCCAATAAAACTCTCTCTCCAACGTCATCCCAAGATAATGGAGTACGACATCTCCGTCCGTACAACGCCTCGAATGGTGACATCTCAATGCTGGCCTGAAAGCTACTGTTGTAGGCAAACTCAACCAAATGCAAATGATTCTCCCAGGAGCCTCCAAAATCTATAACACAAGTGTGTAGCATATCCTCAAGAGTCTGAATAGTCCTTTCTGACTGTCCGTCTGTCTGAGGGTGGTAAGCGATACTGAACTTGAGCTAACTGCCCAAGCTAGCCTGCAGACTCTGCCAGAAGTGGAAAATGAAGCGACTATCCTGATCCGAGACTTTTCTCACGGGAACTCTATGTAGTCTGACTATCTGCCTCATGTACCTATCTGCTAGTCTCTCTATAGACAAACCTACTTTGAATGGCAAGAATTGGGCTGATTTGTTCAACCAGTCCATGATAACCCAAATCGGATCTTTCCCTCTTGGTGCACGCGGCAATCCTGATACAAAATTCATAGTGATGTGCTCCCATTTCTATTTCGGAATAGGCAATGGCTGCAACAATCCTCCTTGCCTTTGTCTTTCTGTCATTACCTACTAGCAAACCAAGCATTTGGCTACGAAGCGTGCTACATCTCGTTTCATACCATACCACCAAACATGTTTCTTCATGTCTCTATGCATCTTGTTGGCACCTGGATGCATAGAATACTGAGAGCGATAAGCCTCCTAGATAACCTACTCTCAAAGCTCGCCACTAGGCACACATAGTCTGGAACCCTACATCAACGCTTCATCCTCTGTAATAAAAAGCTCGTCCAGAAGTCCTGTCCGAACCTGCACTTTGATACTCCGTAGAGATACATTATCAAACTGAGTCAACTGGATCCTATCCATCAAATCCGAATAAATCTGCAGTCCCCACATCTACATCTCTACCGCAGGTACTATCATCTCGATCTCTAAACTATCAAGTTCTGCTAGCAAATGACGGTGTGTCGTCAAACACATAGCTACCAAATACCTGCTCAAGGCATCGGCAACCATGTTGGCCTTCTCTGGATAGTACTACAATGAGATGTTGAAGTCCTTCATCAACTCCAACCATCTCTTTTGTTTTATGTTCAGCTCTTTTTGGATAAACACATACTTCAAGCTTTTGTGGTCCGTGAAGATCTTTACACGCCCTCCATATAGATAGTATTTCCACAACATAAGAGCAAAGATGACCGCTACCAACTCCAAATCGTGGGTAGGGTAGTTCTTCTCTTGCTGACATAACTGTCCGAAAGCATAGGCGATCCCCTTTCCATTCTGTTGCAAGACACAACCTAGATCCTTCCTTGAGGCGTCAATATAGATAGTGAATCCACCTGTCTCTGATGGCAATGTTAAAACTGAAGCTATCGTCAACCACTTTTTTAACTCATCAAAGGCGACCAGACACTACTCTGACCAGACAAACTCTGTCCTTCCGGGTCAGCCTAGTCAATGGCTCTACAATTCGGGAAAAATCTTAAATAAACCTCTTATAGTAGTTTTCCAATCCCAGGAAGCTCCTGATCTCTGTAACTGAACTTGGAGCTGTCCATGCCTCAACTGCCATGTTCTTTTTTGGGTCGATTGAGATTCCCTCTCCGGTCACAACATGACCCAGGAACTCAACCCGATCAAGAAAGAACACAAACTTTAAAAACTTGCCGTAAAGCTTCTCCTTCCTAAGGGTCTCTAGAACTACTCTCAGATGCTCCTCGTGCTCTTCTAGGGTGTTTGAATACACCAAGATATCTTTAATGAATATCAATACAAACTTGTCCAGATACTGGTGGAATACCTTATTCATCAGGTTCATGAAGGCCGCCACGGCATTGGTCAACCCAAATGGCATTACCATAAACTCAAACTGGCCATACCGAGTCCGAAATGTTGTCTTCGAAATATCTTCCTTCTTCACCTTCACCCGGTGATAGCCTGACCTCAGATCATTCTTAGAAAATACCCTCGCTCCGCTCAACTGATCGAACAGATCACCGATCCTCGACAACGATTATTTGTTCTTGATGGCGAGGTAGTTAAGAGCCCTATAGTAGATACACATACGTACCGACCCATCTTTCTTCGGCACAAAAAGCACCGGAGCACCCCACGGTGAAGAATTTGATCTGATGAAGCCTTTTTCTGTAACTCGTCCACATGCTTCTTTAATTCTACCAGCTCGATGTTGTTAACTCTATAGATGTGCTGAGATATCGGCTCTACACTGGACACCAAATCTATAGAGAACTCAACGTCTCTGTCCGGAGATAAACCTGACAACTCCTTTGAAAAAACATCTATGAACTCAGCTATCAATAGATGTGGCAAACTCTGCTCTTCAACCACTGCTCCATAGAAAACTCTGTTGCTCTGCTCTGCCTCTCCTTTGGCAAACTCGAACTCCGTCTCTCTTGGCAATCTGAAAAGCACTCTACCTCCACGACAATCTATACTGGCATAATGTCTGCTCAACCAATCCATCCCGAGTACAATATCGTAATTTGGTAATGGCGTTACGAGCAAACGCACATCCAATATGGTAATTCGGTAATGGCGTTACGAGCAAACACATACCCAATTCGGTAATGGCATTACGAGCATATGTATATTGTATAGAGTAAGGTATAGTAAACGGTTAGAGTATTAATATGTAATATGGTATATAGTTGATTGATGAGATTAACTTTGATGTAGAGTTTGACTAGACTAGAGAGACCTTGTGGACCCAATAGCTATAGTTAACCGTAGATATTGACTTGGTTTGACTGAGGATTGACCAAAGTTGGCCAAGAGTTGACTTTGACCTAGATTGACCTAGAATCATGTAGATTATATTGTAAACTTCAATTATTACCGTTTGAACACATTATAACCTGTATTGCTCTAAATAGGACATTGTTACTCTGGTAAGTACATCTGTATTCATCAATCACATAGGGTATCAGGCGATTATATTTTTTGATAGTTCTTTCATTTACTTGCTGATTACTGTATTTCAGTTCTAGTTAGTTCTATTGATTCTCTGTCAACATGGACTGGTATTTATGGATCCACTGTATGCAATACTCACCTTTTACATGTCTAGCCTCTATTACTGGAATCGTTACTGGAATCACTACTGGAATCACCTACTGGCATCATTATATTCTGGCTGGACTTGTACTTTACTTTCCTATCATTTTCTGGATTCACTTGTACTTGTCGGGCAGGAATATATTCGAGTAGACATATAAACATTTTTAATACTGGAACCACCCTTTGGTCTGATCAGGAACAATAGCAGTTCCCTACTTGTCAAGTGTGCGATGAGCCGAATTTACACCTAGCCGTTTACATGTCAACCTCGGTATTTTAAAACACACTGTTAGAGTCTTGTACTATACTCACCCTGGAATCACTTACTGGACTCATACTGGAATCACACTTGACTCATATTATACTGGACTCACACTAGGATCAAATTTGACTTATATTGTACTGTCTGGACACATATCACATTACTCTAGTTCAGCTAGCTTTATTTTACAGTCTTCATTGCGATGATCTTCTGTTCACAGTATTTACTTTCCTTGTTCTAACTATTGTTCTATATTCATTACATGTCTCAAACTTCCAAGATTCATCAATATAACTGTCTATAACTACTTTATAGTCTTTGTCATTTACTTGGGATTGTTAGATGAGGTGTGCTCGTTCCATCCTAACTGGATATATTTTTCAGATGGTTGCCCTGGAGATACGTGCACTTGCTATAGTCCTGAGGAGGGATTAGCCACATTGAGCCCTGACCTTTAGGAGTGACCAGATGACTATCTTAGTAGACTTCTTCTAGATTTTTATGCTTGAACTTAAATTGTAATAAGTTGAGATATTGACTTTGTATTTGAGTTTGTTTGAGATATTATTATTTAGTAGTTAAGTTGATGTTTGTTTAGTCTTATTAGTTATCTATACTTTTGTGTTATCTTATCGTGCTTAGACAGTGACTGAGTTTTACTATGTCTTTACTTGTCCTCCATTCGGTCCATGACAGTTACATTACATAATTGCGTGAGTTGGTTAGATAGTAACCTAGTACAGCGTTCTACTACCGATTCTGCGACATAGGCTGGGTGTTGTTATGCACTTGTACCCTTATACCGGGTGTGGGTCATGACAATATCAAAATATAACACCACTTTTCAAGAGATCATCAATTACAACGACACATTAATCTAGAATTTATTAACACTGATCTTCAGCTAGCAGACTTTTTCACTAAACTACTTGCCGAAGAGTGTTTCAACTTTTTTCGTCGATAATTGGGAATCTTGGATGAAAATGTCATACAATAAGTCTTACCTGCAAAAATACTTGTTAAATCAAAATTCACATATGTTGCATTATTTTGGGTACAAGCTGAAAGGATCCTTCTGTTAACCTGACGTAAAAGCCTAAGCGATACAGTGCCAAGTGTCTTCGGACTACCGCTAGCCGGAAACTGGCCCCTATAGCTAATTTGAGACGATTCACATATACTAAATAATGATTCACAAGTCTGTCGCATGCTCTACTTATTTTTTTGCCAATTAAATCTACTATTTTATTTCAATACTATCTTTCTTACTATTATTATTTTTTTACTGTCTAGAGATCTGGATCCACCAGTACCGAAATCGGTCTATGTATCTTAATGTTTTATTGCAATCTCACTCATGATGATCGTAAGATATATTCTAGGGTAGCTGGTATCGACATTAAGTTCGATGATTTTGACTTGGCTGAGTATTTGCAACTCCCTAAACCCAATTCTTGGGAACGCCATGTCGATGCTCGTGACTTCAAGTTTGTTGGCGATATCACCCTAGAAGGTTTTAAGGATATGATGTGTGAACCCAATCCTCGCCCTCGTAAACTTAGTGCTAAATATCTCAACCAACACTTTTATGAACTTCATCGTATTATATTCTCTTCTATCCTACCAAAAGCTGGATCTATTGATGAAGTAACCTACATAGAGTTTACTGTACTATATTATCTGCATTTCACCATCCCATTCAACTTTTCACGCACGATGATGGACTGGATGATTCGTGCTAGAAAGAAGACTAGAGCACTTGTGTATGCTATGTATCTACCCATGATCTTTTATACCTATAATATTCTCTTAGACGTCGACGACTGTCAGTTCGTAGGAGCTCCTGTATACCTCTCTAAAGCTCGTAGGACTATTCCTGCACCTTTACCTCCTGCTCCTGCTGAGGAAGCATCATCTGATTTTGATGCCCCTCGACCTGAACCACTTGCCAACCTGGATTTTATCATAGACATATTGCACGACCGCTTCCGGTTGGAAGACGATCGTTACATTCAGCTGGATTATCGGACCACCCTTCAGATGACCGCCATTAGTAACAGTCTTCATGACATACAATACAACATGGCAAGGCATCCCACTATGCCTTTTCCTACGGGTCAGGACCCTTCTTACGAAGGCTACCGGATTGATGACCCTTGGGCTATGAGGTATCTGGATCCTGATGCTGCTTTTGTCGACCCTCGTCGCTCTGCTCGCGATCCTTCGAATTTTGTCGGTCCATCCCGTCGTCCTACTCCATGATGGCTATGGTCTACTACTTTATGAAGCTGCTAATACACTCCAGTTATATTTTTGCTTTTTAGTTTCTTTTCATGCACTATGTAGTTCCTTTATGTATGTTTTAAATACTGCAAGTTTCACCTGCTGGATTGTCTAACTAATAGTTTTACTATTAAATTTGGTTATGGTTAGGTTGTGTGTTTGATCTTTCACTTTGTCTATTTTAATATCCCTTTACGGGAGAGTTATACACTATTCTGCTAAATGACAAAGGGGGAGAAAAATAGCATACTATATGATATTTTATGTGATATTGAGATGTGATATTGTATATGCATTGTATCTATCTGTATGTTGTGCTTGGATAAATCTTTTGTACTAGGACGAAAATATTCATTTGCGGGGGAGCCACTCCATACTTGCAAAAGATCTTCTCTCCTTCAACATGTGTCAGGTATGGATATTGAGACATACAAATATCATTTTGTCAATTATCAAAATGGGGGAGATTGTTGACCCAAACTGGATCACAGTCAACCTGATTTATATAATTAACAACTAATATCTGATATAATCCAATACAACACATCAAGTGCAAGGTAGAACATCACCTATGATCCAATATTACATATCAAGTTCAAGACAAACGTCTTCTACAAGCTGTTGCATTATAAATGTATTTTGTTCTCAGTCTGTAATTTTTGATTTATTGAGTCTAGAAAAATGTGTAAGTTGTGTCGCACTTTGTCATCTCAATCCCTAGACATATTTCTCCAAGCTTCACCATACAAACAAACCAATTCTTGAACCAAACCAAACCACTCTCACCCATATAAGGCTTCTAGTCTGAGGCAGACAGAACTCGGGCCAAACACTGCCTAAAGCAGAACTCAAGCCACTCTGTCTCCTTGAAATCAGCAACCTAATTTTTAGGGCCACCTTGCTGCGAGCTGTCCAATGTTCGAATTTTTGAATATTTGGGACAAAATTCTGGCCAAACTCTTCCTCCCCTAACTAGTACAAATAGAGCTTGATTCTTTTATTTCAAATCATCTCTTACTCTCAAGCTTTCAATATTCCAAGCCTTATATACTCTAAGCCTTACTCTTCTAAATCACCTAGCCAAAAAACTTCCTAGCCCCAAGGTGCTCAGTGCGATTTAGCTAGAAGTTTTGTGCAAGAGTTGAAAAGAGGTCACATAGAAAATTCCAAGTTTCACATCTGCAAAGTTAAAGTAGTCGAACGCTTAAAAGGCTCGTGTCTCTAAGAAGTTGGCGTGCTCCTCGGACTAAAGGCACGTGTGTACCCTATTTCAAAAATAGTGGATTTCAACTCCGAGCAAGAGTTCTCGGACCTGGACAAGTCCTCCACGAGGGAAGACAGGATATATCGCTGCGTGTGCGTTTGCTCTTATAAATTCTTTTACTTTTCGCACTATTACTCTATGATTATATATTCTCTTAGTAGTTGTTTTTGGACTTAGCATAGAGTTATTTTTAATCAGTCACTATAGACACAAACTCTATTCAACCCCCTCTAGAGTTGTCTACACGCTACTTCAAAAAAATAAAATTATATATATATATATATATATATATATATATATATATATATATATATATATATAGGGACTAACTCATATATGGGTCAGAAATGTATGCTATAGTACGGTTTGATATCACTAATGCTAATGGACAAAGACTTGGAATTTACTACGGCAACCAAAACTGGATATGATAAGGTAAACCCCTCATCATATACCCATCATCTGATACCAGGGAGTTAACCAAGACTGAAATATAGAGGGGCAGTAGGTAATTGTATTGGGCTGGACTAAGAGATGCAGGGGTCTGAATGAATGGGGTGGACTGAACCACATGATACAAGACACCCAACATGACAGAACTTGACATGGGTCAAGATAGGACTGATACCTACAGTAATTAGGAAGTGATAATACTTAACATCATATAAGGACTTACCTGCAAATGTGCAAACTGAGCTATAAGGTTAAAAGGATTTGCATTAATGCAGTGAAAGGATCACAACTCAAGTCTGAACTAAGAAGTTATGGACAGGACTCTAAGTACTGCAGTGAAGTAACACTTATAGCAGTATCAAGACTGGACATCAAATGGATCAATTGAACTCAAGGGTTCAAACATCCAAGCCATGGCTCTCAACTGACTCAAGTAAACCTATACTGGACTGAAAATGAGATTTGGATAGATGCAATATAGGATACTGATAAATACAGGTAACAGGACAATAACAAAAAAAAATGGACGGATAGGTAATGAAATGTGAACTGTGATGGAACTGGGATTCCCAAGACCCTTACTTTGGTGTGCGTATCGATCGATATAAAGTTAAACAGATTTAATACGTGTTCTAACCCTTCTTAGGCGAAAACTAGGGTTTACGAATTATACCTGCGGCGGAAAGAAGACAAGTAATTCCTAGCAATCTCGAGCGGACGACCCCAAGATCTTCTACACGTATTCCTTCCTCGAATTGGACGTCGTGTGGGCGACGATCTCCCAACCTTTTCTTCTCCTTGGCAGCCCTCTCTTTCTCTCCTTACGTGAATCACTAATTTAGAGAAAGTTTCAGATTTATGATCAGTAATATGGCGGCCAGAGAATAGAGGATATATATAGGCTACGACAGGGACCATGAGGAGAAATTAGGGTTAGGCCTCCTAACGGATCTGGATATCTCGTGTTCAGCCCGAACACACAATCCAGGCCCATTAATAATAGCTCGGTCTACTAATGAGCTATTGTTGCACTACCTCTCTAATCCCAAATTATGTTTGTCGGCTCCTTTTATTAAATGCTCGTTTGGCTCCCCATGTTACGATATCGTATGTCCGTCGATCAAATTAAGTTACTGACAACTATATTGATTCGACATCTTTTATCCTTAAGTAGTACCACTCAACTTTATTTGTCATGTCGGATATAATCCACCTGCAGGGTTTACATGACAATCCTTATGAGCTCCTTAAGGGGACATCATCAACCCGATGTATCGGGATATGGATTCCATTTATAATCAACAGCCCATCATACATACAATGTTATTACCCAATTCATAGAGTTTGTTGATCCATAATGAATCTCACTCTTTTATGAGTCAATGTAATGCACACTTCATATACATGTCTGTTATTATATCCGGATTAAGAGCACAAGCATCCATAATAACAGAGGTATTTGTTCTCTTATGTAGTCAGTACAAAGAGAACAACCTCAAGTGGTCCTGTTCAATACACATAAAATGTACTAGTGTAAACCTATAATCAAGATTGACTAATACCAGATTACACTACAACCTTTCCAATAGATTGTCCAAGTACATCTAGGTTGTGAACTATTTATATACTCCATAGGGAACTGATAATATGATCTTCTGTGTGACACCACACACCATATTATCTACAATATAGAATATCAGAAATTTGTATTAACACTTGCAACAAATATAACATGCAAATATTTGCCCATATGATTCTCATTCAAAATTTAAGGAAATAAGGTTACTACAAAAGTGATGCTTTTAGTATATAACCCTAACAAACTGAACAAATGAGAGCAGGGCGTGACCAAGGTACTGATGCCAAGCAGGTGTCAGTACACACTGATATGGACTGATACTTCATGAGCATCAGTCAAATGTCATAGGAGTAACATTGGGACTAAACCAAGGTATGGCTAAACATCAAATACGTGATACCTTTAATGGAAGATTGATATATGCATATATTATTGACTGCATCAAAGAATATGAAGACTGTTATAGTTCATGTTGCAGGACAGAAACAAAAGGGAAACTGCAACATACAACCTATGAATTGAACCATTTGTTTAAGGAGCTGAACCCAGATAATATAAAACAGAGCATCTAAGGGGAATGGATTCTACGAAATCCGAAATCAATATATAATGTATGGAATGAACATATACATAGGTAGGTAAGGACTCATCATCATCCTTGCAACTGATATTGGTTAAACAAGGGGGTTGATCAATTCCCTGGACTGACTCATTAGTTCAAGACTGAACTAAATGTCAGTTGGAAATGAATAAAACAGTATATATAAACCTTTAAACTGATACATGTGAAATTAAGGACTGAACACACTATATTTAGAATATGATTAAAAGTAAAATGGATAGATCAGTTAGTATATGTATAGATTGATACATACATTCCTGTTGCAGGGCAGGACAGAACATTAGTTCAAATGGACTGAAATGATGAAGGGTTAATCTATAGTACAGTGAACAGGACTGGACTATATGTTAAGGGTTCTGGATAGATACATGGAATTTGTATATAACAAATCACTTGTAATACAATAAGACATTATGAACTAACTGTAAATGTTACAGTCAACAGAACATTGCTTATCAAACTATGTTTCACATTCCCAATACCCACTCCACATTACACTAATCAAACCATTCCCAAATATGGATAAGTTAAGATATTGCCAATAGGAAAATAAAGTTAAAACTGGAATTAGAACATGGAATGCTCTATAAGTTATTTTGTCAAACACTTGGCGTGCGTATCCGATACTCTCGTGATAAGCACTCTAAATGGATACAAACTTGACCAAAAGCATGTCTACATGATCTATCTCATTAGCCTGACCTAATTAGTCAATTTTTATAAACACTAAAATCCTAATTTTGGATTTCCCCTAATTTGTATCAAAATAAAATAAAGAAATCCTTCAAATAGAAAAAAGGATAGCCTCAACTCCTATCTAATGGCACCCTAATGCAATAGGGTCCTAAATGAATGCATATACACTAATTAAAGGGAAATTAGAGGTTGAGAGTGCTCTTACCAATTGGGAGATGGATTCCCAATACAGAAATTCCTATATCTAGATCTCCTCCAAGCTCCAAGGGTCCAAGTGATCCAAATGCTCCCAAGCTAGCCAATAGAGCCTTCTCCTCTTCAAGGGAAAGTGAATGCAATTGGTTTGAAGGAATTTGGACACAATTTGGGAGTGGGAAGAAATTTGGGAAAATTACAAATTAGGGTTAGGGTTTCAATAAAAGGGGAAAGAAGGAGGAGCGCTTGCTATTAATAGCAAAGGGAGAGCCTAGTGTGGCCGGCCACATGTGTGGTTTAGGGCTTGGTTCAAAAGTGGAAAGTCTAGAAGGCCCTTCTAAGTTGTCATGACAAGTTTCAAGGGGAAAGGCTCATTCTGACTTAGATAATGATTCTAGTTAGATTAGAGACTACTAACTAAATAAAAATGGATTTAAAGATTTTCTAAACACACTAATTTAATCTACCATGGTCATATCTAACATCTAGTTAGAGTGGCTCTATGGTTTACCAAATTATAACACAAACACAATTCATTCAATTAGAAGATATCTAAAATAATCAAAATTTACAAATGACCAAAATACCCCTATTCTAAAATTTGGTAGTAATAAGAGATCAGAGATGTTCTCTGTAGTTTGGGGCAGGGAGAGGGAAATGAGAGAGACGGAGTTAGAGTGAGCATTTATAGAGTTTGAGAGTTTGGTAGTGGCTTGGGAAAGAGGAAAAGAAATTTGGAGGGAGATTGAAATAACTTGGCTGCTCTTCAGTATCATTTGTTGGAGTAGTTGTAGGAAAGAGAAAAATAACATTTAGAAAATTTTATATTATTGCAAGAGCAAATATTATATGATAACATGGTCACCAATATTGCTAGAACCCGTAATAGTATTATTTAAAAAATTGATATGTCGCAAAATATATTTATAAAATAATACCTATAAAATTCTAAAATATTCATAAGATACAACATTCTATTTATTCGGGAAGGTGTGATTACAAATCTTCCCTCGTATAAAATTTTGCCCTCAAATTTCAGAAGGCACAATTAGACAAGACCAAGAATAATCAGATACAAAAATTGAAAATGGCATGATTAAGGTAGTACCAAAGCAATATAATCACGAAAAACATGATCAATGATAGAATGGTGTCCTATGCATGATAAAAATTTACTTATGCACGGTCAAAATTAATCGAAATGGCACAGTCAGAGTTTAGGTTTAACCACGATTAAGGGTAGAACTATGAAAGAGATTGGGCCAGTAGGTATTGGAAAATAGTGGTAATGAGTTCGAGATATCAAGTGGAATTTCTATATAAAACTTATGGCAATAGAAATGATTTCTTAAAATTTGAACCAGTTGGTAAGATTTTCACTAAAGCCAAAATTTAAACAAATCAAGAAAACTTTGATAAAGTTTGTCAATGGCGATAAGAGACCAAACATGGATATAGTCTCAATAATATCCGAAAACCATACATATCTGAAGTCACTTTTCCTAGAGTTCATGCCCCGCTAGTATGCATCTGGTTACATTGAACCTTTGGTTCCATGACTCAGATAATAATATATTACCAAAATATTCTATCAACTTTATTCAATATTGTCGGAATAAACCAAGAAAATATTACAAATTTAGGACTTAGACTTAATAATATCCGAGAACCAATGAATACCTGCAATTACTTCAACCTAGGGTCCATGTCTCTCCAGTGCGCAGCTTGCTGCAATGAACCGAAAGTCTCTATAATCCAAATAAATGACTGCAGTGCGCATGTGCCACACATAGTAGGTTACAGAATATTTTCTCAGCTTTATCCATAGAAAATCCAAAAAAAGTTTATGAAAATTCAAAATGAGTTCTAATAGTCCAAATCATGATAGAAAGTGATGTTATCTATCCGTTAGAAAACAAAAAAGTTTTACTAAGTACTAAGAAACAAACAGTAAGGCAAGGAGACTACAGAAACAAATTTTAAAAATGAAACAAAGTTTCGAATAGGAAACGAAATATCAAATACAAAATAAAAATCTCAAATAGCAAACGAAGTTTTGAATAGAAAACAAAGTCTCGAATAGGGAACAGATTCTCGAATAGGAAATAAAATCTAAAATAGGAAATAAAGTCACGAACAAAATCTCGAATAGAAAACAAAATCTCGAATAGAAAATGAACAAAATCTTGAATAGTAAATAGAAAACAATTATCGAATAGTGAATAGTAGACAAAGTATCGAATAGTGAAATGAAGTCTTGAATAGAAAGCAAAATATCAAATAGGAAACAAGGTCTCGAATAGAAAACCAAATCTCAAACAAGGTATAGAATAGCAAACAATCCTCGAATAGGTAACAAGGAAGTTTTAGGAAAAACAAATCTAGGTGCTAAGAAAAGTCTAAGGAAACTATCGGATTGCGAGCCGCGATCCACGGTCTTCTCGTACGAGAAACCCATCAGTCTTCAGTCCGTCTTCAGCATTCCTATGGGACTGGAATCGTTTCAACTTCTTCAGCTGTCCTGACGTAGGCAGGTCCCTGCTGCAGTATTCCATGCAATAGTTGAGTCTGAAAAGGTCGGTCCCTCTGCTGAGGTCTTGGTGCTCCTCGGGCATTGCGATCAGCGACCCGCTAGCAATTTTTCACCTGGTGGGCAGACGATCTGCAGAACAAGCATAGTCCTAATCTCTTACGGCACTCCTCGAAGCAATGTACTAGGATCTGGGTCTGTTTCTGATGATGTGGCTGAAGAGGCATTGTCTGAGTGTTGCGACGCTTTGCGGGTCCAGAGTAGTTGCGATCTCCATTATTAGTCTTTATGTCTCTCTTGGGCTTCAGCTTCCCGTCTCATTCTACTGTTTGTGCTATGTTCGGGATCTCCTAGCTGGTGGATTCAATCTTCAGAGGAGTCAGATCCTCAAAGACTCGGATAATCTTCTGGAGTGTCAGCTCTATATTCTCGATCTATTCCTCGGTGTAAAGAATGCGCTCAGTATCGATGAAGTCCAAAGGTCTGAGATTCTAGAAATCAGAAGTCCTCTCTAGCTTGGAAAGTGCATATACAAGTCTGGCTTAAAAAAGGACAGCATGCTCCCTCTAGGCATTAAGGAACTCCTGAAACATCTCTATCAACTGGGAACTACCAATGGTGATAGTCAAGGCGATAGGAGGTAGTAGAAGCTCTGGCACCTCGGGTACAGTGGGTTCAGTGGTCCCGGTGTTTCATGTATGAACCATCATGTAATAGAAAACAAACGATTGATTGCTATATCCTAGAAAATAACGATAAGCATCTAAGTATTATCAAACCTAGTAATAATAAGTACAACCAAAATTAGTAATAATAACCATGACCTTTTTCCTCGAAGCAGGTTCCGTAATAGTACTCTATAGCCTAAGTACCATTAGGACAGACCTGTATAGGCCACCATTAAAAATGCGCCATGACCTGCTCCTGAATAATCGAATATGAGTGGGACACACCCAGTGTTCGCTAGTAAACACAACAAAGTTATACAAGTCTAAGAAAAACTCCAACTGATACAATAAAATAAAAAATCACAACATCTATAACATCCCAAAGAATCACTACAATTGTCACGACCTGCACCCGCTTTTTGGGATACGAGTGCATGCTCAAGCCATCCTATGTCGCAGTCTCGACGGTAGAATATTGTCTAGCCACAATGCTCAAACTTACTAAAATAATAACTTTATTTGCACATTCACAATACTAAATAAAGTTTATAATATTCAAAGATTTATATTTAAAGAAAAGTACAATGTTCTTACAATATAGAGAATGACTACAACACATTTATTTAATCTCTAGGTTTTGACCTGTAATACACCCGTATCTCACAATACTAAGAGAAGACACGACTAACCTAAAAAATATTAGTTTCCAGTAAGGAATAGAACGAGTACAATTCAAGCATGCAGTTCCAAATATATGATAACAAATATAAAAAAATAGAGAATAGAGGATGACATATATGATGAAAGAAAATAACTATTTGGCATGAAAAGTATAGTAAAACAGATAGTCATCAACGATAAGGACACATAAAACATGGGATAAGGAAACATAACCATCTACGTGATTTTGAAGTACAATTTTTAATATATGATCAGGCTGGTCCACTATACTGCACAGTCTATAGAGGATTTGTATCCTCACTGTCTATATTGCATAAAATAAAATACGATCTATATTGCATGAAATAAAACACGATCTATATTACATGAAATAAAGTACGATCTACTGGGTTGATTATATATCTACTTAGTACGTACTTACCCACCTGACTACTATACATGGATTACTCACAACAATAAATCACGAAATACGATAAAATAAAACACGGTATCATGAATAAAATTCGTATGACACTAATCCATGTACCAAACGTGTCAAGAATCAGATATGTCACTAACCATGTAATTATAGTAATTGACAATATTGGAAACAAAATATGAACTGTACTCGCCTGGTGTCCTGAGCTGCTGATAAAGGTCTAGTGAAGCAAAGAAAACCAACTTCCACAAACATCCTCGGATGCTGAAATAAACATCATGAACGTATCCGGTATAAAAAAACTGTCTAAAAATGCCTATCCAAAAGTCCAATTCTGGATACAGGGGCAAAATCGTAATTTTGGATCAAAACGATGTCCGTCGTTTATCCGCTTTGGACCGAAAAACGTACCAGTACCTACAGTCTCTAAAGTCATCAAACTATATATTTGTGGGTCCAGTTTGATGATACCAACCCAACCGTATGTCCAAAGTTGGATATTGGTGGGCCGTGCACAAATTCGTCCGTTGGATCGGATTGCAGGCCTGCCAAAATAGTGTTCCGGTCCACCTTCTCAGAATCGGATCAAACATGGCTCACAGGACCATAAAAATGACACGGTCCTGATGGCTCAAGTTTCATCTCGAGATGACGAACGTGTACGAAGTTATGGTCTAGTTTGCAAAGGGACCGATACGGGGTATCTCGGCGGATATGTTTCGATTTCGTAGCACATAAACAACAAAATCAAGTTTCGTCGAATCCCACACATCGACAACATCAATATGCATTTTTTGATGCTCATGGGTTAAGACCATGTCGCCCGGTTTGTCGGGGCACACATTGTATCAAAAAGTTTTTCCAAGATTTTATAGTTTTTAAAACTATTTTTTCGCAAACTTCAAATTAAAAAATATTTAAATATAGTAATGAAAATTTGAACTACTAGAATGGTTTTGAAGTGTTACATGTGGTCTAGAAATACTGTTCAGGATGTTTACAATAATTATTACTAGGCTTATCAGAATTCATCCCCAATTGTGGGGGGTGGTATGTTCTCAACTATCAGGGAACGGATTATTTTCGAGCTTTTCGAGTCGAATTTTTGACTAGATGGGTCGATATGGCTAGAATATACTTGCTAGGTCATCTAGGGGTTCAGGTAGGCTCCCAATAGAAGTTTATAAGATCAAAAATTATGGATTCTACAGGAAGAAAGGAACTCGCAAAGGAAGGTACCTGGGCGTGTCCAAAATAGAGTAACCTCTGTTTTGCGTAGGTCTCGGGCAAATAGGGAGATGCTCCGGGGACGTCTGGACGGTGCAGGCAGTCGACGTGGGTCGCCTAGGTGTCGGGGCTACTGAAGAATTGCTACGTGGGGGTTTGTGGGAAGTTTCAAAGAGAATTTGTGGATGAACCCTACTCGACTACTAAGTATATAACTAGGTTTTTAAATCCTATTTGGGTTGGGTTTTGATTACTATTTACATAGGTTTTCGATCTAAACTTGTGCAAAGTAGAGAAGGATTTGTACGTGAATCCATTTGGGAAGATTTGAAGAAGAGATTTACAAGATTTAAATGCCATTCAATCTTTCCTCACATGTTCTGTTCGGAAAAGGGAAGAAGGGGAAGGTCGGGTTTTGATTACTACTACTCCTTCGGAACAGTAGTGCTGTATAGGTTTTCCCTCTTTTTTTAAGCTATATATATATATGTATATATATAATATATATATATATATATATATATATATAAAAGAAATATATATATATATATGTGTGTGTGTGTGTGTGTGTGTGTGTGTGTGTGTGTGTGTAAATACTAAAAACCTAATAAAAAAATCTTAATAACACATTTCTAGTGTAGGATTTTTATAGACAAACTATGTACATACAAATAATATTATTTCCTAGGAACAAATAACCAAAAATAAGGATATTTTTATAAATATTTATAATATCAATACTAATAATAATAATGATAACAACAATAAAATAAACCAATAATGGGTATAGTATTGGGTGAGCACATCATACTCCTACTTTAATTGGTCAATAAAAAATGGTGTCAATATTTAAAAAAAACCATATAAGTATCAGTAACACTTATATTATACGTATAACAGATATTTAGGAAATATTTGTCAATCCTAAGAATAAATACATAATATATGCATATACATAAAATATATCTACGTGGGCGTCTTTGGACACACCGCATAACTACATAGGCTTGGGCATGGTTCGCGTCCAGTTTACTAGTTTAGCACAATCGGGTCTCTTAAAAACTAAATAATATAATTAATATATAATTAATTTGTCTATAGGGGTTAAGTCGCAACTTGGCCTGGTTTTTCTAATTGGGACACTTATGGCTCGGCCTTCCCTATCATAGCTAAAACACTAGTTAAAGCACACGGTTATACTATCTGTGCCAAAATTCTTAGTCATCTTGTACTCCAAATCTTAACCATACGATTAAAGTCTTCTATCGTAATAACTATTTAATTAAAATATTTATGAAATTCCAAAATCACTATTTAAGTCAAATAAATAAAAAAATTCAAAATTTTGAGAAGAGGGGTTACAAATCCGCCCACCTTACAAATAAATTCGTCCTCGAATTTAAGGACTGCTAGGATAGGCGGACTTGGTAAATTGGTGAAAGGTAGCAAGAATTTATGATAAGAAAATATTAATCAAATAGGTCAAAAGAGAAAGAAAAATTCTTGAAACTCTAAAGGCCCTAAAATGCTCTCAAATATTTAATTTAAAAAAAGTTTTGATAAAGAAATAATCATAAAACAAAGTATCGACGAAAAATTACCTTTCACTACCAAAATTTAGCGGATTAGCGACGGCCGTATCCGTCGTTAATCCATCGGCAAATAGATTCAGCGACGGACTACCGACAGATTTTTGCTAAAAAAACCTGTCGGGAAATACCCCGTCTCTAAGTTGTCGCCATTCGACAACTTAGCGACGGATTACCGTTAGCATGATTCGTATATTTAGCGATGGTTAGCCGACAGTCTTTCGTCAATACAAGTATCATCAAGATTCGTATATTTGGCGACGGTTAGCCGACGGACAAGTCCTTCGGTAATATGTCGGCATATCAGAGAGGTTCTGAAACGCAAAATTCGTCACGTCGATAATAGTTGCAAATGTAGGACGGATTAGCAACAGAATATCTGTCGCTTAGGTTCTGGAAATCTTTCATGGTTACAAAACCTAAGCGACGGATAATCCGTCGTTCGTTGTTGCTAGGTTGTCACCAATTAGTCGCGGTATTGGCGACAGATAATCTGTCGGAAAGTGTTTACTGACAATTAGCGACAGAATTATGGCAGATAATTTGTCGCTTAGGTGCTGGAAATATTTCATATTTCCAGAACCATGTCGACGGATAATCCGTCGCTTGGTAGTCGCCATCTGTCGCTAACTGAAAATTCTCCAGTTAGCGACGAAAATTTCGTCGCTTAGCCATCGCCTTCCATCGCTCTGTAGTCGCTAGTCCGTTGCTATATGGAAAATTTTTAATTTTTTTTACATAAAATAGAGCATTCCCTATTCATATAACATCCGAAACATCGAAACATCATAATATGCATCACACGTCACACAAACCAACAATCCAATATACATCACACACTAGTATACAAATATCCATCATAAATACATCACACACACCAACATACATCACACACCAATATACAAATATCTATCACAAACTAATATCCAAACATTCACCATTATCCAAAACATTCATCAAAATCTAATATCTACGTGACAATATCAGAAATTCACAAATATTCAACATTTAAAAATATTTTAAAACATTCAAATACAATACATCAATGAGAAGGAGGAGGTGGATCGTCCGCCGGTGGTACTTCCGGCTGCGTCCAACGAGAATACTCCTCCACCATGTATGCCGACAGGGTATTAAAGACATGGTCTGGAAGTTGGCATAGCTGTTCTGGCGACATCATGTCAAGAAGTGTCATCATAGCAGGAGGCGGTACCAGAGGTGCAGCAGGGTCAAAAAAAAGATGCCCGACGGAAGAAGGACCAGAAATATTCGAAGCACTGGGAGCAGCAGTAGACGGACCGAGAGCAGAAGAACCGGGAGCATACGGACCGGGAGCAGAAGAACCGGGAACAGACGGATCCGGAGCAGTAGAAGGACACGGATATTACGTGGTCATATGCTCCCGTAAGGACGACACCGCTTCGGTCAGATTCGCAAGCTGTGTCCTCACATCATCGCCTGCCGGGGTCGTGGGAGAAGGTGGGGGCGGTAGAAATCTAGGAAACAACGCCTACAATGACGCCAGGGAACCGCATCCGTAGAGGCGCCCTTTTCTAAAGCCGCCGACGGCATCTATGAACATGTCATCGTAGCGAACGGCCATAAAAGAGGACGCTTGGCCGGGTATCGTTTCGCCGACATCCTCGACAGCAGGGGGCTGAACCCGTCTAAGGGCCTCACGATATGCAGCCTATCCAATGAATGTGTCTATACTATAAGTTTTTCTAAGTTATGATCTAAATCCTATGTTTTCCTAAGTTATAGTCTGAATCCTAAGTTTACCTAATTAAGTTAACAATACTTATAATTTTAACATAAATCTAATAAACATAAGTACTTACATCAGTCTCCCGGGCCCTCTCGTCGACGAAGCTCCCGTCCGACCGCCTCTTGTGCGTATACTGGAATACATCGTGCATGGTGACTGATTCTGCCCCTTTTCTCTCCTTTACCGCCTCTTGGTTCTGCATACGAAATATTCGTAGAATTCAATTAACTTCGTATATTAATAGTACCGAATTAGAAAGTGGAATGAATTTGCGGTATCTCACAAGACTTGCACGCGTCGCTGCGTGGGGCCTTGATCCCCCCTTATGCAGACCTGCGGTCCATCGATTCGCCTTCGCTTTCTCCGATTTTTGCTTGTACGCAGGAGTATCCATCTTCTCCAAGATCTTGTCATAATACTACTCCCGGATCCAATCCTTCTTCAAATGCGCTGAGCGAAGGTCATACACCGCGTCCCATATCTTCTTTCCGACGGCACTTCTGTAGGTCCTGCGGATCGCCTCCTCGCGATGGGGGAGCCACCAAAACGTTCTCTGACAAACAAATTCAACTATGACGTAATTAAAAAGTGGTGGATTAAAGAGTAACTAATAATTAACCACAAGATATATATATATATATATATATATATATATATATATATATATATATATATATATATACCCTCATCTCGTCGAGCCAGATGTACTGCAAGTCCATGGGCACCTGAAAAAAATTATGGTAGGGGCCATCGTAGTTATCCCGGATAATGCGTCCTAGAATCCAGGCAGCATCCCACAGAAAAAACCTACAAAGAAGCAACGACTGGATTATTGACTTGAATAAATAAAATAAATTTAATAAATTAACTTAAATTTACTTCCGATTCACCCGCGGGCCATATCTCTCGTCGGAACTCGCCCATCGGCCTATCTGGTGGAGTCGGAGGATCTGCGGCTCCGTACATGTACTCACCAGTAACCGGATGTAACTGAGTCCGGGGGTACTTCGGGGCCCACCGTGCAGTAACTGGTGGATCCGCTAGTGAATCTGTAGCCTCCCTTCTAGGAAAATTTTTGAAATATTTTTTTCATTTATTGATTTAAATGGTGATTTTTTTAGAATTTTAGAATTAATTATTTAGTTAATTATTACGGTAGATAATTTTCGTCATGGTTAGGAATTGGAGTACATGGTGACTAGAAATCGTGGCACGGATAGTGCAGTGGCGTACCTTGACTAGTGTATTAGCCCTGATAGGGAAGGCCGAGCCATAGTGATGTCCTAACTAGGAAAACAAGACCAAGTTGCGACTTAACCCTTACCGAAGATTTTTTTTATTAATTATATTATTTAGTTTTAGGAAAACCGGTTGTACCAAACTAGTCCAGATTGGGCCCAAGTCAAATCCAAGCCCACGTAGGCATACTTGTCTTTCAAATTTATTGATTATTGATATATGGAATATTTCATTCGTCTTTGAAGTCTGAATATATGGATTGGAGAGGATGATAGTGTTGTTTGTTATTTATAACACGAGTAAAAGATTGCTTGCTCTTGTTTGCAGAAGTATGTTTATTTCAAAACTTTCCTTTGCAACAAGTTGTCTAACCTGCTAAGGCATTTGTGTTGTCAGTGGTTTGAAGCTGTAGTATAATTTAGTTTTACAATTATGACATCTTTAGTTTATATATATATTTAATATGTCTCTATCTGAATCAAACTCAAAAATGCAATTACTTGCATGAAATTGTGAAAGCTTGATCTCTATTTCGATAACAGGTTGTGGTGTATTATCTATAGCCTTCATAACTCACTCATACCATGGATATGAAAACATCATAACAATGACAAAGCCTTTTTCCCAATTCCTAACTAGGCTTAGTCGTATTTTGAATTAGTGATAGTTATTGTCACCCTTGTAACATTTAGTTGATATGTCGACTGTGGTATATTAGTATACAACAAGTCTTAAAAAGATTTTATAGGTTTCCAGGTCTATTGTTGTCCCATTATTTCGATTGGCATCAGATTAATCAGAATAAACAGCCCAACATTTCTCCAACCCAGCCAAACTAAAGCCGGCCCACAGTAGAGCAGCTAACAGCCCATCCCGTGAACCCAGGCCCAGGTCCAGTCCCAGTGCCAACCAAACCAAGCCGATCTCAGCTGACCCAACGGCAGCACACAGCCATTGGGCCAACCCGAGCAAAACCGACCCGAGCTCAGCATATATATGCAGAGAGAACCGGAAGGGAAGGTCGAAACACCTAAACCCTAATCTCGCAGTACCTCGCCACCACTCCCCGACGCCTGGCGTGCAGCCACGACCATCGTGCGCATCCGCGCGAGTCGCTCGACGGCGTAGAACCGCGCGTGAAACAGAGACTGCTCTGTGCCGATTCTAATTGAAGGTAACAACTTCTCCCTTTCGTATCTCCCTCGTTTTATAACTAAATTGCGATCCGAAAGATGTTTTGGAAAGCTCTCATAGTCGACTTCAAGACCGTGTATATAGTTGTAGTTTTCTGTCAATAAAATATGGGTGGAAAATTGAACAAAGTTTGGAAAAATTGGTTAAAAAGCCGAATCCAGAGTTATGTTTAAATTGCCAACTTGGAGGCCATTTTTACATCAAACCGTGCGCCGTCTCGAGAAGTCACCTACATGGAACTTAATGACAACATATACATGAATAAAACCCTTCTTTTACTTTATTTTTTGTTTATTGTAAAGTAAAAGTTATCGAGCCGACAACTTTAGCAAAAAACCTGTTTTAAAATCGATAAAATTCTCCGATACGACGTGCGTCCCGTCAATCCGGGCGACATGGTCATGAACCAAAAGCATCGAAAGGTGCGTAACGGCTTCGTGGTCGTGTGGGCTTTGACGGAATTCAAATTGGTCGCGTGTTCGCGACGAATTTGATGTGTATCCGTCGAAATTTATCGTATCGGCCTCTGTACAAGTTTTACAATTACTTCGTGCACGTTCGTCAGATCGAGACAAAACTTGTGCCAACAGGACCGTATCGTTTTTTTGGTCCTGTATGCCAAGTTTGGTCCAATTCTGAGACAGTTGATTGGACCGCCATTTTGCGGGCCCCACGGTCCGATTCAATGGGTGATTTTGTACACGGCCTACCGGAATCCAAAACTGGACATATCGTTGGGTTCGTATCATCAAAACGACTCCGTAGACATGTAGTTTGACGACTTTAGAGACCATTGACTCTGGCACATTTTTTGGTAAAAAGCAGGTCCAACGGCGGACACCATTTTGGCCCAAAATTACCGTTTTGCCACTGTGTCCAGAATTAGACTTAAGGACAGGCAATCCTAGCTAATTTGACTATTCTAAGAATGTTGGTAATGTTTGTTTCAGCTGTCGGAGACAGTTGTGATGACTTGGACTTCTTGTCTTAGCAGTTGTCTATATTTTGGTTGGATCTGCGTGCAACCTCCAGGCAAGTATACCTTGCCTCGCTCTGCAGTTTTATTTATATGCATTGTATTTCATTTCCTATTTTTGATTGTTTATGGACATGTGCTTTTCATATTTTATTCTTTTGAGTTGTTTCATTGCATATAGCCGTGTTCATGTTTGGTCTTGTGGTTCACACTTGGAGTTTCTCGTCAGTACCTTGCTTGAGTTGTGTCATAGAACGAGTGCGTGTAATGAACTGCCATAGCCTTGATTATCGCTTTACACAACTAGAGAGTCCACACTCGGGACGAGGGTTGTTTGGTGTACCAGAGAGTCCACACTCGGGACGAGGGTGTTTGTCGTGATCATTGGCACCAGAGAGTCCACACTCGGGATGAGGGTTGACCAATTGCACCAGAGAGTCCACACACGGGACGAGGGTGCCATGCCATGAACTAACCAGAGAGTCCACACTTGGGACGTGGGTTAGTGCTTAGTTCAAACCCGTGAGTCCACACTCGGGATGAGGGTTTGGTTCTTCCATTGATCTCGTGTATCGTTCATCTGGCAGTTCATTTATGCATAGTTGTTCTAGTGTTCGTGTTCGTGTTCGTGTTCATGATCATTGTCGTGTTCCTGTTTTCTTGTTTATCTTCTGGCGCATGATAAAACTGTTAGATAGGCATGTATATTATGTATCTTGCTATGTCCTCTGAGGACCTGATGATCTCCTCAGGTTTAGCGGTTGTGTGGAGTTAGCTAGTAGTTCTGTGTGGCTGAGGATTTGTGATGCTTGTGGGTTTCGGATGTGAGGATCCGCTTGTGGGATTCAGGTATCATTATTATGTTGTTATCCTTTCGTGCTTTCTTACTTTATCATGTTTCCTGATTCAGTTTAGACTCTTGTTACTCTCTTTAGAGTCTTATCGGACATATATGCTAGTGGGCTGCAGACCACGACCCATAGTGTTCACTCATGTTTTATATACTTATTGTGGATTGAGATATAGATTTGTTTGCCATGATTTGGCAGTGTACCATAGCCTTGACAGCGTTTACGTACTCGAGTCGGGCTGGAGTCTGTTCGATACGTAGCTGGCTTTCTCCCGAGCTCGCGTCCGAAAAGTGGGTACGGGTCGTGACAAGTTTTTTTGGTGGCCCATGCAGGTCAGAGCATATCGTACCGGTTACGTAACTGTACTGGTACGAGCCTGCGATTATGACTAAACCTTTAGAAATCTCAATCCACTCTGCCTTGAAAATTCTCCTAAAAATTTCTCTACGTCCTTGAAATTTCATATTTGTTCTCGATTTTTCTTCCTTGCCTTCCCGTACCCTTGATTCTTATCATTTCCTATTTCGGGGTGACGAATGATCGTGTTGTCTAGGATTCATCAAAGATTCTTAAGTTATAGTATAATATTGCTAGACTATTGAATATTTGGTTGTTTATAGATATAAGGGATTATAGGTGCCATATACCCTAGATATCTGTTGGAAGGACTGTTAGCTAGTACTTAGAAGAATATAAGATTCTAGCGACCGTATTTTAAGGAGTAGTATGACCAAAGATAGGTAGAAGTCCTCGAGATTTCGTAGTTACAAAATGGCTAGAGAAGGCCATAAAATATTTTTGAGAAATTAATTTGAGGAGATTAAGGTAATAATAGACCTTATTTTTAAGGCATAATTATGAATTAGAATTTCGAGGACAAAATTATTTTTAAGGTGGGTAGATTTGTAGCCTCCCTTCCCGGAAAATTTTTGAAATATTTTTTTCATTTATTGATTTAAATGGTGATTTTTTTTAGAATTTTAGAATTAATCATTTAGTTAATTATTACGGTAGATAATTTTCGTCATGGTTAGGAATTGGAGTACATGGTGACTAGAAATCGTGGCACGGATAGTGCAGTAGCGTGCCTTGACTAGTGTATTAGCCCTGATAGGGAAGGCCGAGCCATAGTGATGTCCTAACTAGGAAAACAAGGCCAAGTTGCGACTTAACCCTTACCGAAGATTTTTTTTATTAATTATAGTATTTAGTTAGGAAAACCGGTTGTACCAAACTAGTCCAGATTGGGCCCAAGTCAAATCCAAGCCCACGAAGGCATACTTGTCTTTCAAATTTATTGATTATTGACATATGGAATATTTCATTCGTCGTTGAAGTCTGAATATATGGGTTGGAGAGGATGATAGTGTTGTTTGTTATTTGTAACACGAGTAAAAGATTGCTTGCACTTTTTTGCAGAAGTATTTTTATTTCAAAACTTTCCTTTGCAACAAGTTGTCTAACCTGCTAAGATATTTGTGTTGTCAGTGGTTTGAAGCTGTAGTATAATTTAGTTTTACAATTATGACATCTTTAGTTTATATATATATTTAATATGTCTCTATCTGAATCAAACTCAAAAGTGCAAGTACTTGCATGAAATTGTGAAAGCTTGATCTCTATTTCGATAACAAGTTGTGGTGTATTATCTATAGCCTTCATAACTCACTCATACCATGGATATGAAAATATCATAACAATGACAAAGCCTTTATCCCAATTCCTAACCAGGCTTAGTCATATTTTGAATTAGTGATAGTTATTGTCATCCTTGTAACATTTAGTTGATATGTCGACTGTGGTATATTAGTGTACAACAAGTCATAACAAGATGTTATAGGTTTCCAGGTCCATTGTTGTCCCATTATTTGGATTGACATCAGATTAATCAGAATAAACAGCCCAACATTTCTCCAACCAGCCAAACCAAAGCCAGCCCACAGTAGAGTAGCTAACAACCCAGCCCGTGAACCTAGGCCCAGGCCCAGTTCCAGTGCCAACCAAACAAAGCCGATCTCAGCTGACCCAACGGCAGCACACAGCCATTGGGCCAACCCGAGCAAAACCGACCCGAGCTCAGCATATATATGCAGAGAGAACCGGAAGGGAAGGTCGAAACACCTAAACCCTAATCTCGCAGTACCTCGCCACCACTCCCCGACGCCGGGCGTGCAGCCACGACCATCGTGCGCCTCCGTGCGAGTCGCTGGACGGCGTAGAACCGCGCGTTAAACAGAGACTGCTCTGTGTCGATTCTAATTGAAGGTAACAACTTCTCCCTTTCGTATCTCCCTCGTTTTATAACAAAATTGTGATCCGAAAGATGTTTTGGAAAACCCTCATGGTCGACTTCAAGACCATGTATTTGGTTGTAGTTTTTTGTCAATAAAATATGGGTGGAAAATTGAACAAAGTTTGGAAAAATTGGTTAAAAAGCTGAATCCAAAGTTGTGTTTAAATCGCCAACTTGGAGGCCATTTTTACATCAAACCGTGCGCCGTCTCGAGAAGTCACCAACATGGAACTTAATGACAACATATACACGACTAAAAACCTTCTTTTACTTTATTTTTTATTTACTGTAAAGTAAAAGTTATTGAGCCGACAACTTGAGCGAAAAACCTGTTTTAAAATCGATAAAATTCTCCGATACGACGTGCGTCCCGCCAATCCGGGCGACGTGGTCGCGAACCAAAAGTATCGAAAGGTGCGTAACGGCTTCGTGGTCGTGTGGACTTTGACGAAATTCAAATTGGTCGTGTGTGCACGACAAATTTGATGTGTATCCGTCAAAATTCACCGTATCGACCTCTGTGCAAGTTTCATAATTACTTCATACACGTTCATCAGATCGAGACGAAACTTATGCCAACAGGACTGCATCATTTTTTTGGTCCTGCATGCCAAGTTTGGTCCAATTCTGAGACAGTTGATTAGATCGCCGTTTTGTGGGCCCCACGGTCCGATTTAACGGGTGATTTTGTGCACGGCCCACCGAAATCCAAAATTAGACATACCGTTGGGTTAATATCATCAAAACGAATTCGTAGACATATAGTTTGACGACTTTAGAGACAATTAACTCTGGCACGTTTTTCGGTGCAAAGCGGGTCCAACGGCGGATACCATTTTGGTCCAAAATTACCATTTTGCCCCTGTGTCCAGAATTGGACTTAAGGACAGGCAATCCTAGCTAATTTGACTATTCTGAGAATGTTGGCAATGTTTGTTGCAGCTTTCGGAGACAGTTGTGATGACTTGGACTTCTTCGCTTAGTAGTTGTCTATATTTTGGTTGGATCTGCGTGCAACCTCCAGGCAAGTATACCTTGCCTCCCTCTACAGTTTTATTTATATGCATTGTATTTTATTTCCCAGTTTTGATTGTTTATGGATATGTGCTTTTCGTATTTTATTCTTTTGGGTTGTTTCATCGCATATAGCCGTGTTCATGTTTGGTCTTCTGGTTCACACTTGGAGTTTCTCGTCAGTACCTTGCTTGAGTCGTGTCATAGAACGAGTGCGTGTAATGAACTGCCATAGCCTTTATTATCGTTTTACACAACCAAAGAGTCCACACTCGGGGCGAGGGTTGTTTGGTGCATCAGAGTGTCCACACTCGGGACGATGGTGTTTGTCGTGATCATTGGCACCAGAGAGTCCACACTCGAGACGAGATTTGACCAATTGTACCAGAGAGTCCAAATACGGGACGAGGGTGCCTTGCCGTGAGCTAACCAGAGAGTCCACACTCGGGACGAGGGTTAGTGCTTAGTTCAAACCCGTGAGTCCACACTCGGGATGAGGGTTTGGTTCTTTCATTAATCTCGTATATCGTTCATCCGATAGTTCATTTATGCATAGTTGTTCTAGTGTTCGTGTTTGTGTTCGTGTTCATTTTTGTGTTTGTGATCATTTTCGTGTTCCTGTTTTCTTATTTATCTTCTGGCGCATGATAAAACTGTTAGATAGGCATGTATATAATGTATCTTCCTATGTCCTCTGAGGACCTGATGATCTCCTCAGGTTTAGCAGTTGCGTGGAGTTAGCTAGTAGTTCTGGGTGGCAGAGGATTTGCGATGCTTGTGGGTTTCGGATGTGAGGATCCGCTTGTGGGATTCAGGTTTCATTATTGCGTTGTTATCCTTTCGTGCTATCTTACTTTATCATGTTTCCTGATTCAGTTTAGACTCTTGTTACTCTCTTTAGAGTCTTATCGGACATATATGCTAGTGGGCAGCAGACCACGACCCATAGTGTTCACTCATGTTTCATATACTTATTGTGGATTGAGATATAGATTTGTTTGCCATGATTTGGCAGTGTACCATAGCCTTCACAGCGTTTACATACTCGAGTCGGACTGGAGTCCACTCGATATGTATCTGGCTTGCTCACGAGCTCGCATCCGAAAAGCGGGTGCGGGTCGTGACAGAATCCGCTGGTAGAATGGATCCGCCAACGGATGGAGTCGCTGGCCTCGACGAAGGTGTTGATAGCCCGGGGTGTCACGACCCGCACCCAGTTTTTGGACGCGAGCTCGTGAGCAAGCCAGCTATGTATCGAGCGGACTCCAGCCCGACTCGAGTACGTATAAGCTGTCCAGAGTAGGGTATCATGTCTAATCTAAACTATATCTCAATCCATAAGAATCATATAAAGCAAGAATGAACAAGTATGGTCGTGTTCTGCAGCCCACTAGCATATATGTCCGATTAGACTCCAACAATAATATGAGTCTATAAAGCTAAACTGATAAGCAGGATATATCATAAAAGCATGATGATGATAGTAAATCAGTAACACTAACAAAATACCTAAATCATGCAGATGAAGTCAACTACCACATGCTCAGCTAACTAACTCCGTGCAATCAACTACCTGAAGAGATCATCACGTCCTCAGAGGACTAGCAAGATACATAAAACATACCTACTAATATGACAGTAAATACCATATAAGAAGGATAAGAACACTGCAAGGAGAACATCTAAGGACGACGAATCGTGTGGAAATGTAATACTAGACTTGGCTATCAATCAATCGATTAACCCCTATAGCTTGTAGTACAATGCAAGATACTCCCAATCTATAGTAGATTTTGACTGTAATACAATGCAAGATACTCCCAGTCAAGATTAGCCAATTCCAGTATCGATCTCCTCTCCTAAAGGATACAAAGTCAGGTAGACTCCTATAAATCGTAGTACAATACAAGATACTCCTAATTTATAGTGTCGCAAGTCAAGTCAATCAATCAATCAATATATGCTATAGGTCGTAGTACAATGTAAGATACTCCCAATCTATGGCGTGTCTCAAGTCAAGTGAATCAAGTGATATCAAGGTAGAAGAATCGGCTATAGGTCGTAGTACAATGTAAGATACTCTCAATCTACAGTATGTCACAACTGTAGTACAATTCAAGATACTCCCAGTCAAGAATGGTCAAGTCAAGGATAGATATAGAAATTGACAACTCAATCACGAGACGGGATAACACAAAGAGACCAATAATCTAACAATGTCAAATATCCTATATGTGCACATAATCTAGAACAAGTAAAGCAATCAAGGACGAATCAATCACGATATGGAATCATGTGACAATATGAAAAAGAATACAATAAAGAAAAAGAAAATAATATAAATACTATATATGTTCGGCAAGGTATACTTGCCTGAGGGTTGCACGGAGAACCAATAATATACCACCAATCAATAAGTCAGAGAGTCCAAGTCTCATAACTGCCTCCAAAAGCTGTAATAGATGTTACCAACGTTCTCAGAATAGTCAAATTAGCTAGGATTACTTGTCCTTAAATCCAATTCTGGACACAGGGGCAAAACGGTAATTTTGGGCTATAACACCCAGTTTTTCAGATGAGGGTAATTTTGAAATTTTGTAATTTAATTATTAATTATTGATATTTGATTCACATTATAATTTTTAGTGATTTTTAATAATTTTTAAAAACTATTAAGAATTTATTTTAGTCATGACTTGTGATTTTGAAGTACTGCTAGTGAAACCTGAGAGACTGCATGACCTAGAGCCTAACCATGTCATTCGGATGATTAATTATCATTTTTAGCTTAGGGGTATTTTGGTCTTTTTGACTTAATTGAATTATTTGGTGATTTGTTGAATTGGTGAATTCCAGTTTGACTTTGACTTGTTGAGACCTAGTGGACTAGCCTAGAACCTAACCCTAGCCATGGTGACCCTAGCCTAACTTGAGTTAACCTATTTTAGTCATTAGAGAATAGTTTAGAATGAGGGGATGTGGTTTAGTGAATTTAAGTTTTGGTTTGAGGTTTCATGAAATGACTTATGGCTTAACTATTTAATTGATCATGACTTAAGCCCATGGGCCATTTAGTGAACCCTAACCCTAATTAATGAACCTATGAGCAGCCACATAGGGATCCCCACCCTATTTAAATACTTGTTTATTAGGGCTTGCCTCTTTTTATCATTCCTACACTTGGAGAAAAGAAATGTAAGTTTCCCCCTTCCAAAAAATCCTATTTTATTCATTTGATCTCCTTTTTCATCCTAGTCTTTTGCATTGGGTTCTAAATTGAGTTTATGGACTGTTGGTGGAGAGCCATTTCAGTTTGGGATCAATTTGGAGTATTTGGCCATCAAGAAGGACACCCCCTATTTGGAGCTTTTCCATGCATTTGCACCTATAGGTAAAACTCCTCAAATTTATTTAAATTTTAGTTTTCTTTGCATGTAGGGCTAGATCTAGGAGTCCCCTAGGTGTCCCTAAAATTTGGGTGAATTTCGTGTCCGTTTGGTGTCCGTATCGGACACGTGTCGTTTGGTATGTTAGGTGTTCGACGAAATGCCTCAATGGATTAAATGTTATTATTTTTTGAAACAAATTATATATTTGGATAGCTCTTTATATGTAGATTATATATTTTTGTGTCTGAGCACGAATTGGGTTGGTTTTCGTGTCCAGAAAGGACACGCAAGTCGTGCACGACACTGCGCACTGGTCCTGTGCTGTGTCCTGCTGCTCGACCCTGATTGCGGACACGACACGCAAGGGTTTGACACCAAATTTTGTGGACACATTCCTCTAGTGTCTGACACGACACCTACAAAATTTCGTGGGTCCTTGTTTTGTGTGTACGGAGGAAATTGACCCGCACTGTTTTCCTTACTGTTGCACACACGCACAGACACTCGTCTGATACGCACTGTTTTCTTGGACATGACACAATGTGGACTCGTTGCAGGCTGTGGGACACGTTCCCCTACCCTGGGCGAACCCACGTGCACGAGCACGAGACACGTATCGCTTTGTGTCGAGAGCACAAGGGCTCGACACCGCTCGACGACGCAGCCAGTGCACAGTACACTCGTGGGGCATTCGAGTGTCTTAGACACGCCTGTGTCCACTGGGTTGGACACGAAGGCTTGGGTTGACACATACACACTCGATACTTAGTTTACCAACCTTTTGTTCATCACATTAATGAGTTTTAATTTTCGAATTTCAAACTACCCAATTGACTGATACACGATACCAGTTTTCTAAACCTGGAAATTATTTCCTGTTATTTTTACTGAATTTTTATGTTATTTCACATATTTAAACTATTACACAAGTGCAATAGATTACTGAGTATTGGGTTATGGTTTGTATTAGGAAAATTGGATTCGAAGGGTGTTTTGAACAGTGGATTAGACTGAACCAAACAGTCCGATACTGATATTAACTCCTGAGCTTTTCAGCCCTCTTCTAAACTGATATTAATGTTTGATTGTCAAGTTTGAATCACCTACAAGTGTCCTAGCTACTGCTGGAATGAATTTTCAAGTTAGATTTGGTTTTGGCATTGAGAATTGGATTTTGATGTTGGAATGGGTTGTGTGGACTGATACACAGTGCACTGTTTCGGTTTCTGAAATTAAATTCTATTTTAACTGTTGATTAATGACTAAATTTCCATGTTAATTTAATTACATAGGTATTAGATTGAATGATTGGTTCCCTGTGAGCTAGGAGATTCATTGGGTTTCTTAATGTTTCTGATGCATGACATTGATACTATTTAAATATGTGGTTGTGTGGGATTCGAAAATTTGCAGGTTCCTGATATATATATGTTAGTTTCGTTTGTTTCAATCCCTAAGTTTAGATATATAGGAACTGTTATGGAATGTATGAGCTGCCATTTAATTTCCTGAGCACATCTCACACATGGTGGGGTTTCACTTGAATTTGAGCCTGTGATCAGTGAGGGCTTGGCCATTTCAGGTATGTGAGAGTGAGTGAAAGTGTGTCAGTTAGGTATCAAGGTGAGGGGACTCCCTGTTCGAGCCCAGTTTGAGGCCATAGGCTATGGGTGTTGGTGTCCAGATGTGAGATATATGTATTGGTATATTGAGAGGCTACCCTTGAGTGTGTGTCTCTATGTTTTGTACATGTAGGTTTCATAAAACTCAGGTTCAGGTATCAGTTTTCCCTCCCCCCAATGTTCAGTCCACCATCCTTCCTGCTAAAGGAAATTTCTGGTACCACATTGGTATAGGCCCTAGATGGTTGTGCATAGTTCCCCATCTCTGTGTACTAGTAGCAGTCCATTCCTTCCCTTCTAGTTAGCACCTCACCTTGCTTTCCTCTGATACCAATCATGGTATCAGAACATGTTGATGTCTTTCATCTACACCTTAGTAGCAGTCCATTAGGTTGAGTCCAGACATGTTCTCTGCAATGTGTTTTTTAGCCCCACTATCTACTTGGGTTTAACCCTTTAATTGAAAACATTGTATCACATGATTACACACACACACAAAGCTGAACCCTGAAAACTGAATTAAGCATGCCTACACACACATACCACTCTACAAAACTGATTTCCTTTTTAACAGATATCACACATTAGCCTATGACTCATGACACACACCTTCTAGTCTATCCCACATTCACACACACATATCACTTGACACATGTACTTGTGATCCCCTCTCTATATACATATGTATATATATATATATGTAATGTCATATAATGTTGTATATGGTTCAATAGGAGCCTATATACTAATAAGTGATTTCCATAATAGTTGTGTAGGCTATGTTATTTTGTATAACACATCAATATGTGATTTTTCCTATTAGCTTGTATAAATAGATATATATATGTATCCTATATAGATTGTATGATATGTATACATGTGTTTGGTTTAGATATAGATTTGAATATGGTTTTGCTTAGCCCATGGCCTAGTCTCTTAGCCTATGGCCTATGGTTGTGCCTTGTGTCAGTGTGGAGCCTAGATTAGACTTGTGTAGTCTAGTTAGACTTAGAATAGCCTTGTTAGACTAGTTTGACTAGTTTGACTTAGGTTTGACTTGGTTGACCTAGTTTGACTTCTAGGGTTGACCAGAGTTGACTTAGAGTTGACTTTGATCTAGATTGACCTAGAAGTCATGTAGATTGCATCATAAACATCAATTACCTTGTTTTAAACATATTATAACCTGTACTGCTCTATTTAGGACATTGTGCCTCTGGTGCAGATATCTGACAATATACTACTCTTTTCAGAGTATCAGGCGATTACATTCTCTGATAGTTCTCTCATTTATTTGCCAGTTACTGTATTTCAGTTCTATTTAGTTTTATGTGATTCTCTAACACCACACGTATGGATATTCTGGATTCATGTATGCGACACACTCACCATATTATCTGGCCTCTATTACTGGAATCACTGGAATCATTCCGGAATCTATTTCTGGAATCATCATATTTTGGCTGGACTCATCTCGATTCTCGTGTCGAATTCTGGATTCACTTGTTTATGGGGCGGGGAAATATTGAGTAAGACATGTAGACATACCCCAAATCTGGAATCTCCAACTGGAATCTACTGGAAGCATAGCCATCTCTCGCCTGATCAGTGAGAGGTGTGCCTGATTACCCACAGCCGTTTACATGTCGATCTCGGTATTATAAAACACACTATTAGATTAGCTGGACTCACCTGGATTCTTGATCACTACCTAGAATCATCTGGTACTGGATTCATCTTGTATTAGATTCATCCTGTACTGGATTTATAGCAGTTTACACTTGTTTTACATTTACTGCCTGGACTTATCATGTTACCTTAGTTCAGCTAGATTTATTTACAGTCGTCATTGCCATCATTCTTCTCTTGTTTAGTTACTTTACTTTCCTTGTATCTTATTGTTTCTCTATACCATCACCTGTAAATAAACTGCCATATTCATCAATAAAACTGTTTATAACTGCTTTATAGTTCCCTGTCATTTACTTGGGTTTTCTTGATGAGTTGTACTCGTTCCTGTCCTGACTGGACCTGTTGAAAATTTTACAGATGACTGCCCTGAGGACACGTGCCCTACATGTTACTGTCCAGGAGATGGTTTAGCTACCTTTGTCCCCGACACTCAGGAGTGATCAGAATTTAGTTTAGTATACTTGCATTTATTTTTCATTTAGAGCTTGTTGTATAGAATTGAGACTTGAGATGTATTTGAGATTATTCAGATGTTGTTATTATTTCAGTATTTATTTTTGTCTTCAAATTCTTAGTTACAATTCTATGTTTCTTATCGTGCTTAGACTGTGATTGAGATACACCATATCTTATACTTGTCCTCCGTTCGGAGTTGATCATGATGAGTACATTATATACTGCATGAGTTGATGGTTAGTTAGAGACTTAGAACAGCGTTCTACCGCCGATACTGCGGCGTAGGCTGGGCGTGGTTACGTACTCGTACCCTCACAGTGGGTGCGGGTCGTGACATGGGCAAAAACGGTGTCCGCCGTTGGACCCGCTTTGCACCAAAAAATATGCCAGAGTCAATGGTCTCTAAAGTCGTCAAACTACATGTCTACGGATTCGTTTTGATGATACGAACCAAACCGTATGTCCAAAATTGGATTCCGGTGGGCCGTGCACAAAATCTTTCGTTGAGTCGGACCGTGGGGCCCGCAAAACGGCAATCCGATCAACTGTCTCAGAATCGGACCAAACTTGGCATACAGGACCAAAAAATCATACGGTCCTGTTGGCGCAAGTTTCGTCTCGATCTGACGAACGTGCACGAAGTAATTGGAAAACTTGTACATAGGCCGATACGATGAATTTTGACGGATACACATCAAATTCGTCGCGCACACACGACTAATTTGAATTTCATCAAAGCCCACGCGTCCACGAAGCTGTTATGTACCTTTTGATGCTTTCGGTTCGTGACCACGTCGCCCAGATTGGCGGGACGCACATCGTATCGAAGGGTTTTATTGAAATTTCATAATTGTTTTCTTAGGTTTTTCTGATTTTGAACAACTGTTAACTTTCTACTCAATTGATGAAATTCCAAACTACCAATTTGATTCTACTGTCCTATAGGTTGTCTAAAAAGATCTTCAAATAGATTCCTAAAATTCTTATTAGATTGATCAGGGATCGCCTTCAAACAAGAGTATATGCCAACACAATTCTGTCAATACAACAGGGTTTTATGTCGACTTCGTATCGATTTTGTGAATCGACCGATCGTCCCCGTTGGGACCTATTCATTAGTATCTCTAGAGGGTCATATGGGGTTCATGTAGAAACTTACGAAATCAAAAACAATGGAGAATGCGTGAAGTAATTCGGTCGAGAAGTGGTACCTCACTGCTGTCGAAAAACAGAGCAGTGCTCTGTTTCCGGTCGGCCACCGTGGATTTGGTGGTGCTTCGGCGCCTGTCACGGCGGTGCAGGGCGGTGCGTGCAGTCGTCTAGAGGTGGGAAGGTGCTCTCGATCCTTGTACGAGTTCACAAGAGAGTCTTCATAGGGTTTTTCTCATCGAAGAGTCGGTTACTCCGTACATCTTTTCTTGAATTCTCTAATTAATTCGATGGCAAATCGATTCAAGATTTAGTATAATCTATTAGAGGATGGGATCTGCTTGGATTAGAAGAAAATTTGATTTGAAATCGTAAAAAATCAACCGAGTTCTATCCCTTGCTGTTGCGGTTCCTCAACTGGGTTTTAGCGGGTGCGGGATATTTTCTGGTTTGGAGCTCGCGAGATATTGACTTCAATATCTCACGAGATCATCTCGTTCTATTTATATACATCTATTATACACTTAATCTTTATAGATATACCTATGGTTCTAAATATACACTCGTATATAAAATCAACACTCTAATAGAAATACAATTTTACTATACAATATAACTCATTATGTGGGTACATATACTAGTACAATTTTGCACTACATATATATATGTTTATATATAAGGCCTAAATATACATATTATGTATGCTCCTATTCACACACATATGCATCCTAAAATTTCTAGAATCCTCAAGGATAAGAAATTGTTATCAACAATAAATGAAATATAAATTAAACATAAATTATCATATATCTTATATACCTCTCACTCTGTCTATCAAATTACGTACTATACTAAAATAGATATCAAATACCTATACATACAGTAAATATCTGTATAGATGTCTTTGGACACACTGTATGACTACATAGGCTTGGGTTGGGCTCGGTCCAGTCCGAGCTAGTTTGGTATGACCGGATCTTCTACAAGTCAACAAGCTAATTAATAATTAATTAAACCATTTATAGGGGTTAAGTCGCAACTTGATCTGGTTTTTCTAGTTAGGACACACTCATAGCTGGATCTTCCTTGGCATGGCTAGTACACTAGTTAAGGCATGCCACTTCACTACCCGTGCCATGTTTTCTAGTCTTTTGGTACTTCAAAACTCATCCATGGCTAAAATCACCTACCGTAATAATTAACTAAATAATTATTTATAAAAATCTAAAAGTCACCACTTAAATCAAATATATAATAAAAAAATATTAAAAACAATTTCGGGAAGGGAGGCTACAAATCTACCCACCTTAAAAATAATTTCGTCCTCGAAATTCTAATTCATAACTAGGCCTTAAAAATCAAAGTCTGCTATTACCTTAATCTTCTCAAATTTAATTTCTTAAAATATTTTATGGCCTTCTCTAGCCATTTTATAACTCCGAGTACTTGAGGACTTCTACCCACCATTGGTCATACTACTCCTCAAAATACGGTCACTAAAAATCTTATAATCTTCTAACTAGTTGCTAACAACTCTACCAACAGATATCTAGGGTGTATGGCATCTATAATCCCTCATATCTATAACAACCAATTATTCAATAGCCAAGCAATATCATACTATAATTTAAGAATTTTTGATAAATACTAGATAGCACGATCGTTCGTTACCTCGAAATAAAAAGGGACGAGAATCAATAGTACAGAAAGCAAGAAAGTATAACCGAGAGCAAATATGGAGTTTTCAAGGACGTAGATAATTTCCAGGAGAATTTTCAAAGCAGAGTGGATTAAGATTTCTAAGGGTTTAGTCATAGTCGCAGGCTCGTACCAGTACAGTTACGTAACCGGTACGATATGCTCTGACCTGCATGGGCCACCACAAAAACTTGTCACGACCCTCACCCAGTTTTCGGACGCGAGCTCGTGAGCAAGCCAGCTACGTATCGAGCGGACTCCAGCCCGACTCGAGTACGTATAAGCTGTCCAGAGTAGGGTATCATGTCTAATCTAAACTATATCTCAATCCACAAGAATCATATAAAGCAAGAATGAACAAGTATGGGTCGTGGTCTACAGTCCACTAGCATATATGTCCGATTAGACTCCAAGAATAATATGAGTCTATAAAGCTAAGCTGATAAGCAGGATATATCATAAAAGCATGATGATGATAGTAAATCAGTAACACTAACAAAATACCTGAATCATGCAGATGAAGTCAACTACCACATGCTCAGCTAACTAACTCTGTGCAATCAGCTACCTGAAGAGATCATCAGGTCCTCAGAGGACTAGCAAGATACATAAAACATGCCCACTAATATGACAGTAAATACCATGTAAGAAGAATAAGAACACTGCAAGGAGAACATCTAAGGACGACGAATCGTGTGGAAATGTAATACTAGACTTGGCTATCAATCAATCGATTAACCCTTATAGCTTGTAGTACAATGCACACTACCAAAATACACTCAATTAGCGACGGATATTTAGCGACGAAATTTTTCCTTCGGCGTTAGCGACGGTTTCATGGCCGCACACCGACTGATTACCGACCACACATTTTTTGCCATTTTTATTTTAATTTTAGGGGGAGAAAAGGTCGCATATCCGTCGCTAGGCTGTCGGTATTATAGCGACGGATGTCGAGTCGTCGCTACGTAGTCGATTATTTGGCGGGAATTGTATAAGAATTTGGCGGTACATTTCTTTGACTACGTAGCGACGGATATTCAGTCGGATAATCAATAATAGCGACCAATTGGCGACGGATTATTAGCCGTCGCTATTCCGTCGCTAAATTTACGTTCCAAACTTAAATGAAAAGGCGGGGGGAACTTTTCGTATTCCCACCAAATTCAATCTCTCTCCTCTCTCACTCACTCTCTCTCTCTCTCTCTCTCTCGTACGGCTTTGGTGAACGGCGTCGGCATCCTCTCCTCTCTCTCTTCCGAAGGTAATCCCCTCTCTCTCTATCTCTCTCTCTCTCGATCTCTCTCTCTCTCTCTCTCTCTCTGTGTGTGTGTCACGGTTTGTCGACGTAGGGGCAGCGGGGGCGGCAGGCTTGGGGACATTCGGGCTTGGGGCGGGGGCGTCGGGGGCTGGGCGGCGGGCTTGGGGCGGGGGCTTTGGGCGGGGGCATCGGGGGCTGGACGGCGGGCTTGGGGCGGGGGCGTCGGGGGCTGGGCGGCAGGCTTAGGGCGGGGGCACCGGGGGCTGGGCGGCGGGCTTGGGGCGGGGGTATCGGGGGCTGGACGGCGGCTTGGGGCGGGGGCGTCGGGGGCTGGGCGGCGGGCTTGGGCGGGGGCGTCGGGGGCTGGGCGGCGGGCTTGGGGTGGCGGCGTCGGGGGCTGGGCGGCGGGCTTTGGTCGGGGGCGGCGGGGGGCTTTGCTTATCAAATTCATCTGAGTTTATATATTGGCTAAATAATGTGTTATCCATATTGGGTGTTTTCCATTACTTTGGTGGTGTTTGGATTTGTAAATCTGAATATGGAGTTTGGGTTCATGGTGTATATGTTCACTGTGTCAAGGACAGTGCGAGTTCTTCATCTGCATAAGTCAGTTGTGTGCTTCAATATAGATGTATATATCTATACATCCAACTGTGATATACATATATATGTGTATGTGTGCTTTAGAGAGTGAGGAATGAAAGGCAGGCCTACCATGCCACGGCTTGGGGTGTAATGTATGATTGTAGACATGGTAGGAATTATAGGTAATTAATGCTAGTGTGACTAGACTAAGGTAGTGCTTGCTAGATAATAAGGACAAGGTTCACAATATCGGTATCGGAATCGGTTTCGGAATATTTCTATGAGTATTGGTATCGGCGATATCGGTAGTATCAGCGGTATCGTATCGGAGTATCGGACTTTGGTATCGAAAAACAAATAATTATTAATAAATTATTTACATTTAAAAACATATATTTTATACATTTAGGCATAATTTTAAGTATTTCAGCGTTATTTCTTAGTAGCTTTGAAATTATATGAAATAGTAGTCACCCTTACCGATTGGTTTTGCCGAATTGACCGGAACAAAGACCCCCAATGTCGGTATCGGTCAATATTTGGTATCGGTCGGTATCGGATCGGAACATGCCAAACCGTATCGTTATCGGTCGTATCGGATCGGTATCGGCCGATACTTTAAACCATGCTATCGGTATCGAACTATCGGTATCGGTATCGGTATCGCACTATCGGTATCGGTATCGCACTATCGGTATCGAACTATCGGTATCGGTGTCACACTATCGGTATCGGTATCGGTATCGCACTATCGGTATCGAACTATTAGTAACAACTGTATTTAGATTTTTCTCTTCTCGAGCTAGAATACTAGCGGATCCACCAGTTACATGATTATATACTAATTCTGTTTAGTTTGTCTTACAATACAGATTTTTACATCTAATCTGTGATGGATCGTTATTTCGTTGATTATACATGGATGTACAAACGACAACACGAGAGCAGAATAAGTGTGAGTGACGATTTTCAGGCAGGCGTGAAATTGTTTCTTAAGTATGCCATGAGCAAAGCTCAGTTTATGGACGGTAACAAAATCAAGTGTCTATGTCGTAATTGTCGCAATAGACGTTACGAAGAAGTGGTGAGTGTAAGAGATCATTTGACCCGTAAGGGTTTCGTACGTGATTACGGCCTGCGGTCATCGTAAGGTGAACTATATGCCGAATGACAGGTTGCGAATGCTGCTACTTATGCTTTTGATGATAATGCTGCAGCGGATTTTATCGTAGATGACGACGAATGATCCATTGATTATGGAGACGTGCAGAACCTTGCACGAGATATGGTGTACGATGCGGCAGGGCCTAATTTTGATCCAGAGGATCCTAATCCCGAGGCGAAGGAGTTCTTTGATATGTTTCCGGATGCTGAAACTTCTTTATATCCTGGTTGTGATCCACATTCCGTACTGTCAGTGACGATGCGGTTGTTGAACATAAAGTCCGATTTAAACTTGCCACAAACTTGCTATGATCGGATTACACAACTAATGAAGGAGGTGTTACCGAAGGAATCAAAAGAGCTTCCAAAAAACTTCTACAAGTCGAAGATGATGGTCCGACAACTGGGATTGGGGTACGACAAGATAGATTGTTGTTGCAATGGATGCATGTTGTACTACAAGGAGAACGAGGATGTAGAAAGTTGCCGCTTCTGTAATGCGGATCATTACAAGGAAGTCAGGGGAAATGGAAAGTCAACTAGAAAACGACGTCCTTACAAGTATATGCATTACTTGTCGATCACGAAGCGCTTACAGAGGATGTATATGTCTCAGAATACAGCAGAACACATGACGTGGCACAACGAAGAACGCACAAAGGACGATAGAGAATTGTCACATCCTTCGGATGGAGAGGCATGGAAATATTTCGATTTTTGCCATCCAGATTTTGCTGCAGAGCCCAGAAATGTACGCATGGGGCTATGTTCTGATGGATTCGCCCCTTTCGGGCAGTCGGAATCTCAATACTCCTGCTGGCCGGTCATTCTGACCCCTTACAATCTGCCACCATGGATGTGTATGAAGACTCCTTATATGTTCTTGACAGCTATCATACCGGGTCCCAAAAATCCGACGAAGAATATCGATATATATTTACAGCCGTTGGTGGATGAGCTAAAACAGCTGTGGGAGATCGGCGTCACGACGTATGATATTTCCAGGAAACAGAACTTTCAGATGAGAGCTTCACTGATGTGGACAATCAATAATTTTCCCACATACGGTATGCTGTCGGGATGGAGTACTCACGGCACCCTGTCTTGTCCGATATGCATGCAAAATAGTAAGGCGTTCCGCCTTAAGCATGGAGGAAAAACTTCTTTCTTTGATTGTCATCGTCAATTTCTGCCCGCGAGTCATCCCTGGAGAAAGAACAAGGACGCATTCAGAGCTGGAAAACAAGAATTTTCTTATCTGCCTGCCAGATTGTCGGGATACGATATTTAGGAAGATGTAAAGATTTGTCCACTGTAATGGAAGATCCATCGAACAATCGTGTCGATGGGTTCGGACAAACCTATAACTGGACCCAACGGAGTATCTTCTGGGACTTGCCTTATTGGAAAGATAATCTTATAAGGCATAATCTTGATGTTATGCATATCGAAAAGAATGTGTTCGATAATATCTTCAATACCGTCATGGACATTAAAGGAAAGACGAAGGACAATCCAAAAGCAAGACAAGACATTGCCGAGATATGCAAGCGTCCTTATCTGAACTTGATATAAAGGGGAGCTGCTGGACAATTAAGTAAGCCGATAGCACAATACACATTGAGCAAGGAAGATAGATTAATAATCTGCAAGTGGGTATCTACTTTAAGATTTCCCGACGGCTATGTGTCGAATTTGTCTAGATGCGTTGACCTCAATGAACGCAAGCTAACGGGAATGAAGAGTCATGACTGCCACGTGTTTATGGAAAGATTACTGTCCATTGCTTTGAAAGAGTTATTGCCTTCTGCTGTATGGGTTCCGTTGGCTGAACTATCAATATTCTTTAGGGATATTTGTTCAACTAAGTTGACTGTGCAACACATGGTTGAACTTGAGGAGAAGATTATCTTAACAATTTGCAAGTTGGAGAAAATATTTTCTCCTGGCTTCTTCGACAGCATGGATCATCTACCGATTCATCTAGTATACGAAGCCCGTGTCGGTGCATCTGTTCATTATCGATGGATGTACCCATTTAAAAGGTACATAAATATCGATATAATTTAAGCTGAATTTCAGTGGGTTTTAAAATTCTTTCTTAATTCTCAAGATAATTTGTCTCTCTAGATACCTACACCATCTAAAGAAGAAAGTTGGCAACAAAGCTCATATAGAGGCTTCGATATGCAAAGCATATCTTATCGAAGAGGTGTCAAACTTCTGCTCCATTTATTTCGATACTCATGTTAAAACAAATCGAAATAGACCTCATAGGAATGACGAGGACGTTGAGGATGGAGGAAGACTCAATGTAAGGGGCAAGCCTGTTGGGGCTAGTAAAAGACGGTGGTTGACAGACGACGAGTATGATGCCGCTCACCGATATGTCTTGTTAAACTGTGACATACAAGAAGTGAGAGATTTGGAGAAGTAAGTCAGTACACTTGCACTCGTTATAATCTCGAATTTGATGAAGTAAGTGACTACACTTATATATTCTTATTTTCTCTAATAGTGTATTTAGAGATGAAGTCAAAATGAGGAGACCCGATATTACCGATGAGGGACTTCAAAGAGAGGTTGATTATATATTTCCGTCATGGTTTTGCAAATACGTAAGTAACTGTGATTATAATTGAGATTATTAATATATAATCTGAAATATTTAAATTATAAATATTTGTTTACAGGTTTTATTGCCTGAAACAACACTCACTCATGAGAGTGTTCGTTATCTGGCACTGGGACCGAAGAAGCAAATAAAGACTTGGCCAGGCTATGTCATTAATGGCTTCAGGTTTAAGTCAACTCAGAATGCTATAAATGTTGAATTTATCAATGACGGCATCAGTACCAAGGATTCCGGTGTTTGCATAAGAGGCACCGTCTATGACGACGAGCCGGACTTTGACAATTATGGAGTGCTTCGGGAGATTATAGATTTACAATATACTGGCCCATATGATATGCATATTGTGATGTTCAAATGTGAGTTGTTTGATATGACACCAAATATCGGTTGGAGAATCGATAAACAATTTGGATTCGTCGATATAAATAATCGTAGGAGGTATAGAGGGTCCGATACATTTGCGATAGCAAATCAGGCTGTTCAAGTCTATTATACAAGCTACCCAAGGCGTCGTAGAGATCGATTTGACTGGTGGGCAGTATGCAAGATTAAATCTAGAAATACATTCAACGTTGGAGACCCAGCATACCAAGAGGACCAGATCAAAAGGTCCCAATACTTGGGACAACACTCAGATACAATGGATGTTGAAGATATTGTTGAGGAAAATAGAGGGGAGGAAAAGGTTGATACACAAGACTTAGCTGTCAACCAGGGGAGAAAGAGGCATCTTGTCCCAAATTTTGAGGAAGAAGAAGAAGAAGAAGAAGACGAAGAAGAAGAAGAATTTTATGGGGATGAGGATACAGATGAAATCGACGATGAAGATAAGGATGAGGATGAGGAGGATGATGATGAAGACGAGGCCGAGGATGAGAACGAAGACAATGATTAGGTTAAATATTGTTGTATATTAAAAACATTTCCAATTACATGAATTAAGTTTGACCTCATAAAAGTAATTACGTGAATTCATGTTTTTTTCATTCGATTATTTACTTATTGCAGATGGCACTCCTAGTCTTTTTCGTCGCGGCGGCACTCGTCTCCCTACTGGTGGTATATATATTTTAGTTTAGTTTTTTATATCCATTTACACTTTTATATTGTTAATTATGTTTATGTGTTCTATTTACAGGTCATGATGGATGGCCGTGGTCGTGGTGGTGGTGGTGGTGGTGCGGGTCGTGGTCGTGGTCGTACTGGTGCTGGTGGTCGTAGTCGCATTCAAAGTTCTCGGGATGTGACCCCATCGAGCGAGCCCGACCCGGAGAGTACCTCGGGCACAGACGCATCCCGCCCTCGATCGACCACTTCATCGAGGCATGAGTTCGGATCTGCTAGCGGATCCGTTCCGCTATCGGAACCACCAGCAGCAGATCCACCAGGGGATGCCTCAGTTACTGCACAGTGGGCCCCGAAGTACCCCCATACTCAGTTCCATCCGGTTACTGGGGAGTACATACGAAGACCCGCGGATCCTCCGACGGCACCAGAGAGGCCGAGAGGCGAGTTTCGACGAGAGCTATGGCCCGCGGGGACCTCGTAAGTAAATTTAAGTTAATTTATTAAATTTCTTTCATTTATTCAAGTTAATAATCCAGTCGTTTCTTCTTTGTAGGTTTTTTCTGTTTAAAGTTGGCAGGGCCCTTGGAGAAATTATCAGGGCTAACTTCTACGGTCCCTACCTCAACTTTTCGTCGGTGTCCCCAAACGTGCAGTACGTCTGGCTCGACGAGTTGAGGGTATATATCTATATCTTCTGGTTAATTATTAGTTACTCTTTAATCAACCATTTTTTAAATTATGTGATAATTGATTTTCTGTGTTAGACAACGTACTGGTGGCCCTCCATCGCGAGGAGGGGATCCGCAGGACCTACAGAAGTGCTTGCTCGAAGAAGATACGGAATATGATTCATGACCTAAAAATGGGGCATACGAGGCCGAATTGGATCCGGCAGGAGTATTATGAGGACCTCTTAGGCATGATTGATACCCCTGCGTACAAGGAGAAATCGGAGAAGGCGAAGGTGAACCGATCTGCCGCGGGCCTTCATACGGGGGGATCAAGGTCCCACGCAGCGACACTTGCAGATCTGGTGAGCAACCGTAAATTTATTTCACTATCGAATTAGGTATTATTAATTAAAGGAGTTAATTAGTTTCTACGAAAATTTCGTATGCAGGCCCAACGGGCGGTAAAGGAGGGAAGGGCGCCAGAATCGGTCACCATGCACGACGTGTTCCAGCATACGCACAAAAGACGAAAGGACGGGAGCTTCGTCGACGAGAGGGCCAAGGAGACTGATGTAAGTACTTATGTTTATGAGATTAACGTTAGAATTAAAAGTATTCGGACTATAACTTAGGTAAACTTAGGATTCACACTTAACTTAGTAAAACATAGGATTTAGATTATAACTTAGGTAAATCTTATAATATAAACACATTCATTTGATAGGCTGCGTATCGTGAGGCCCTTAGTCGGGCTCAGTTAACTGACACCGAGGATGTCGGTGAAACGATGCCCTTCCGGACGCCCTCTTCTTTGGCCGCTCGGAACGACTTGTTCGTAGATACCGTCGGCGGCTTTAAGAAAGGGTTCCTATACGGAGTCGGCTCCCTAGGGCCATTGCACATAGCGACGCAGAGATTTCCACCGACACCGCCTCCTACCGTGGCCTCGGCAGACGATGATGTTAGGTCGCAGCTTACGTAGCTGCACGAGGCGGTGTCGTCCTTGCGAGAGCAATTTGCCACGTACTTTCCGCATACGTCTGCTGCTGTCGGTCCGTCTGCTGCTGTCGGTACGTCTGCTGATGGTGCTCGTCCGTCTTCTACTGGTCCGTCGACTGCAGGTGTCGGTCCGTCTTCCGTGGGCCATCTTTCTTTCAATCATGATGCCCCTGTAGTACCGCCTACGACTGTGACGTCACTCCTGGATCTCATGTCCGCAGAGCAGTTACGCCATCTTCCGAGCAGTGTCTACGACGGCTTGCCTCCGTACCTTGTAGAGGAGTATATTCGTCGGTCGCATATGGGATTACCACCACCGGACAATCGACTTCCTCCTTCTTAAAATGTTGTATTAAGAAAATTTGGATTATTTGTGAGAGCTTTGGATTAATTGTGCTATAATCGGCTTATAGCACCGGATATTATGTTACTCTTTAGGATAATTGATATTTATTTTCTATTACTTTGGTTTGGTCTGTGATTCTTGGATAATTGGTGTGCATTAAATTCGTATGTACATATTTGGTCTATGTGATTCTTGGATAATTGGTGTGCATTATATATTGGGTCTGTGTGATTGTTGGATAATTGGTGTGCATTATATATTGGTTTGGTTTATGCATATATTTGTGAACGGGGAAAGTGCTGCAATTTTTTTCCCAAAAAACTCAGTTAGCGACGGACTAGTGACCGTTTAGCGACGGATAATCCCAGTTGCCGACGATTTTTCGACGGATCAGCCGTTGCTATCTGGAGTTTTTAAAGTATTTCCAGGTAGCGACGGATGAACGACGGATTATCCGTCGGCCAGGTTCTGGTGGTATAAACTTCGACGGAATAGCGACGGTCAATCTGTCGCCAGAGCGACTGATAATCAGCCGCTAAGCAGTCGATCGCTCTAGCGACTGCTTAGCGACGGACAATCCATCGACAAGGTTCTGGAAATGCTTGACAATTCCAGATCGATGGCGACTGATAATTAGTCAGTAATCCGTCGCTGTGGCGACGTTGTAGCGACGGATTAGCGACTACTATTCCGTCGCCATGGTGCTAGAAATGCCAAGCATTTCCAGAACCTGGTCGACGGATAGACCGTCAGTAAGTCATCGCTAATCCGTCGTTCGTTACCGACGAATACCGACGGATAAGCGATGAACGATACACTCTGAAACGCTGTTACGACAGGTTACCGACGGAATTTTACGTCGCTATTGTCTACACAGTTCAGTACTTAATAGTTGAAATGGACGACAGTCCGTCGAAAATGCGACGCTATTGCTTCGTGTTGTGACGTCGACAATCCGTCGCTATTCCGTCGTTTGACGACAACGTAGCGACGGACCGTTATTAGCGACGAGCTGATTGCCGACGGATTTTTTTGACCAAAATCCGTCGGTTATCGGTCGCCAATGCTAATTACCGTCGGATTGGCGACGGATAGGGCCGTCGCTAAAATGATAAATTTTGGTAGTGGCAAGATACTCCCAATCTATAGTAGATTTTGACTGTAATATAATGCAAGATACTCCCAGTCAAGATTAGCCAATTCTAGTATCGATCTCCTCTCCTAAAGGATACAAAGTCAGGTAGACTCCTATAAATCGTAGTACAATGCAAGATACTCCCAATTTATAGTGTCACAAGTCAAGTCAATCAATTAATCAATATATACTATATTTTATAGTACAATGTAAGATACTCCCAATCTATGGCATGTCTTAAGTCAAGTCAATCAAGTGATATCAAGGTAGAAGAATCGGCTATTGGTCGTAGTACAATGTAAGATACTCCCAATCTATAGTATATCTCAACTGTAGTACGATGCAAGATACTCCAGTCAAGAATGGTCAAGTCAAGGACAGATATAGAAACTGAAAACTCAATCACGAGACGGGGTAACACAAAGAGACCAATAATCTAACAATGTCAAATATCCTATACGTGCACGTAATCTAGAACAAGTAAAGCAATCAAGGACGAATCAATCACGATATGGAATCATGTGACAATATGAAAAAGAATACAATAAAGAAAAAGAAAACAATGTAAATACTGTATATGTTCGGCAAGGTATACTTGCCTGAGGGTTGCACGGAGAACCAACATTATACCACCAATCAACAAGTCAGAGAGTCCAAGTCCCATAACTGCCTCCAGAAGCTGTAATAGAAGTTACCAACGTTCTTAGAATAGTCAAAATTGCTAGGATTGCCTGTCCTTAAATCTAATTCTGGACACAGGGGCAAAACGATAATTTCGGACAAAAACGGTGTCCACCGTTGGATCCGCTTTGCACCGAAAAACGTGCCAGAGTCAATGGTCTCTAAAGTCGTCAAACTACATGTCTACGGATTCATTTTGATGATACGAACCCAATCGTATATCCAAAATTGGATTCCGGTGGACCGTGCACAAAATCGCCTATTGAGTCGGACCGTAAGGCCCGCAAAACGGCGATCCGATCAACTGTCTTAGAATCGGACCAAACTTAGCATGTAGGATGAGAAAAATAATACGGTCATGTTGGCGCAAGTTTCGTCTCGATCTGACGAACGTGCATGAAGTATTTGAAAAACTTGCACAGAGGCCGATAAAGTGAATTTCGACGGATACGTATCAAATTCGTCGCGCACACGCGACCAATTTGAATTCTATCAAAGCCCACACATCCACGAAGCTGTTACGCTCCTTTTGATGCTTTCGATTCGCGACCACGTCGCCCGGATTGGCGGGGCGCACGTCGTATCGAAGGGTTTTAGTGAAATTTCATAATTGTTTTCTTAGGTTTTTTCTGATTTTGAACAACTGTTAACTTTCTAGTCAATTGATGAAATTCCAAACTACCAAATTGATTCTACTGTACTATAGGTTGTCTAAAAAGCTCTTCAAATAGATTCCTAAAATTCTTATTAGATTGATCAGGGATCGCCTTTAAACAGGAGTATATGTCGACCCAATTCTGTTAATACAACAGTGGTTTTATGTCGACTTCGTATCGATTTTATGAACGACCGATCGTCCACGTTGGGACCTATTCATTAGGAACTCTAGAGGGTCATATGGGGTTCCTGTAGAAACTTACGAAATCAAAAAGAATGGAGAATGCATGAAGTAATTCGGTCGAGAAGTGGTACCTCACTGCTGTCGACAAACAGAGCAGTGCTCTGTTTCCGGTCGGCCACCGCAGATTTGGCGGCACTCCGACGCCTGTCACGACGGTACAGGGCAGCGCATGCGGTCATCCAGAGGTGGGAAGGTGCTCTCGATCCTTGTACGAGTTCACAGGAGAGTCTTTGTAGTGTTTTTCTCATCGAAGAGTCGGTTACTCCGCACATCTATCCTTGAATTCTCTAATTAATTTGATGGCAAATCGATTCGAGATTTAGTATAATCTATTAGAGGATGGAATCTGCTTGGATTAGAAGAAAATCCGGTTTGAAATCGTGAAAAATCAACCGAGTTTTATCCCTTGCTGTCGCGGTTCCTCAATTGGGTTTTAGCGGGTGCGGGATATTTTCTGGTTTGGAGCCCGCGAGATATTGACTTCAATATCTCGCGAGATCATCTCATTCTATTTATATACATCTATTATACACTTAATCTTTATAGATATACCTATGGTTCTATATATACCCTCGTATATAAAATCAACACTCTAATAGAAATACAATTTTACTATACAATATAACCCATTATGTGGGTACATATACTAGTACAATTTTGCACTACATATATATGCTTATATATATAAGGCCTAAATGTACATATTATGTATGCTCGTATTCACACATATATGCATCCTAAAATTTCCTAAATCCTCAAGGATAAGAAATTGTTATCAACAATAAACGAAATATAAATTAAACATAAATTATCATATATCTTATATACCTCTCACACTGTCTATCAAATTACGTACTATACTAAAATAGATATCAAATACCTATACACACAGTAAATATCTACATAGATGTCTTTGGACACAACGTATGACTGCATAGGCTTGGGTTGGGCTCGGTCCAGTCCGAGCTAGTTTGATATAACCGAATCTTCTACAAGTCAACAGGCTAATTAATAATTAATTAAACCATTTATAGGGGTTAAGTCGCAACTTGATCTAGTTTTTCTAGTTAGGACACACTCATGGCTGGATCTTCCTGGGCATGGCTAGTACACTAGTGAAGGCACGCCACTACACTACCTGTGCCATATTTTCTAGTCTTTTGGTACTTCAAAAGTCATCCATGGCTAAAATCACCTACCGTAATAATTAACTAAATAATTATTTATAAAAATATAAAAATCACCATTTAAATCAAATATATATTAAAAAAATATATTAAAAATTTTTTGGAAAGGGAGGCTACACAGGGGTAGATCGACGGTAGGATGAGTCTGTGCTCGGGGTACTTTCTGGGTCGGGATCTCTAAATGGGGTCACATCCCGGAAATGCTGAAGGCGACCACGAACATTGCCACCAGCACCACCACCACGACCAAGTCTACGACCAGGATCACCAACACCACCACCGTCACCATGACCAGCACCACCACCACGACGAGTGCTAGCCACCATGACCGATAAATAGAACACATAAACATAATTAACAATATAGAAGTATAAATGAATATAAAACTAAACTAAAATATATATACCACCAACAGGGCGACGATTGCCGCCGCGACGAAAAGGACTAGGAGTGCCATCTACAAAAAGAAAATCATATAATAAGTAGATAATCGAACGACAAAAGCATGAACTGAAATAAGAATGCAGAAGTTTAAACCGATATTTAATCTAATCATCGTCTTCATCCTCGTCCGCGGCCTCGTCTTCATCCTCATCCTCATCCTCATCGTCGACTTCATCTGTATCCGCATCCTCGTTAAGTTCTTCTTCTTCTTCTTCTTCTTCAGCCTCAATACTTGGGACAAGATGCCTCTTTCTTCCATGGTTGATAGCCAAGTCTTGTGTATCAACCTTTTTTTCCCCTCTATTTTTCTCAATAATATCTTCAACATCCATGGTATCCGACTGTTGCCCCAAGTATTGGGGCTTTTCGATCTGGTCCTCTTGGTATGCTGGGTCTCCAATGTTGAATGTATTTCTAGATTTAATCTTGCATACTGCCCACTAGTCAAATCAATCTCTACGATGCCTTGGGTAGCTTGTATAGTAGACTTGAATAGCCTGACTTGCTATCGCAAACGTGTCAGACCCTCTATACCTCCTGTAATGATTTATATCGATGAATCCAAATTGTTTATCGATTCTCCAACTGATATTTGGTGTCGTATCGAACCACTCACATTTGAACATCACAATATGCATATCATATGGGGCAGTATATTATAAATCTACAATATCCCCAAGCACTCCATAATAGTCAAAGTCCGGCTCCTCGTCATAGATGGTGCCTCTTATGCAAACACCAGAATCCTTGGTGCTGAAGCCGTCATTGAAAAATTTAGCATTTATAGCATTTTGAGTTTCATTAAACTTGAAGCCATTAACGACATAGCCTGGCCAAGTCTTTGCATGCTTCTTCGGTCCCAATGCCAAATAATAAATGCTCTCATTTGTGAGAGTTATTTCAGGCAATAAAACTTGTAAACAAATATTGATAATTTAAATGTTTTAGCTGTATATATTTTAATGGTAGCCGTATAACATATTATCTCAGTTCTTATATATTTGTGAAACCAGGATGGAAAGGTACAATCAACCTCTCTTTGAAGTCCCTCATCGGTAATATCGGGTGTCATCATTTTGACTTCATCTCTAAATACAATGTTAGAGAGAATAAAAATAAGCATAGTCACTTACTTCACCAAATTAGAGATTATAACAAGTGCAAGTGTAGTCACTTACTTCTCCAAATCTGGATGACACAGATCAAAATATTTCCACGCCTCTCTATCCGAAGGATGTGACAATTCTCCATTATACTTTGTGCGTTCTTTGTTGTGCCACATCATGTGTTCTGCTGTATTCAGAGACATATACATCATCTGCAAGCGCTTCATGATCGACAAGTAATGCATATACTTGTAAGGACGTCATTTTCTAGTTGACTTTCCTTTTTCCTGTACTAGATTACAACGATCCTTATTACAGAGGCTGCAACTTTCTATGTTCTTGTTCTCTTTGTAGTACAACATGCATCCATTGTGACAACAATATATCTTCTCATACCCCAGTTCCAGTTGTCGGACCATCATCTTTGACTTGTAGAAGTTTTTGGGAGCTCTTTTGATTCCTTCGGTAACACCTTCGTGATTAGTTGTGTGATCCAATCATAGCAAGCTTGTGGCAAGTTAAAATCAGACTTTATGTTCAACAACCGCATTGTCACTAATAGTATGGAATGAGTCTCACAACCAGGATATAGAGGAGTATCTGTATCCTAAAACATATCATAGAACTCCTTCGCCTCGGTATTAGGATCCTCTGAATCAAAATTAGGCCCTGCCGTATTGTACACCATATCTCATACAAGGTTCTGCAGGTCTCCATAATTAATAGAGCATCCGTCATCTTCGATGACAAAATTCGTTGCAGCATTATCATCAAAAGCATAAGTAGCAGCTTTCGCAGCTTGTCTTTTCGCATATAGTTCAACTTGCGATGACCAAGGGCCGTAAGCACGTACAAAATCCTTACGGGTCAAATGATCTCTCACAGTCACCACTTCTTCGTAACGTCTATTGCGATAATTACCACATAGACACTTGATTTTGTTACCGTCCATGTACTGAGCTTTGCTCATGGTATACTTTAGAAACACTTCCATGCATGTCTAAAAATCGTCACGTACACTTATTATGTTCTCATTTTTCCATTTGTATATCCATGTACGATCAACGAAGTATAGATCCATCACAGATTGGATGTGAAAGTCTGTATCGTAAGACAAACTAAATACAATTAGTTCGATAATGATACCGATACTCATAAAAATAGTCTGATACCGATACCAATACTCATAGAAATTGTCCAATACCAATATCGATACTCATAGAAATAGTCCGATACCGATACCGATATCGATTCTTAAACACATAGGATTAACAGCCCGATACCGATACCGATTCTAGGGTTTTAGGGTTAGGGTTAGGGCTTTAAGGATAGGGTTTTAGCTTTAGGGTTAGGGTTATGGTTTTAGGGTTAGGGTTAGGGTTAGGGTTAGGGTTTAGATACCGATACTCATAGAAATAGTCTGATGCCGATACTCATAGAAATAGTCTGATACCGATACTGATACTCAACGAAATAGTTCGATACTGATACTGAAGTAAACACATCAAGTTGTTAGATCGACAATAAATACAATAAGTACTAATCTAACTAGCAAGCACAAATCACATCACAATAGTAACGAAGTACAATGACTTACGCCCGTTTAAGTAATTGAATAATTAAAAATTGATGTTTATCATATATTCTTCGTATGCACTATCACAATGTGAATCATATTATTTTTTTCTTCCCTTTCATAATACAGGATGAATATATAGATTATTTTTTAAAATTTGTATTATTAACTCAAAAATATGAATTATAGTGTCATGATGTATTCCTATGGCCCCCCTCCGCTCTCCTACCCTCCCTACCGTGACCTACCCACCCATCGACCCCCACCCCCGAGACCCCACCCCCTCCTTCCCCCCCTCCGACCAGCAAGACACCCCGGCCCCCCTCCGCTGCCCTACCCCCCTGCGACCTCCCCACCCGTCGACCCCCACCCCCACCCCCGGCACCCCTCCGCTCCACTACCCTCCTCCCCCGCGACCCACACCCCCGCCGACCCCCACCCCGTAACCTCCACACCCGCCGACCCTCCCCCCACCCGTACGGCCTCACCCACCCCCCCGACCACCAAGAGAGAGAGAGGAAGAGGTACCTGAGTGAGAGAGAGAGCTGTGCGCGCAAGAGAGAGATAGAGGTGAGAGAAACTTTTGGAGGGAATAAAAAATCCCCTCCCCCCCCGTCGGTTCATTTTAAGTTAGGGCACAGTCTTTAGTGACGGATTAGCAACGGATATATCCGTCTCCTAGCCATCGCTATACCCCTGTTAGTTTGCAGACGTATAATCCGTCGCTATGTGGTTGCCAAATTTTTCAACATTTTTCTGCCAATTATTGACAATTGGGCGACGACGTAGCGACGGCTTGTTTGTTCGTAGCTACATTTCTGACGATATAGCGATGGATTTGCGATCGAGTTTTACCCTTAAAATTGAATTATTGGTTGCAACTTGACGACAAACCGTCGCCATTTAGTTGGGTGTCCGTCGCTAAATAATCGTCGCTATTTTACTGTATTTTGGTAATGTTTAACCACGATAAATAAAATAAATTAAATAAATAAATAAATAAATTCAAAAAATCTGGGAAGAGGGCATTTAAGGTTTTGGAAATTCTGGAGATTTGAGAATTAGGGTTGTGGAAAGAAAATAGAGAAAGACTCCTCGGAGTTAGGGATTCCCTAATTAAGGAAGGAATAGGATCGAATCTCCCTGTAGGTTTAAATCTCAAATTATATTTGATTAAATTTAAATAAATTTAATCCAAAAAGGAACTATCATGCAAATAATATTTTTTTAAATGAATTTTGAATTCAAATCATAAAATAAATGATATTACTAAATGAAATGATTTTAAGAAGTATATTTGTATCAATACAAAAATTACTTTTTAAAATGATTTGACAAATTAATAAATGTAAAATATCTTTAATAGTCATCAAAAATATATTTCAATTAAGTCTAGAATAATCAATTCAAGTATTGGTTATAACAGGTAAATACTGAATATTAAAACTAATTTTAAAAATAACTACAACTCACATACAAATAATATAGAAATAGATTTTTCAATAATATATAATCAAAGACTAAATCAAATTTAACCCTAATATTTGTTTATAATAATATATCAATATTAATACTTAATATAATCAAATAATTCCTAAATAATTTCCTACCTCTAATGTAAAATATTTAAAATAAAGAAAATAAAAAATAAGAATTTTTGAAATTTCAAACACGAGAGTTACAAGCTACTCATCTCAGAAGATTTCTTCCTTAAAATTTCGAAGGATAAGATCAGTCATGACTAAGAATATAATCAAGAATATAATTGATCAATGAACAAACGAGTTAGATCGTGAATAGAATTGGTCCTGAAGAATAGATACAGCGTGACATGATTAGAGTATAGTCGAAAGGGTCTAGTCACAACGGTCAATGATACAATCGAAATAGCATTTAGCAATAAAAAAAAATTATAGGCACGATTAACTTCTAACTAAAATTATGTAAGCATGATCAACGACCAAAAGTTAGACAAAGTCTAACAAGATTAAATTACTTAGATAAGATTAGGATGTAGTTACGATCAAGGCTAACCATGCAAGTCATCCATGCATGATTAAAATTAAAAAAATTGGCACGAGCATGAACGTGATTAAAATAGTCATAAACACAGAGGAAAGAAATATAAACATTAACAACAATTGAGTTTAAAATATAGGCACGACTATGATTATAGTCAAATAGTTTAGTTACGATCAAGTCGTTTAGGAACGATCAAATTCAAATTTGTTTGGCACGATTAACTCGATTAACTATTTAGGCAAAACTATTTAGGCACGATTATAGAGTCAAAAATCTACAAAAATATGTGAATTGACTTGATCGAATATAATCAAAATAGTCTACTTGCGATCAAAAGTCGTAAGGATGATCCAAATCGAAATCGTTTTAGCACGATCAACTATATAAGCATGATCATAGAACCATATCTAGGTGCGATTATGAATCAAGTGGAATATAGAATTAAAATCTAGTAATAGATTTTAAATGAGGAGGAACCAATGATGACTCGACAAATAAAAGATAAGAAAAAAAGATAAGAAGGGAAGAGCTATAAGCTTTATTTATAATACTATAATAAGAAATAGGATATCAAATCCGTTTGGAGTGAGAGTGCAAGATTTTGCGGATCATGAAAAATCAACCGTCATATGCCAATGAAAGATATAGCCTCTATGGTTCGAAAACTGCATGCATATCTAAAGTCATTTCATCGAGAATCTATGCCTCGTCAGTGTACATCTGGCTGCAGTAAACCCTTGGTTTCATAACTCAAATATGATTTTGTATCGAATATTCTATTAGCTCTAACAATATTAACATACAACTCAAGGGTCAAAATAGAGCAACTAAGACATAGTTTTAATAACATTCGATAACTTACACTTACTCGAAATTAATTCAACTTGGAGATCATGCCATGTCAATACGCTGCTGGCTGCAGTGAACCTGCAGTCTCGATAATTCAAATAAATGACGACAGTGCACTGCTATCTTGCCATCGTAAATCATCAAAATTATTCCAACTATATCCCTAAGAACTTCAAAGGTTAGAAATGCAACTAGCGAATCATGATTAGAAAAGTAAATATTAGTCCTTGAAGTAAAATTATCAATTTTGAAAATTAAACTATTGATTAAGAAGAAAATAATAAGAGAAATTTAAATTTAATTTCATCTCTATAATATTGAAAGATCGAGGAAAAACATATATATCTTGAATTTTCAACAAACTAATACGGAATAAATATATGGATAGTTTGATCATGTTAGGCTCAAACACAATGTATGAAAATAAAATATTAACCTTTAGAAGATATAATAACTTATAGCTGATGGAAAATAAATAAGCAATACAGATCTTACGATATGGTGTTAATCAGAGGGACAAAATTTGTACAAATGATTAGTAATAGAAAAATATAAGTAAAACAGTCGATTAGGGAGAAATGATTGAAGAAAAGAGAAACATAAACATTATAATCATTATTCCATGGATATTCAAACGATTGTGAGAAAACTTTGAATCAACAACTAACTCAAGATTCCTATATGATAATAGAATCAAAAATTATAAAATAATTCCTTATCGCAAAATAGGAAATAAATAAGCAATTCGGACTCACATAATATGAAGATGATATGTCAAGTGGGCAAAAAAAGAAAATTTGCACAAATGACCATGTCACGACCCGCACCCGCTTTTCGGACGTGAGCACGTGAGCAAGTCAACTACGTATCGAACGGACTCCAGCCCGACTCGAATACGTAAACGCTGTCAAGGCTATGGTATACTGCCAAATCATGGCAAACAAATCTATATCTCAATCCACAATAAGAATATAAAACATGAATGAACACTATGGGTCGTGGTCTGCAGCCCACTAGCATAAATGCCCAATAAGACTCTAAAGGAAATAACAAGAGTCTAAAACTGAATCAAGAAACATGATAACTCATGATAAGGTATAAAAGCACGAGCTGATAATAAACACGATAACGGTACCTGAATCCCGCATGAACCACAAATCCTTCGCCATCCAGAACTACTAGCTAACTCCATGCAATCGCTAAACCTGAGGAGATCATCAGGTCCTCAGAGGACATAGCAAGATACATAATATACATGCCTATCTAGCAGTTTTATCATACGTAAGAAATTAACAAGAAAGAACAAGAACAAGACAAATAACTACAAACACGAACACGAATACACGAATACTAGAACATGAACACAAACACGAATACTAGAACATGAACACGAACATGAATACTAGAACACGAACACGAATACTAGAACAACTACGCGTAAATGAACTGCCGGATGAACGAAACACGAGATCAATGGAAGAACCAAACCCTCATCCCGAGTGTGGACTCACGGGTTTGAACTAAGCACTAACCCTCGTCCCGAGTGTGGACTCTCTGGTTAGCTCACGGCAAGACACCCTCGTCCCGAGTGTGGATACTCTGGTGCAAGTACTACATCTTCGTCCCGAGTGTGGACTCTCTGATGTAAACACCCTCGTCCCGAGTGTGGACTCTCTAGTGTAAGTCAAGTCAAATCAAGTCAACACCCTCGTCCCGAGTATGGACTCTTTGGTGTAAATAATTGACATCCTCATCCCGAGTGTGGACTCACGGATGTAAACAGATCAAGAAAAACACCCTCGTCCCGAGTGTGGACACTCTGGTGCCAAGGAAACAATATCAAGGATTTAGCAGTTCAATTACACGTACTCATTCTATAACACGACTCAAGTAAGGTACTGACGAGAAACTCTAAGTGGGAACCACAAGACCAAACATGAACACGGCTATAAACAATAAAAACAACTCCACAGAAAATAACACAAAAAGCAAATGTCCATAAATAATCCAAAAGCTGGAAACTGAAATAAAATGCATGTAATAAAACTGTAGAGGGAGGAAAGGTATACTTGCCTGGTGGCAGCAAGAAGAACCAATAAGATACCGTCAACCGGTACGCCATAAAGTCCAAAATCTACAATTGTCTCCGAAAGTTGAAATAAATATTTCTAATATTCTCAGAATAGTCAAATTAGCTAGGATTTCCTATCCTTAAGTCCAATTCTGGACACAGGGGAAAAATGGTAATTTCGGGCAAAAACGGTGTGCGCCGTTAGACCCGCTTTGCACCGAAAAGTATGCCAGAGTCAATGGTCTCTAAAGTCGTCAAACTACATGTCTAGGGATTTGGTTTTCCGATACGAACCCAACCGTATGTCCAAAGTTGGATTCCGGTGGGCCGTGCACAAAATTACCCGTTGAGTCGGACCGTAGGGCCCGCAAAACGGCGTTCAGATTCAACTGTCTCAGAATCGGACCAAACTTGGCATACAGGACCAGAAAAATGATACGGCCCTGTTGGCACAAGTTTCATCTCGATCTGACGAGCGTGCATGAAGTAATTGGAAAATTTGCACAGAGGTCGATACGGTGAATTTTGACGGATACGTATCAAATTCGTCGCACACACGCGACCCATTTGAATTCCGTCAAAGCCACACGACAACGAAGCCGTTACGCATCTTTCGATACCTTCGGTTCGCGACCACGTCGCCCGGAATGGCGGGACGCACGTCGTATCGAGGGATTTTCTAAGTTTTTAAACTATTTTTACATAGATAAAATCTCGATTTTGAAAACTATTTTCTCCGCATATAATTAATTAAATTCGAAAATACAAGATAGGTTAGGAAGCCCCATATGTTGTCTTCAAGTGTCTTAAATTAGTTTTCTAAAATTCCTAATGGGTTGACAGGAATCGATCTCCAAAGAGGGCTACTTGGGACTGTTGTAAACTGTTTTGCGAACAATTTTCCTTCAATGTTTGCATCGATCTTCTGGATCGAAGGCTCGTTCCCGTCGAATTCTATTTGTTAGGGATTCGAGCGGGTTATGTAGGCTTCTAGTAGAAACTTACGGAATCGAAAACGAACAAGCGAAGGGGATGAAATCTTACTCGAGAACAGGGGGTTGCTGCGAATACTCTGTTGGCTGTGTGCCTGGGCACGCGCGGCGGCGCGGCCTGTCCTGCCTCCGACGACTGTATCGCGGCGACGCGAGGCCGGGGTGGTCGCCCAGTGGCTGGGGTCGACTCTGGGTGGTCGACGTGGGTTAGAAGTAGGGTTTGAGGTGAGAATTTCTTATTCATATATATGCTCTGTTTCGTGACAGAGCCGAGGGTGGGGGAAAAACCTGGGCTTGGCTTGGGGGTGTAACTGCTTCTTGAAGGAGCGGTGGACCGGGCTTGGGCTGCTGGGCTTGACCTTTGCTTGTTTTATTATTTAGTTATTAGTGTATTTATGTATATGTATATATACACACATAATACCCATATATATATACATAATTATATATACACACATATACATATATAGGTAATATATATTTAATATATAAATACACATATACACCTATACAATATATATATTTATATATACATACACACATATACATATATACATAAATATATATACACATATATACAATATATATATATATTTATATTTTTTTTTATATATATATTTATATATATACGTACACATACCCTCATATATATATATATATATATATATATATATATATATATATATATATATATCAATAAAATATAAATATATTCACATGCCTATGTGGTATATATGTCCTGGTATTTATACACATATGTATACCGCGAATTCCACATAGACAATAAAATATTTTAATTATAAACAATATTAATAATATCTATTAGTAATAAATATATTTATTTAATCACCAAAAATAATAAAATAATAAAAATAATAATTTAAATAGGGGTTTGGGGAATCCATGCTACTCATCTTTATCCGGGTCCAGAAAATTGTACAAATATGGTAAAACAAGATTTAATAATAAAATGCCAACCTTTGTACAAATATCCAAATAATTAAAATTGTACATCAATACCCAAAATAATTTAGAAAATAATTATACACACATAAAATATGCCTACATGGTCTTCTTTGGTCTCACTACATAACTACAAAGGCTTGGATTCGGTTCGGGCCCAGTTCGGGCTAAGTTGGTACAATCGGGTCATCAAAAATCAATATTTCTAATTAATAAATAAATAATTCATCGGTGGGGTTTAAGTCGTAACTTAGCCTGGTTTTCCTAGTTAGGGCATTACTATGGCTGGGTCTTCCCTACCAGGGCTAATATACTGGTCAAAACACGCTACTGCACTATCCGTGCCATGGTTCCTAGTCGTCTGGTACTTCAAAACTCAACCATGGCTAAAATAATCTACCGTAAAAACTGACTAAATAATTATTTATAAAAATTCTAAAATTACTATTTAAATCAAATAAATAATAAAAAAATATTTCAAAAAAAATTCCGAAAAGGGAGGCTACAGACCAACATTAGGAATTGAATCCAAGGAAGTCCTCAGTTACATGTGTCATGCCCCGGTCCCGTAGGACTTATCGTCCTCGCTAAGACGTGATGCCGCACGAGCCTAAATTACGCTCGTGAAAGGCGGGTTTTATAACGGCCGATTACAGGCTAAGCGACGGAGTCGTCGCACAGAAGTCTCAAGCAAAAAAGTTTAATAATGAAGACAACATGAGTATACAAACAAAATTAGTCCTTTGATTGATAATGAATAAGAGATTACAAGGTGTATAGCCAAAATTATAAGTTGCTCAAGCTCACTTTTCTCTCATTTTATAAGTCACTCAGCTCTCTCTCTTCTCTCAATACAAATGTTCAAGGCTTCAACTTGTGGAGGCTTCAGAATGTGATGTCCATACATTACGTCTCGTATAAGTCCAGACTCTATGCGGCTGCACGTCTAGAAATGCTAAGAAACTTCGTGCCTCGACACATCCAAACGATTTTTGCGTCAGACGGTACTCTACCTGTGCCTGCACATAAAACTATATGGGTGTACACAACTATACTGATAGAGTGAGCTCCTAGCCCATTTATACAAAACTAACACATTCATTTACTTTATGTAATATAATCCCTTTATGATTATCTTTTTTTCTTTCCTTAGGATCAATTTTAGGACAAAGACTCTTGGCCTATTTGTGTCACTAGACTATCACTATACCATTGCACCGATAACTTGCTAATTGTCGTGCCTCTAGACCATTCTCGTACCAAAAACATCAATATCTCGACTCGTGCTTGCCTTTTCGACTCATACTTTGGGATGCAATAACTTGTTTTGTGTCATCGACTTGGTCCGTGCTTCAAACATCGAGGCCGTGCCTCCCATTTCAACACGACCTAACCAACTTTGCCTTATGGCCCTTCCTGACTTAACTCGACATGACTTAATCCCGACTCGTAGAACTTGTGTTGACGACTCAAACACGATGCCAAATTTGTACCGAAGCACGTTTCCTTGCTATAGCCAAATCTTTGGCTCTATAATGGTGTTACAACTGTGCACACATTCTTAACTCAATTCATGTTGTGCTTATACTCGACGCAACCTAAAGGCATGCACGAGGATAGTCGCTCTTATTCCCACTCATCTATATGAGAGGTTACTAGCAATGTCAAGCTATACTAGATCTTTTACATATGGTGACTATTCGCGTGCGAGGTGCGAGCTCCACCGAATGGTCCCGCAGCCTATATTGTAATAGTTCACTTCAATACGAATCGTACCGTTGATGAAGGTCGTATAATATCTACTCTTCCTCCTAGACAGACATGAACCCGGTGCCCCGGCGATCGTTCGAGGAATTCCTCTTGTGCACAAGTTGTCCAATGACCATGCAAGACTCAACTCGATTTACCATGTCCTTCATTATTCATGACCGTACTTTCCATACTTCATGAGAGACTTCCAAGCCACGGGACCGGTCTCATCGACCAACGGTCATGTGAACTTTTCCATTCTTTTGAAATCCAGAGAACGGCTACTACATAGCCTTCCAACTTAACTTGACAAAATGAGTTCCATAGACCGTTGCATACTTATCCCTGAACCAACCGTGGCTCGTACCTTAAACCAATTTGTATTCTATGCGACACTACTGTCCAAGTCATAGTTTATATGACCAGCCTTAAGATTGTGGGACTTTGTGACTTTGACAACCATAAAAAATATGGGACAGTGCTTGCTATGACTTTGATAGTCCAACAAATCTCTTGCCTAACTCAATCGTACAACAACTTAACCCATGGGACGAACAAAGGCTATGCCAAGCCTTACATCGTAGAAGAGTGCCTTAAGAATTGTGGGACACTTTTGCTATGCCAAGTATTGGACGATGGGACGGTGCATGCTTTATCAAGCATTTCTACATGCGATGCCTATGACTTAGGCTAATTTCATAGCGTTGTGGCCACTTAACCAACTTTTCTTCTCCTAAGCCACGGGATGAAGGACCGAGTGTCATTTTGAAAGCACGACGTGCAATACTTCTAAGCCGGCCGTGGGATATTTTCATATTCTAACTCAATCTGACCCAAGTTGGGATTATTCCCTTAACTATGTGGATTCTTCTCTTTTATTATCATTGTGCAGTTAAAAACTTTTGTTTTATTAATATGAAGGCCAACTGAGGCAAGTTTACTGAAGCCATCCACCTGAGCAAGGAGTCACCTCGACCGAGCAGGACTTCGAGCAGGCCGTTGTATGGCTAAGTCCGACGTCATTAGCATTTTGATTCTTTTGATTGGACTGAAGGGAGTGGAACATTACAACAGATGAATAGTCTACCCACCTTAGAGTCTACCATCGTGTCAAAATACTATAGTACATCCTTCTAGAAAATTTCTTAAGTTATTTAATATGGTTTGGAATTAAATAAACTCCTACTTAAATCACATGGCCTATATAGCAATCCTTAACTACCCAACAGTCAAATAGAATAAGGGACTCCTCTTCCTAGTTCTTCTCCTAAAACTAAATCAATCCTAATCATGAATGAGCATTTCCTAGTCATAGTCTCACAGTAGTACGACTAATATGGTACTACCACGAGTTCGTATAATTATTGGGAAGACTGATCTGTACGGGCCACCACAAAAACTTGTCACGACCTGCACCCGCTTTTCAGGATACGAGTGCATGCGTAAGCCAGCTTACGCCGCAGTGTCGACGGTAGAATGCTATCTAGCCATAATGCTTAAAATTACTAAAATAATAAATTTATTTTCTCATTCATAATAATAAATAAGTTTACAATATTCAAAAATTTACATTTAAAGAAAAGTACAATGTTCTTACAATAGAGAGAATGACTACAACACATTTATCTAATCTCTAGGTTTTGGCCTGTAATACACCCATATCTCCTAATGCTAAGAGAAGCCACGACTAACCTGAAAAATATTGGTATCTAGTCAGGAATAGAACGAGTACAATTCAAGCATGTAGTTCCAAATATATGATAACAACTATAAAAAAAAGGGAATAGAGAATGACATATACGATGAAAGACAATAGCTATATGGCATGGAAAGTATGGTGAAACAGCTAGTCATGAACAATAAGGACACGTAAAACATGGGACAAGAAAACATAACCATCTACGTGATTTTGAAGTACACTTTTCAATATATGATCAGGCTGGTCCACTAAACCGTACGGTCTACATAGGATGTGCATCCTCACTGTCTACATTGTATAAAATAAAATACGATCTATATTGCATAAAATAAATCATGATCTGCGGGGTTGATTATATATCTACTTAGTACGTACTTCCCTACCCGACTACTACACATGGATTAGTCATGACAATAAATCACGAAACATGGTAAAATAAAACATGCTATCATGACTAAAATCCATATCACACTAACGCATGTACCGAATGTGTCTAGAATTAGATATGTATCACTAACCATGCAATTACAGTAACTAATAATACTGGAAATAAAATATGAACTGTACTCGCCTGGTGTCCTGAGCTGCTGATAAAGGTCTGTGAAGTAAAAAAAGCCAACTTTCGCAAACGTCCTCGGATGCTGAAATAAACATCACAAACGTATTTAGTGTAAAAGAAATGTCTAAAAATACCTACCCATAATCTAATTCTTGACACAGGTGCAAAATCATAATTTTGGGTCAAAACGATGTCCGTCGTTGGACCCGTTTTGCACCAAAAGCATGCCAGTACCTATGGTCTCTAAAATCATCAAACTATATATCTACGGGTCCAGTTTGACGATACGATCTTGATGGCATAAGTTTCATCTTGAGATGACGAACGTGCACAAAGTTATGGGCTAGTTTGCAAAGGAGTCGATACGGGGTATCTCGACGGATACGCTTCGATTTCGTTACGCATGCACAACGAAATTGAGTTCCGTCGAATCTCACACATCGACTACATCTATACGCATCTTTAGATGCTCATAGGTTGTGACGACGTCACCCGGTTTGTCGGGACATACGTTGTATTGGGAAGTTTTTACAAGATTTTATTATTTTTAAAACTGTTTTCCCCAAACTTCAAATTCGAAAATATTTAAATATAGTAAATAAAAGTTTAAACTACTAGAATGGTTTTGAAGTGCTACATGTGGTTTAGAAATACTATTCAGAAAGTTTACAAAAATTGTTACAAGGTTTATCAGAATTCATCCCCAATTGTGGGGGGTTGGGTTGTTCTCAACTGTCAGGGAACAGCTTATTTTTGAGCTTTTCGGATCGAATTTTCAACTCGATGGGTTGACACGACTGGGAAATACTTGTTGGCTCATCTAGGGGTTCAGGTAGGCTCTCGATAGGAGTTTATAAGATTAAAAATTATGGATTCTACATGGAGAAAGGAACTCGCAAAGGAAGGTACTTGGGCATATCCAAAACAGAGTAACCTCTATTTTGCGTCGGACTTAGGCAAATGGGGCAGCGCTCCGGCGACATTTGGCTAGTGCAGGCGGTCAACACGGGTCGCCTAGGTATTGGGGCTGCTGGGGAATTGCTGTATGGGGGTTTGTGGGAAGTTTTGAAGAGAATTTGTTGAAGATACTCGACTGCTAAGTGTATAACTAGGTTTCTAAATCCTATTTGGGTCGGATTTTGATTACTATTTACACAGGGTTTTGATCTAAACTTGTGCGAAGTAGAGGAGGATTAGTATATGAATCCATTTGGGAAGATTTGAGGAAAAAATTTACATAAATCCATTCAATCTTTCCTCTCATGTTTTGTTTGCGGAAAGGGAAGAAGAGGCTACTATTCCTTCGGAATAGTAGTATTGTATAGGTTATCTCTTCTTCTTTTTTATAGCTATAGCTATATATATATATATATATATATATATATATATATATATATATATATATATATATATATATATATTTAGGATTTTTATATACCAACTATGTACATACAAATAATATTTATTTCCTAGGAACAGAAGATAACAAAAAATAAGAATATTTATAATATCAATACTAATAATAATAATGATAACAACAATAAAATAAACCAATAATGGGTATAGTATTGGGTGAGCACATCATACTCCTACTTTAATTGGACCATAGAAAATGGTGCCAATATTCAAAAGAAACCATATAAGTAGTATAACAAATATTTAGGAAATATTTGTCAATCCTAAGAATAAATACATAATATATGGATATACACAAAATATGTCTACGTGGGCATCTTTGGACACACGGCATGACTACATAGGCTTGGGTATGGTTCGGATCCAGTTTACTAGACAATCGGGTCTCCTAAAAAGTCAATAATCTAATTAATATATAATTAATTTGTCTATAGGGGTTAAGTCACAACTTGGCCCGATTTTCCTAGTTGGTACACACTTATGGCTCGGCCTTTCCTACCATAGCTAGAACATTAGTCAAAGCACACGACTATACTATCCGTTCCAAAATTCTTAGTCATCTTGTACTCCAAATCTTAACCATACGACTAAATCCTCCTATAACTATTTAATTAAAATATTTATAAAATTCCAAAATTATTATTTAAGTCAAATAAATAAATCAAAATTTTGGGAAGAGGGGTTACAACACTACAAGTCATTATTACAACTTTAAAAAGAAATAATATCGGAGACAAATCCGACAGCCAAAATAAAATACAACTATGAAGTCTCAATACAAGTATGAAACTAAGTATGGAACTAAGCTAGTGTCAATCAGCTCCTAAGTCATGAATCACAACTCCATCCTACTCAGTTATAGCTTCGGGTTCTGGCCCATAAAGGTTGGACAAGATCCTCAAGTTCACATGCAACATATCCAGTCAGGAGCAAAGAAAAGTACAATCCATGAAAATGAAACAAGTACAACATGGTGAATAAGCAAAGAACAAGAAAATAGGATGAACATGAAAGTAAATGCATAATCTAAATTGAACATGAACATGTAAACAAGAATCCTGACATGTGATATGATTTGAAATACATACTAGAATATGTGACCGTCTGGGGTAAGCACATGAATAAGCACAAGTAATGGTACGACTTAGAGTCCCATGTGCATGATATAAGACCTAAGCTATTCACATGAATCCTAGGTCAGACTTTGGTCACATATTTGTAGTATTTTTCCTCCCCAGATACAAGTAAAGAACATGAACCAGAGAACAAAACCATATCGTGTAACAACTAGCCCAATATGAAAAAGAACATGACATGAAGTAAATGAGTCAAGCACAGATTATACTTGCCTTGCTTGGGAAGACCGGGAACAGAAAGATAGTAATCTCTATGTCCACATAAATTTGGTTACAAGTTGGTTAGGTTCTAAACAATAACAATTACTAATCAACTATTTCTACCAATAAGCTAAATACATATAAAAATAAGAGTTTAAATCCATATAACAAAATATGTTATACAGCCTAGCTTAATAAAATATTAATTAGATAGACATCTCTACTAGCTAACTATGTATCATATAATAACTAACAAGAGAAATTATATCATTATTTAGATAATGATTAGGCCTAGATAACTTACTAGTAAACTATTTATTGGATAATACTATATAATAGTCAATTAACAAGAATATTAAGATGAATAATAATTAGCAATATTATTGTTAGAAATAGATAATAACATTTTTTGAAATATTACTATCAAAATTATTAAGGCAATTAACAAAACTGAATGATACAAATAATAAATTGGAGACTAAAGAACAATCCAACTCAACCCATAAGTCCAGAACTCCCAACTCAATCAGGCCATCCGTTCAGCTCTAAATGTTCGGCCTGGAGCTAAACCATACTCTAGTATGCACCCATTCGAACACACAGCAGCAGGTCAAAGATAAAACCTACCAAACCCAACAGAATCATGAGTTTAATAAAATGCAAGCAAGGCAGAAAACTCGACCTTTCTTAATATTACAATTTCGACTAAACGGTTGTTTCCCTCCCAGATTGCAACTCAAAAGCAAGTTAAATTACATATCATACTAAAACTTAGAAAAACTTAGTACAATCCACACTAATAAAATTTTACAAGCTCAAAATCGCTGTCACCCTAGTCCAGCAAGGTTATGCAATCAACTAAACTACAAATTTTTAAAATAGGAGAGGTAGAAGATCCCGCCCTTGCTGAACTTTCATCCCAGTCTACCTCCAACGTTAGTCACCCTAGAAACGACTCACTAACTGGACATGCACGAACTGCATGACACAAATAACTGGACATTCTAAGCACCAAACTACAGTTCCCTATTCCAGCTTAAACCCTGTCCAGTAATTCCTTTTCAACATTCAAAACAAGATCTAAGTATTCAAGAAGTAGAAATTGTTACCTGAGAGAACGAATCCAATTTAGAATGAAGATGCGACACTCAAAGAATCGGACACGAACTCACTGTGTCCAGGAAGTGTTCGATGGCCTGCACAGGCATTTCAACAAATGGTTTCCACACAATAAAAGAAATTTAGGTTCTCTGGTAAACAGGGATGAATCCACAGAGAATTTGATAAACTTAAGCAGAAGGAAACCTAAGATCAAATTTACAAAAATGATTTTAATTTCGATCCACTGTTGTGATCCTAAATCGATCAAGCATTATTCTGATAAATTTCCAAACCAAAAATAAGAAATTAAAACGCTAAATGATTCATCAATGAACAATAAATTTATCTAGTTCTAAACCAATTTGAGGTCGATACTCACCAATCCCATCGTCATCCCAGACAGATGTAAAACTTTGATAGTTCAATAATCAACCGATCGATCCAGCCAGAATGATACTATCCCATCATTCGATCGAAAAATACATTCAAAAGAATTGAACGAATCAAATCTAGATTTTGGAAAATTGGAGAAATCAATTAAGAACTCACTAGGATTGATCGCTCAATCGAAGGGGCTCATCGATTCACGACGAGATGACCTAGATCTGAACGGCCGAGGTCAGAGAAATTATCGGCATAGAGAGATGATGTATCTGTGATATCGGAGGAGATCGATCGATCATCAGAATTGGAGAAGGTGACTAGTACATCAGCGTCACTGAGAAAGAATGAGCCGCTCTCATGGAAGAGTCGATCTCCTAACTGCGATGAAAAGGTCTTCCGGTCGCCGACCACCAAGGTGCTGCTCACGTCGCCATGGCTGATTCTCAAGGAATTAGGGTTAGGGCTCGAAGTTGGAAAAGAGGAAGGGATCAAGAAGAGAACAGAGCCATTTACTGTAGTTTGGGGTATGGGGAGGGAAATGAGAGAGATTGAGCCTTTATAGAGTTTGAGAGTTTGTTAGTGGCTTAGGAAAGAGGAAAAGAAATTTGGAAGGAGACTGAAATAATTTGGCTGCTCTTTACTATCATTTATAGGAGTAGTTGTAGGAAAGAGAAAAATAAGATTTAGAAAATTTTATATTATTACAAGAGCAAATATTATATGACAACATGGTGACCAATATTGCTTGAACCCTTAATAGTATTATTAGAAAAATTCATATGTCACAAAATATATTTATAAAACAAGACCTCTAAAATTCTAAAATATTAATAAGATACCATATTCTATTTATTTAGGAAGGTGGGGTTACATATATATACGTATAAAACCAAACTTTTGTATTCTTGAAAACTGTTCTAACAGTTACTATTGTTTGGGAGTCCCCATTGGGCTACTTACTATAGGAATGTGAGCTCCCAATGAGTTATAGTTAGCCTAATTTACTTGTAGTCATGTTTATTAGCACGATTCTCGATGACATGCTTATTTTTTAGTTACATCCTTGTATTGTTCTTACTTTAATTTTTTTACTTCTTGTACACTTCCTGTCTTTTCAGGCATGTTATTATTGTTACATTCAGCATGTATATTTTGTATATTGCTACATCCCTTCTAAGGAACTGGTGATTGTTAGCCCAATGATTATATCATATTTTTGAATATGGCTAATCAATTGAGTTTAACATAATAACATCACTAATATTCATGTAATCACTATCATGTTGCTACTTAAACTTAGCATTATCCTAATGTTAGCATTGTCCTAAATATTCTATATCATATTGCTATGCTTATATCATATTGTTTTGTTCGTTTAACATGTTCTTAGACATACAGTAAGCAAGATCAAGCTTTATCAAACCAGGACATATGCAATGGAGAATTATTGATGGGCCAAAGAGGACGTCATACAAGAAGATTTCTCTGAACCGCCTAAACGACCTATCCGGGACCTCGCATCTGGGACCTATTCAGATTTCCAGACCTATTTATCTTTGGACGATTGCCGTCAAGAAAAAAGGCATCTTCATGTTTGCTCAAATATCAGAAGAAAGGCGTCATCAAAGGGCTATTGGTTTTCCTATTTGATCAATATATTTTTCATATTTATTGAGTCTAGAAATACGATGTAAACTGCATCGTACTGGCAAATAGACTACCCAAGAAATGTTTTTAAAATACCCTTCATTTTGAAAACAAGCCCACTTATAAAAGCCCAAACTACTTCCTAACTGTTTAACTTTTCAAAAAGCCCAAAAACCAATTTGCAAAAACCATGACAGAACTCCAACAGAACTCGACCAGAGTTCGGCCAGAGTTCGGTTAGTGAACGTTGCTTTTTGAACTTGGTCTTCCTGCAGTTACGGATTCCAACGAGATTTTCTCGTAGAGTTCTTCCCGAATTCTGTCAGAATTTTGCCTTTGGAAAAACTATAAATAGAGAAGGATTTCGATCATTTCAATTCACTCATACACCAATTCACTTTCAATCTCTTCTCTTCTAAAGCTTACATTTCTTCTAAAGAGTTCTAAAAAGCTTTTATTTTTTAAATCCCAAGCCAGTTACAATCCTCTAGTCGATTTGCCAGTACGGTACGGTCTAGAAGTTTCAGAGCGATTGTAATCAGAGGCTTGATTGAAGATACAGCTCTTCACGATTGAAATTGGTCGAGTTCTTCGTATCAAAGCTTGCGTCTATAGAAGTTACAAGGACTTCGTATGAAAACTTACAGGATTTTCCAATAGTGGATTCAACTGGAAGCTAGAGTTCTTCCGACTGGACTAGTCCTCACAAGAGGAAAACCAGTATAAATCTTCGTGTTTGTGTTTGCCTTCTGATCACCTTTTTATTAATGTCATTTATTTTGTGATTATTATTATATCTGTGATCTAACTGCTAACGAGTTTTTAATTAGCAATATTCTGTTGCCTACTCTATTCACCCCCCTCTAGAGTATTCTGCTTTACGATTTCGTTCCTACAGTGATCTCTCTAGGTTATTACTGAGATCTGACATAGGCTTGTTGGGAATTACTTCTTCGAGATCTTTAAACATCTTTAGTTTATGCCATTATATGTTCTTCCATATTTAATCATTTTCATTGTTTGTAGTATAATTAGTGTTGTCGATGATATTATTATTAGATGGACACATGTTTAATTTACATAGCTTATGCGTATTTGAGTCGGACTAGAGTATGGTTAAATACGTAGCTCGTATATTTACGTATCCTAGTCTTACGTATTTTGGTACTAGGGTGTGACATGGTCTGAAGCAGGCTAGGTAGTGGTACAGGAAGTTCAAGTCATTTATAGGGGAGCATGGCTATGCATGGACGACCTCGGATCACCGTGTGTTCGTGAAGCACTTTGTTGAGGATGATTTCATTATACTTCTACTTTATGTAGATAACATGCTATTGGTAGGTCAAAATGCCACGAGAATAGTAGAGTTAAAGTACTAACTGGGTGTGGCCTTCTCTCAAAGGGTTTGGGCATAACGAAGACTATTCTTGGAATAAAGATCAGCCGAGAGAGAATGAAAACTGTTGTACTTGTCATCTACCGTAATAATTAACTAAATAATTATTTATAAAAAATCTAAAAATCACCATTTAAATCAAATGCATAATAATAAAAAATATTTTAAAAATTTCTGGAAAGAAGAGTTACAAGGGCCGTTCGACATTCTAAAGCGAGTAGGTGATGTGTCCTATCGTCTCGCTCTTCCGCCGTCGTTACGTGAGGTGCATGATGTCTTCCATGTATCCCAATTGTGACGATATATCTCGGATCCGAGTCATGTCCTTGATCATTCCGAATTGGTTGTTGGTACCAACCTTTTGTATGAGGAAAGACCCGTATCCAGATTGGACCGGAGAGAGAAGATACTCAAGAACAAGACTATTAGTTTAGTCCGTATTGCTTGGGGTCATCACTCTTTGGGTGAGTCAATGTAGAAGCGTGAGGATAATATCTGCTCGCGATATCTACACCTGTTTGACTCATAAGGTATAATGTCTTCCTGATGCCTTATGTTTTTAAAATCCTTGCTTGTATGAATGATTGCTTGATTAACTGTTAGTCGTAAATTACCTGTGATTAGTGTAGCTTGCCCCGACATCTCTAGCCTCTTGATTAAATTCTGAGGACGAAATTCTTTTAAGGTGGATAGAGTTGTCACTCCCATTTTCCGTTATACATATTTTCAGTATACGTGTACGGATTCCCGATCCATATTTTGACTTGTCTAGAATGGCTTGGTTTGGCTTTGGTTTAACTTGGTTTAGCTTGGCTTGGTTTATTTTAGTTTTGGTTAGAGATGGAGAGGATTGATATAAATATCAACTCCACTCTCTCTCTCTTCATTATTTCCTTTACTTCTTTCTCCATTAATTCTCTGCAACCACCTTAGGCAAGTGCAACTTGCTTCACAGAGGTACTTTATTTTATTTGTTCCATTGTCTCGTCTACAAGCTTCTAAGACTCTTTAGGACTTAGCATTTTTGGTTTTGGAGGATTAATTCTTGTAGATATAAGTTTTCCATTTTATTTTGAGTGATTTATGGACCTTAGAAGTTCATGGGTTCCATGGTTCTTCTTGGGTTGGAGAAGAAGAACAGTGTGGGCGCATGGCATTTTATGCGCCCACAGTGACTTCAGCCTTGGGCGCACAGCCCTTTTTATGCGCCCAAGCTCCCTACCTTCTTCAGTGTGGGCGCATGGATTTATATGCGCCTATAGCTTTTTATGCACACAACTTCAGACATGTGTTAAGTTATGGTGTTCCTTTGCATGTGGGCGCATAGCCCTTATTATGCGCCCACATAACCAGTATAGATGGCTCCAGACTTAGCTTCCCATGCACCCTGCCTCACTCATGTGGGCGCATGCATGTAGGCGCCTGTCTGTGGGCCCATAGCTCTTGGCGCATGCCCTCCCTAAATACTTGACTCTCCATAAAACGACTAGCCATAGGCGCATAGCCTCAGGCGCATAGCAGCGGGTGCATAGCCTTGGGCACATAGCTCTGGGCGCATGCTCTACATATCATCCCCATTGACCCCTTGTGCCTTCTCTTACAATTATCCATGTTTGCCTCCATGGTCTTTAGTGTGAGTTGTGACCTTGCTTGTACTATTTACTTGGTTAATCCTATAATATTAATTTCTATGTTGCACATGTACTCTGAGCTTTACACACAATCTTGGTATGGCACGTACACTCTCTAATAACTCTTGATAGTGGCCCACCGTGGTGCACGTACAGGATTACGACATGACAATGTGACTTTACATGATAAGTCTCGATAATGACCCATCGTGGTGCACTCTTGACAAGCAACATGACATTAATAGACTAGATAGTGGCCCGCTGAGGCGCACTCTTGACAAGTAATCTTGATAAGTAACCTAACATGATAAATCTTGATATGCTATTGCGACGGCTATCTTGACTTGCTAAGTAACTATTGTCTTAACACCGTGGATGGTTGTGCATGTATAAGCTACATGTCTCGTCTTGCATCATGTCTAGGACATGGATTCCTGGTTACCACGGTCATGGATTCATACTAAATCTGACTAGGTTAATGACTAGATTGATCGAGTAGTCCATGAAGAGATTTTCCAGCTATAGGCAGTCCCGTTATCTGGGCACTTTAATTGGACTTGTAGCCTACCGTCGAGTTGGGCAAATTTCCAGCACACTGTCATGTGTTGCACCCCCAAGTCACCTAATCCAACTCTCTCAACTTGCGACTGGATAACCTGGATTAAGTCTGCAGGGCTTGTAGCTGTTGGAACTTCTCATTACATCTTGTTAGTAACTAAGCTTGTGATAACCCTAGTTAGTTAAAGTATCAAGCCGTACTCATTGATTGGCCGTGATTGATGGATGGAGTCTAGTCTAGTCTTGCCTAGACAAGGCTAGTGCCTGGTTACTTCAGCATGTTACTGTTATACTTTACTTTATCGATAATTGGCTAGAGACTAAGTTCTGTTCTGGTGATGGATTACAACCTCGGTCCTTGTTTGCTTTACGGGTTGTAACTTGGTTACTGGAATAGTCCTTTAGTTATCTTATCGTTTATCACCCTGTTTTCTCTAACTCATGTTTTTCGTTATCCTTTATGTATCATGTGCTAATATGCTGGTTTTAGTTCTTAAGTAAAGCCTTCTTTGTGGCACTTGCTCTTCTGAGTTCTGACCCAGCTGGTTTTGTACGGCCAGACTTTCGGAGTAGCGCCTAAGGATCTTCCAGCCTTTCAGCCAGATGGTAAATACTAGACGCAACCCTGGCAACAAGTGGATTTTATTTTGCTCTCCCACTCTATTGTAAATTATTATTTTGAGGCGTTTAGCCGCCGAGCAAGTGTTAGCTCGTGTTAAAAGCTAATATTTTCTGTCTGCCTAAGGGCTGTAACGTGATTGACAAATCCTAGGATAGATCATGTATGACTAAAACTCTTGCTAGTCTTCACATTTTGTATGACTAGATTCATGATCATCTAAATATGTAATATATAGGACGCCTTACTTTGTATTTCTGATGATCTACCATCTTGTTACATTTACTTGCTTGCTTGACATTGAGACACTAGGCTTGTTCTTGACCTTAAGAGACTAATAGCTTGTAGTTAAACCCTCATGCATCTAGACAGCCGTGATCGTATTACGAGGTGGGATTCTCTTCAATGTACGTAGCTGGCTGTGTCTGTCCCCCGCTCTCCAATATTCTAGTTCTGGGGCGTGACACCTATTTAATTCTATTTTGCCATAAGGAATTATTTTTGTAATTTCTGATTATGTTATCCATATACAAACCTCGAGTTAGTTTCGATTTAAAGTTTTTCCTCAGTCATTTGAATACACATGAAATAGAGATTAGAATGTTTGTAGTTCTCTTATCTTCAGTTATTTCCTTCCTGATCAATCTTTTATTTTTAAGGATTGAGACTTAAAGGACAAATGCTTACACTTCTCTCATCTTGATCACCCTGAGATCGATTGGAGTTATCTTTCCTGCCTAAGCTATATCATTCATTTGTTTCCATAAGTAATTATTCAATATTCTATTTCCACCCGTTGACTTTTGAGCCTAATATGACCCAGTTATCCGTCTAGTAATTTTGAGTCAGTTTTGTTTCATGTTTGTCCCTCGACCCTTGAGTATTAGAGAAGTAGAAATTGTAAATTTTTACTTCACGCCTTCGGTCGTTTTTATAGTCGATCGTTTAATTTTCAAAAATTGATACCTAATCGATCGTTTAGTTTTCAAAATTGATACTTTTACTTCAAGGACAGATACTTATGCTTTTCTATCATAGTTAACTTGTTTGAATCTCTAGAAGCTTCTTTGAATTTTACGGATATAGTTGGAAGAATATTCACTGACTTATAATGGCAAAACAACAGCGCACTGTCGCCATTTATTTAAATTATGGAGACTGTGGGTTCACTACAGCCAGCCGCGCACTAGCGAGGCACGACCCCTAAAGTTGAAATTATATCAAAAAAATGTTGGTTATCGAATATTGCTAAAACTGTCTTAGTTGTCCTCCTTTGATCTTAGTTACCCTTGTGTCAATATTGGATAGAGTTAATAAATTATTCGATGCCATATCATGTTTGAGTTACGAAAATAAGGATTTACTATAGCCAAGTATACACTTATGAGACATAAATTTTCAGTAAAATGACTTCAGACATGATTACAGTTTTCGGATACTATAAAGGTTAGGAAAATGACTTGTATGTCCCATTAATTCAAAGCCAATACTAGTAAAAATTATATAAGTTGGGTAGCATGCCTCCCCACTTATCATTCCGTTGTCCTTGTGACCTGTTAACGAGGTAATTGACTGCCACTAGTAAGTTTACCTAGACTATAGAGTTTAGAGGTCCCTAACCCATTGGTCGACCAAGGCCTTAGACAAAAAGATAAGCAGGACAACTATAGAGGCACCAACACCAGAAGAGTCTTAGATTTTGATGAACTTGAGCTACTTGTGCCTTCTTTTAATCATAAATCTCGTGTACTTATAGTTTTGGAATACCTGGACTAATACTGCTATCATAGCTTAGTTTTGCAAGCTTATTCTTTATCGATCTTGTTCATGACATATATTTATTGTAGACGCCCACTAACATATTGTCAAATTAGAATCGGTGTATTATGGTATGATCAACCTTAGTACATTGCTTTGCTCTTCATATGATTAACCTACATGGATTGAGATATAGATACCTCTAGGATCTCATTCGCAACTGCCTCGATAACTCATTTTGAATTATTTAATCGCCCTTGGAACTTCGTATTCACATTCGATCCCTTTTTCCTTGAACTCTTTGTTATTTTTGCCTGACTTAATTCCAAAAAAATGCTTGTATTTGAGAGATGATTAGTTTACCATATCATATTACCTACTACTTCATGTATTATTCTTTTATAATCAAGAGTCGAGGTACAATATCACGACTTTGAAATTTTTCTAACTCCATTAATCTTATAATCGTGTCTTAGTTTTAAATTTGAAAGAGAAATTTCTGAAGCATATAGGTTGTGAGCCCTCTAAATTTTTGGATTTACTAGAATTACCGATTGATTAGGACAAATTGTTTCCACTAGGATGACAAATTAGTGCCTCTTGAACTCCCATTTTCTATTTTGATCTTTTGGTGTCCCTTATCGTAACATTGATATTCGGAGCGCGAGATCAGTTGTTTCCTTCCAACAAATTCTATATACAAGACATAGACGAGTCCACCTTCACTTTGGTATATCATGTCTCACTTAAACATGTCCCTTTGTGCTCTACTTTCATGATGCGACTTTCAGGTCAAAAAGGCTAAACTATAACCCTTACCATAATACCGATAAAATTCCTGACTACAATTAGATACTCAACCTCAACTCATACCTTTCAACCCAATATATGGTTGTGATCTACTCAAAGCCCACTACGTACATGTTACTAGTGTTCCACTCAATTGAGTCTTCTTGTTCTACTTAAACATAAAAGTCACAGAAGATACATTTTTGGGCTTTAGAAACCTAGTTAACCAACCTGACTGACAATTAGCCCAACAACTTGAATTGGAACCTATTATAGGTTACCTAACCTAATAGGAATGGTCTAGATTGATTTAGGGATCTTGTCCAGCCAATATTGAATAAAATCCAAGGTTTATGTAATCAAAGATTGATGTCCAATTAGGGAACCCATTAAGACTCGGTTAAACTCATCTATGCATATTGCCATATTTAGACTATAAAACCAAACTTTATAAGATAGGTCCATACACCTATAGTATAGTCCCCATCTCTTGGTCCACTAATCCTCCTTCAATAAATCCGTTAATCGTAGCTCTTCGTAGCTTATGTTATAGCATTGATGGAATTACGTTGTACCAACTTTTGTTTTCGGTTATGCGTGACCAAGACTTTCCTACTGCCTTGATGAAACATAGTCAATATATGGGCAATGTTAATTAAGTAATATTTAAGCTTCCCATAGAGTCAATGGCTACAATTAGAAGTACCTCATATCCTCATATACCTCCTTGAAATTTGTCCCTCATAGAAGTTCTATTATGGTACTTTCCATGATTAACCGATTTATATAAGTTGGGTAGAACCTTGAACTTAGTATACTCTTTCACTTAAATTGGAATGCCATTCGTAACCATTCTTCCATCTGTTTGGAAGTTGCGATACGATCTTCGTGTTGCTTTTATCACCTTCTTGTGCGTTTAGATAGCTGCGGTAGAAGATCAAAATCTTGACTCCTAAAAAAAATCCGTTTTATCATAAAATCATGTCTTAGTTTCAATTTCGAGAAAGAGATTTTCTGAAGTGTTAGGGAAACCTCTCTAAGAATTAGTATATGATTGTGATAGATTGGTTCCAATTGTACTAATAAAATATTGGTTTATAACGTCCACTCATATCAATATCATTTGATAACCCTACCGTGACTTTGATAATTGAAGCAGAACACTAGCATTTTTCTTCCAACAAATTTTACACTCATGAACTAGACCAGACAAGCTACACACATGACATACATGTCCCACACAAACACACATTCAGGTGCTCCAACTCAATTACACCACATGTAGGACATATCTCTCTTAGAACAAACCATAGATGCCTTTATTGTTTTATTTGATTTTAACCATGCAAATATCGAACCATTCCCTTGAGCAAACTAAATACCCACGCAAGGCAAATCACACCTATGGCGTATGCTTTTCACACTAACAGCACCTGCCTCCTATACAACACATAAACACCAACCCGCACATATTAGTCATTATGATTTAAAGATTTTGAACACTTACCTAATCATATTCTATAGAAAGGTTTCTGCACTTACCATGGATCCTCAACTCTTGGCCATAAATTTCTTTTCCCTAAATTCTTCAAGCTCACATCTTAGCTTCCCATGCTAAGCGAAGCTAGAATTTTCTTTGAACCAACATGTTCTAATTATTTTCGAACAAGAGATTCCTACCATCTTGTCGAAAGCATAGCCGATAGGAACAATGTTAGATTGTAATAATCCTCATGTAGAAGTTATTTACCAAGAATGCCATGGTATTGTCTAGGCTTCCTTTGGGACCCATGACTCTGGCCAAAAGTGCCCAATATTCTCATGTCTCTCCTTAGAATTTGTCCTTCTCAGAAGTTTGTCACAACGATTTTCACGGTTGGCCAACTTCCATAAGTTAGGTAGAATCTTGGAGGAAGAATACCCCATCTTGTAGAATATAACGTCAAATTGGATTCTTGTGACAACCACCTCCTCTATCGTTCGTAAACTGAGTTACGATTTGACGTACCTACTCTCCCTTGTATTAAATCTCGTATTTCTTTGATATTAGACTATTTTTTAAATTTCGATGACGAAATTGTTATAAGTTGGGTAGAATGTAAACCCCCTGGTTTTATAAAAAAATTATTTTGTTTTTATCTTATTTTAAAAACATTATTTATCTATTTTTTTAATGGCATAAAAAATAAATATTGTAGATATTAAATAATCTGCATGGTATGAAAATGTGTGAGTTTATAAAAAAATTTGAACTTATAGCTTTTATAGGTTACAATTTGCTTTACTTATAAAATTTCAAATATTTATAATTACTGTAATTATTTTATCTAATAGAAATTACAGCAATCGTATTATTAGTAGCTTTATTTAATATTTTATTTAATAGTCCTGTTATGACCATAATATGTAAAGTTGTACAAAATCTTTATTAAATATTTTAAGAATATTTCAAAAATTATTTTAGATTTAGTTAGATAATTAAATTTACTTAAGTTACATGTTAAATATATCTATATAAATAACTTATATAAATATGATAAGGGGGAATCTCGCGAGATATTGAAAGCCAATATCTCGCGAGATGTGATAGCCTAAAATATCTCGATCCCAATTCCGTAAACCACCTAACTCCTCTCTTTCCTTTCTGCGAACGGAAGCCACAACAAATTTGAATCACTGTAAATCTCATCCAATCCAAATCCTCCTTCATCATGATCTCCCCAGGACTAGATAAGCCCAGATCGAAATCAAAATCAAATTCGATATCAAGGGTCGATTTTAACTGTCGATATGTATAACCTCGACAAAGAGTTTGGCGAGGTTTCATCCACAAACAAACCCCGACTACCTAAACCCTCCACGCCACTGCGTGCCTTCCTGGCACGCTCGCGTCGCCTTCAGAGTCTTCATCGGGCGATGATAGGACCAACGAACCTTCCTGAACGTGCGCGCATAGTGCTAGGTCGCAACAGCAGCACAATCCAAATACCCATCTTCGAGGTTAGTTTTCTCCCACCCTGTTTTACCATTTTTTGATCTACAAGATCCTACATGTACACAACATATACGGCTGCAGTTCCTGTGAAATAGATCGATTTTAGATACCAAAATCCTTCCCAAAAATTCGTCGAAAGTTCGATGAAAGCTGAGTTCATGCACTCTGAAATACAACAGCTTTGAGGTTGTTTTGGAAGGCTTTTTCTGGACTAGATAGTAGAAAATTTTAAAAACTAATTAAGAGCAGTGATAGACAACCTATACGGCTGTACAACCCTCCTTGTAGATTTAAATTTTGAAGACCATGTGTCGAGTAAATCGATTTCCAAAATCGACGAAAACAAATTTTAAAATAACAAAATTTTAAAAAAAATTCATGATACGGCGTGCGCCCCGACAAACCGGGCGACATGGTCGCAACCCATGAGCATCAAAAGATGCGTATGGACGTTGTCGATGAGTGGGATTCGACGGAACTCAATTTTGCTGTGTGTGCACGACGAAATCGAAGCGTATCCGTCGGGATATCCCGTATCGTCCCCTTTGCAAACTAGCCTATACCTTCATCACGTTCGTCATCTTGAAATAAAACTTGCGGCAACAGGACCATATCATTTTTCTGGTCCTGTATGCGAAGTTTGGTCTGATTCTGCGAAGGTCGACCGGAACGTTATTTTGGCAGGTCGTGGCCCGATCCAACGGACAAATATGTGCACGGCCCACCAGAATCTAACTTTGGATATACGATTGAGTTCGTCTCGTTAAACCGGACCGGTAGACATATAGTTTGACGACTTTACACACTGTAGATACTAGCACGCTTTTTGGTGCAAAACGGATGCAACTGCGGACATTATTTTGACCTGAAATTATAATTTTGCCCATGTGTCCAGAATTAGACTTTTGGGTAGGCATTTTTAGACTTTTTTTTATACCAAACATATTGGTGATGTCTATTTCAGCATCTGGAGACTGTTGTGCGAGTTGACTTTTGTGTGGCACACTGAATGGTTTGTATCATTGGTTTCACCAGCAAAGGACCTAAGTGTGTACATTTGTTATTTTTTTATATATTGATTATTATAATATTTCATTGTTGGTCATTTTATATTTCATTCTTGTCTCTTTTCATACCTTGTCATATCCTTATCTGTAGTTTCGAAAAAGGAAAGTACCAAAAAGATGCATAATCTGACCGTAGACATTCTAGACATCGTAGATATTGTTTATTTTTCTGCAAAGTAGATATCGTAGACATTGTTTATTTTATTACAATGTATACATCGTAAACATCGTGGTGTAACTGTCCCTAGATCGATCACATATCAAAAGGTACTTGAAAACACATAGATAATATTTTCTTTGGGTTTTTATTCATTTACTGTTGTCATATTGTTTCCTATCTACTTTTCTCATGTCTCTTTTTGCCATTATCCTAATGATCTCAAATAATTTATTTTATGGCTAACCTCTATTTTATATTCGTTATCGTATATTAGAACTGCACTCAATGAATTGTACTCGTTCAATTCCTAAATGGAAACCAATATTTTTTAGGTTAGCTACGACTACACTTAGCATTAGGGAGACAGGTGTACTTGCAGGCCAAAACCTAGATATTAGCTAGATAGATGAGTTGTAGTCATTTTCAATATTTGTAAGAGTTTATAATTTTCTGCAAATATAAAACTTGTTAATATTGCAAGTTTAATTTAGTTATTGTGAATGAGCAGAAAGTTTATTATTTTTATGTGATGTGAGTATCATGGCCTTGACAGCATTCTACCATCGACACTGCGGTGTAGGTTGGCTTCGATACGTACTCGTATCCCAAAAAGCGGGTACGGATCGTGATACCGCGATATATATTGGTATCCTCTGAGGGGACTAGTCCAGTCAAGAGTACTCTTGCTCACTGTTAATCCACTATTCGCAAGCTAAATGAGTGATTGCCGTCTCTTTACAATACTGTGTCTTGGTGACGAGCGCACGACCGACTCCAACAAATTGATTATGAAAATTGGAACTTTTTCTGAATTGCAACCTCTTCGCAACTCTCTGAACCAAAACTCTAGATCGAATAGAACTGTACTGGCTTTGGATAAGAGTAGTATAGGTGAGATTTGAAAGCTTTAGAGTGCTAGAAAAACACTTTAGATGAGATAGAAAGAAGAATGAATGAGTTGATTAGAAATATGAAAATCCTTCTCTATTTATAGTATTTTTTGGAACCGAACTCGGACAGAGTTCAGATGCCAGAATATCGCATACGAACGTTGGATGCAAATTTGGTAGGAACAACTATTCAAAATCCTCAGGCCGAACTCGATCCAAATCGGACCGAACTCGATCAGAGTTATGGCCGAATTCTATTGGGTCAGAATAAAATTTTGTATGGACCAAACTTCATTGGTTTTGGGCTATTTGGATATGTAGGATTTTGGGATAGATAGGTAGGCTTTTGAATTTATGACTGAGAATAACCTAAGCCAGTAAAATCCCGTACGATCTCACATTTTATATTTCCTAGACTCAATAAAGAAAAAATACAGAAGAAAATAAAAAAATGACTCGATCTGAATTTCAATAAGATTGCTTCTGGGTGATGATGTGATGTCTTTTGTAGCAATGGAATGTAGACATTCTTCAATAACAATTCTTGTAACCTGTAGCAGTTCGTGTATTTTGCATATCGACCTAAGTTGTCGTTGATTATCAAAATCAGGTGTGACCATGAGCCAATGGGCCAACAGAACGTACAACAAAGATAATATCAACAAGACTTGAACACAAGGAAGTTGAAAATGCTACAGAAGGGTTCTAATCAAATTGCAAACGCAAATTGGCAGGTTAATAGCCCTAAAAAAACTGGAACATCATTAAACTAAACATCTCAAACTACTTGAAGAATTTTTAGATAAGCTAATCCTTAAGAAAAGATATACTTCTAGTGTCGGGCATTGATTCAAAATTTTGGTGGGTATCTTTGGATGAAATCTACAGAAATATAATTACAAAGTACCTATAGTCAGGCATTTCATATGATGATCAGGTTCCAGAGAGAAATATTGTTAACGGCATTAAGACTATAGAAAAGGAAGTGATATCATTTTCAAAACATAAATAGAACAATAAATTTTAAAAAAATGACCTCTGGTCCAAGAAAGCGTTTATATCCAATATCACAGGTGTATGGTGCTCCATTCTTTGTCTTAACACCATTCCATTATTTGATGTACTTAGCAAGCTCCTTATCGTGCTTATTGTACTCCTAATATCACAAGAATATATTAATAGCTTCAACTCAACATAATTATTAAGCAGGTTTTGTACTAAAGCCTATATGAGCTAGCATATGCAACTTATGTGATATTACAACAATATTGCTTCTGAATATGAGCTTTCTTTAAGAGGTACATAGAGTATAAAATGTTTTGATAGGAAAAAAGGAAGAAAAGTTGATAATTGTTAACATGAAACCAACAAAGCTTAAAAATGAGTATACAAGTTCTATAATATACCATTAAATGTTTAATTAACTATAGATCATTTACATATTTTCATATGTGAATCATTATTCACAGAATCTATTCATATATTTGAAGACAACAACCCCACTCGTGCTTTATGTAAGTGCAGATGACAAACCAATTGCTAGTAATCAAGCAAAACATGTTCAAAGGAAACTTGAAAGTACCGATACACTCAGAGTAACTCGAGGTGCCATGTTATTATCATTTTTATCTCCAGATTTTTTATATGAATACTGCTAGAAACCTAAAAGATTGGAGAAGATATATGGGAACTTCACATGATTTCCTCAAAGTTTAAGTGTTTTAAGGGCACAGGCTGAAACTTTTCCCAATTATGTATCATGTCTTTCAACATAGGTCACTAACAAATGTTGGTGTTTTGCCTTTAGACTAGGAAATGATAGTCCCACATCGGCTACACTAAATGGTGAGTATCTCAATATAATGTATTGCTTGTGTTGAGGTATGCACATGAGGTGTGGTGGGACACAAGTGTGTGCCATGTAGGAGTCTTTTCCTAGAAAGAAAAAGGATTAATTCCAACAAGGATGCAAGTTGATTTTTTGTTGTGCGGACTCGGACACGGACTCCAGGTTGTCTCGTTCATGCACGAGAGTGTTCAGGAGGTAGACGTGGACTGGCACACTACTATGCTGATTGTGGGATGATCTAAAATATCAAACTCTATTTTGAGTATTGGTATTTTAGTCCCACATCAGATAGGAAAAAAAGGTGAAGTCTCACTCCACTCTATAAATAGAGCCCCTTGGCCTCCTTTGGAAGATGCACCAAGAAGAGAGTTAAAGGAGTCCGTAAAGTCCAGGAAGCCCGTTCAAGTCTCAAATATTAACTTACGAGCGTTCTAGAATTTCTTCATGAACTTGCTGGTTCCTGGAAGCAGATCATGGTGGGGCGAATCTTGCTTTGAGCAACGGTGATCTTAATCACCCCAGCAAGAACCTTTTCTCTTCTTCTTTTTTCTCTTTTCTCTGAGTTGTAACTCAGTTCTGTCCATCAGCAACTGCGATTGGGAGGAAGAACGTGAGATTTTTTTTTTGATTATTGTTGCTTTTGTAATCAGATTTATATTATAGTGTTCCTCATGGATCTCGAGAATAATCAGAAGGGGTATGTTTGTTTGAACCTCTGATCTCGGTATCTAGTTCTATGATCTTTGATCAAGCCCTGGGACTGACAATTTCAAAGCAAGATCCTTGTAGATGGAGAACAGCCGTACGAAACTTCTGGATACAATTTTTAACAAACTTGAGAAGTTCGACGGGGATCATTACAACTCTTGGAAGAGGAAGGTATGCATGAATCTATAACTAGCAGAGGTAGACTACGTTCTGAGAGAACCAGAACCGGAGATTCCAGACGAGGATGATGCTACTATTCAGGCAGTTGCGATTGCAACCGCAAAGCAGAACAAATGGAGGAGATACAACAATCTCTGCAGGCTGATGATTTTGAGCTCCATGGAGGATACTCTGGCAAAGTCATACATCCAGACGAACCATGCTAAGGTCGTCTGGGAGTCTCTAGAGAAGCATTATCAGGCGGATGAGAACCGCAAACAAGATCCATGTGACTGAGAAAGTCTGGAACATGTGATTTGAGGACGACAAGGCGATGTTGCCTCAAGTCAAGGAGTTCGTCAAGTTACGTCAAAAACTTGAGGACGATAGCATGCCACTTGTCGACACTTTTGTCGTAGGGGGTATAGTTGCCAATCTTCCACCAGGATGGAGCAGTTTTATCTCGGACATGCACATGAAAAAGATGCAAATCAGCCTGGATCAACTACTTCACAACATCAATGTTAGAGATGAGTTGATAGCTGAAAACAAATTGGACACGTTGTCCAAACAGTTGGCAGAGGCCAACTTGGTGCATACGGGGGACTCCAAGGGAAGCATAAGGTTTCTCACAACCAGAAGAAGAAGGAATTCAACCATCTGAAGGTGAAGTCGGCTTCTTTCAAGTCAAAGCCAAAGCCCAAGTCATATGTGACTTTCTTCAACTATGGAAAGAAGGGCCACTATCGTAGAGACTGCAGATCAAAGTCCAAACAAATAGAGCAAGACAAGCCTAACAAGGTTGCCATGATTGTGCAGGTTGCCACGACTGGTGTTGACACCGACTAGTGGGTGGACATGGGTGCATCTTGCCATGTTTGCTCTAATAAGGAGTTGTTCACCACATACAAGCCTATATCTGAGAAGGTTATGGTGGCGAACCAAACACAAGCTAAAGTACTGGGGATAGGTACGGGGGTACTGAACCTGACTTCGGGGAAGTCGCTGACGCTTCAAGATGTGAAGCATGTACCGGTGATAGCCAAGAACTTGGTCTCTGGAAGTCTGCTATGTAACGCAGGCTTAAGGATGGATGTCAATACTGGGCAGATAGTGATGTCTTACAAAGGAACATACTTCGAAAAAGCTTATTGTACGGAAGGGATGTTCAAACTTCAACTTGTAACTCCTGCAAAAATGATTAATGTAGTTTCTTCTTCTGGTTATTCTCTTGAGTTATGGCAAATATACTAGGACATGTTCATTGTAAAAGAATAAACAAAATGTCTAGTCTAGGGCTTATCTCCAAGTATAGGGATAAGGAGGTGGAGAAGTGTCAGGTTTTTTCATAGACAAAGATCACTAAAAAATCGTTCAAATGGGTGAATCGAAGTACAGATCTTCTGGAGTTGGTACACTCAGATATCTGTGACTTCAGACAGTTCTCCACAAAGGCTAGGATGAATTATTTTATTACATTCATCGATGACTACTCGAAGTATGCGTTCGTTTATCTGCTCAAGTCTAAAGATGAAGCATTCGAGAAGTTCAAGTAGTTCAGGGCTGAGGCTGAACGTCAAACTGGGCTACACCTCAAGAGACTCAAAAGTGATCGAGACAAAGAGTACATATCTATTGAATTCGCATCATTCTGTAAAGAATATGGAATTGTCAATGAGACAACTGCTCTGTATTCTCCTTAATCAAATGGAGTAGCTAAAAGGAAGAACATGACGTTGATAGAAATGATGAACTCAATGTTGTTGACTGCAGGTCTTCGAAACTGCTTATGGGGAGATGCTGCGTTAACGGCTACGTTTATTCTGAACAGAGTGCCGTACACATGTTCCGAAGTCACTCCTCATGAACTCTGGTTCAAAGTCAGACCTAACTTGAACATCATTCGATTGTGGGGGTGCCTGGCATATGTGAAGCTTCCGGGCTTAAAGATTCAGAAGCTTGGGACAAGGACTGCAAAGACGATCTTCTTGGGGTATGCTGAGAAAAGTGATGGTCGGAGGTTTCTTGATGTTAAAACCAATCAAATCATTGAATCTCGCGATGCCAAATTCTTTGAAGATAAATTTACGAGGCACAAGAACATTGTTATCGCGGACATTCTGGAGAATATTGTGCACATGAGGCTATCACTTCCAAAGAAGTACAGTCCAAGAAAAAAATTGTTATACCAGAGACAATTGTTGAACCAGAACTCGCAGAACCCAGATCTAAGCGGGTGATGAGACAGAAGGACTTCGGAGATGAGTTCGTCACCTATCATGTGGAAGCTGATCTACTTACCAATGATGAGGCGATGAAGACCAGAGAAGCTATCGTTTAGAGGGAGGCTATCAATGATCAGTATGACTCTATAACCTCCAACAATACGTGGGTGTTGGTCGATCTGTCTGAAGGAGCTAAACCAATCAGATGCAAGTGGATCTTCAAGAAGAAGATGAAGGCCGATGGAACTATTGACAAGTTTAAAGCAAGGCTAGTAGCCAAAGGATTTTCTCAGAAGCAGAGGATCGACTACTTCGACATATATGCTCCAGTAGCACGGATGACAACCATCAGGATGTTGATTGCTCTGAGTGCAATTCACAAGCTTGTCATACATCAGTTGGATGTGATGACAACATTCCTGAATGGAGAGTTGACCGAAGAGATCTATATGCAACATCCAGAAGCATTCATCGTCAAGGGCCTTGAAGATAAAGTCTGCAGGTTGGTGAGCTCTATACGGTCTGAAGCAAGCTCCCAAGATGTGGCACGAGAAGTTTGACAAAGTCATTAGATCAAACGGCTACATGGTCAGTGAGACGGACAAATATGTTTATACAACGTTCGCTGACGGGAGAGGAGTCATCGTTTGTCTATACATGGACGACATGATGATCCTGGGTACGGACCTAGCACGTGTCACTGAGACAAAGAAGTTCCTCTTATCTAAGTTCAGTATGAAGAACTTAGGGGAAGCTGATGTTATCCTAGGGATAAAGATCATCCGGACAGACACATGAGTGGCGCTATCACAGTCTCATTACATAAAGAAGATGCTCACACAATATGGATATCAGGATATTCTAGGGATCGATACTCCTTATAGGCGTGACAAGAAGCTGAAGCCAAATCCTAGGGAAAGTGTCAGGCAGCTCGAGTACTAAAGCTTCATCGGGAGTTTGATGTATGCAACTACTGCCACTAGGCCAGACATAGCTTTCGCCGTAGGGATGCTGAGTCGATTCACGAGTAACCCAGGTATGGAGCACTGGAAAGTCGTGAAGAAAGTTATGAGATATCTCAAGAGGACTCAGAAGTATGCACTGCACTACAGCACATATCCGACAGTAGTAGAAGGCTTTAGTGATGCAAGCTGGTGTTCAGAAGCAGAGAGCAAAAGGACCAAAGGAGGATACATTTTCTCTATGGATGAAGCTGCTATATTGTGGAAGTCGAAGAAGCAGACAATGCTCTCTCATTCCTCAATGGAATCTGAGTTCTTTGCACTGGCTGCTGCAGCAGAAGAAGCAGAATGGCTTCGGGAGATCATGTATGATCTTCCAGTGGCTGGTGCGTAGATTCCGACATTACCGATATACTGCGACAACCAGGCAGCTGCAGCTGTGGCATCAAATAAACTCTTCAATGGTAAGAAGAGGACTGTGCGATTGCGATAAGGGTGGTGAATGATCTGATAAAGACTGGAGTCATTACCGTGATTGATGTTCAGAGTCATAAAAATCTGGCCGATCCGTTTACCAAAGGTCTCAAGCGCCAGCTGGTCGAGGATACAGCAATTATGATGAGCTTGAAGACGATGTGATATTCTGTCTTTGTAATTCTACCATAAAGTTTTATGCTATTATTTCAAAGAAAAATCTACTAGACATCTAACTTTTGGTGTAAAGAAGGACCACTGACGGAGAGAATATCTGGAACAGTGGATAGTCCTTTGAGACACTAAGGGATTACAGATCCATAACCACTGTTGTCTACTATCTATTCTCTTAAAAAAACAAGTCCTGTGGGCGGATGGCTTAGACGCCTTAATGAGTTCTCAGGCATTTCAAATGTCTGGTGTGCTCTACAGGAAGCACGGTAGCACAACACTACAAAGGAGCGTAAGGTCTCCATGCTACAGTGGGGTGACACCACCAAGAGGTTCATCGGTAAGGGTAATGCCTCGGCTTTGTGAACCATGTCACAGCGGCGTAGCACCGCATATAGGCAGGTAGCCTAATGTTGTATAATGGAGTGGTAGTCAGCACTACAAAGAGGCCGGTGACCTCGTGTTACAGTGGTGTGACACCACCAAGAGGTACCTAGAGTGGGTAAACCCTCGACTACATGAGCCATGTCACAGCGGCGTAACACCGCAAGGAAGTGCAAGGTTTCATGCTGGGTAGTTTGGCACTACAAAGTGTCACGACCCGCATCCAGGGTAGGGGCACGAGAAGTGGTTACATCCAGCCTACGCCGCAGTGTCGACGGTAGAACGTTGTCCTAGGTTACATACATCTAACAGTTATAAGGTACCTGTACAGTTATACTCTCCGAATGGAGGAATAATATAAAGTACAACTCAATCACAACTAAGGAAGAAAGTACGATAAGATAGATAGATAATCAACAGAATCTACAGATGAAATACAAGATGAGAGAGAGAGCTAAATGTATAAGATAAAAAACTCCACAATATCCAGAATAATAAATCCCCAAATAAGTACAAGTGTATCCAACAAGACAGAATGATAAATAAGATACTGGTCTAGCTAACTAGCCTAGACTACTTGGGTAATATCCTCTGCAAGTGCTGGATCCACCTGAGAGTCCAGCTCACATGTGTCATCTAGGCCTGCTCATAATTAGTGGGACAGAACTCCTCAATATCATTTGTAATATTTTAACAGGTCCAGTCAGGACGGGAGTGAGCACAGTACATCTCACGCAGTTCATAATATGACAGGATATATAAATATGCAATAGAGTAAGATACATAAAACGCTGCAGGATATACATGAAGTAAAAGAGAGAGAACTGTAATGTAAATAGATACTATAAGTAGAGAATAATAGTGAACTAGTGATTTAGAGTACAAGATAGACATGTGAATGGCTTGAATTTTCTCATGAGTAATCTAAGAGTTTGCACATGAGTATACTATTTTAGAATTGTTCACATGACCATTTATACTCCACCGTACCCCAATCAATACACAATGATCCAGACAGGTTATGTTATTGCACATGATATCAAATAAAGGCCCATAATAGGGTGCACATGATTGTATACATGGGGGCTCCGTGAACATGAGAGTACATGAATCATGAGAGTGCATATGTATGGTGAAAGCACCGGAGTACATGATGAAAGTGAAACGCACATGATATACTGTAACCCGATGCTCCCGAGGGGGATAACATCTCATGAAGGGATCCATATAGTACCAATCCGTGTTAGCAACGTGACAGCATCAAGTAAAGTAATTTAAAGCGTAAATATAAATCCTATCAAGTATGAAATGGTCAGAGAATGTACTCCCCTGATATCCTGAGTATCTGAATAAAATACTGCCTGAGTAGTGGTGTCTGGCTCCTATTCAGAACATCATAAGTCACAACATATCCAAATTGGCAAAATAAACTGCTACGATGCATTCTATATGATGTTTGGGTCAATCTAGGCTAAAGTCAACCTTTGGTCAACTCTAGTCAACTACTCTAGTCAAACTAGGTTAACTAGGTCAAACCTAACCCAAACAAGTCTCACTAAGCCTAACCAATCTATTATAGCAAGCACACATCATTCACAAGTCACATAAGCTAGCATCACACAAAACTCATATGTATACATTCCATATACACATAGACTTGCACATTGGGATACACATAGGCTATACTACATAGGCTATATGCCATATACACATATATAGGCATGCACATATATTCAATTTCCACATATATATATACTAAAATCATATGGACAATATACATATATCTATACTACATTACATTTTATCACACAAGAATATATATTATATATGTATACATATACATATAGAGAGAGGTAGGGTGTCATATAGTGGCAGTACAACATGGGTTCTCAGATTTTCAGTGTTCATGTGTGTGTATGAATATTATGTGTTAACAGTGTACACATGTGTATGGGTGCCAAGTTCTTCCTGTTTTAGTGTTCATGTGTGAGTGTGTGTATAGGTAGAAGTAGATGGGTGAGTGACAATGTTGTTCTCAGATTTAACATAAAATGTATGAGTGTGTGAGTGTCAGTACTGTTCTCAGATTTATAAAGTATACAAACAGTGCCCCAATTATCAGGTTAACAGTGCATACAAACAGTTTAAGTTTTCAGGAAAACAGTATATGCAAATCAGTGTTACACATTCTCAGTTTTAAAATAGTGAACACAAACAGTTTCATGTTTAGACAACCTAATGCAATTTCGAAACCCCAAACTCTCATGCCAATATGAACCCTAACATGTAGGTCAATCTCAGATTTGTATTAGTGAACCAAACAACACAATGTAATCAATCAAAACAGTTTAACATACATTCTATTCTCAGGAAAATCAGTTAAGAGCCTAGTATCAGGATATTAGGGGAAACCCAATTTCGAAACCCAAATACAACTTAATAATTAAATTAAAAGGTTATTAATACATGTTTCATATGAGAGTATGTCGTGGGTGTGTTCTAGTGTCCAATAACTTGACACAAACGTGTCCAAACAATCCCACACACACGAGCACTGAACAATATACTGACAGCGTCGTGCACGCGTGTCGAGTGAGCTAGGGACACGTGTGTCCCACAAAGTGTGTCGTGGTCGTGAACATAGGTAGAGGGGGTCTAGGGCTAGGGATTGGACACCCTGAAGTGTGTCCACAACGTGTCTACAAGAGACACGAAGTCCGTGTCAATGAACCTGGTTTAGCTGTGCACAGTCAGTGCAAAACCCGTGCAGCTTCGATAACTCACAAGCCACACCACAAAATTCGATAAAATTTCATAGCCCACCTGTCAGTTATCACCCCTACCTGCCCATCAAATTTTGGGCCATCTCGTGCTGTGTCCATGGAGAAAACGGACACGGGTAGCAGGACACCCGACCGAGTCCCCGTACAGTGAGTTCGTGTCCATTTTGGACACGGACACAGCTCGATATGAGCTCTGAGTTAGGGTTCTAGGATCCCCACATGTAGGACTACCAGAATATGTAATTAGTTTAGCAAAATACGAAAATCCATTTCTAAGTGGCATTCTAACAAACACTTGCACATATACATTGACACGTGTCCGATATGGACACCAAATGGACACGATTTCTAACCAAATTTGAGGGACAGCTAGAGGACACCTAGATCTAGGCTAGGAAGCAAAGAAATCAAAATAGTAACACAATTTAGAGGGTTTACCTATAGTGTGTCAAATGGCAAAAAAAGCCCCAAATAGAGTGATCCTCATTGCTAGCTCAAATCCCCGAATTATTCAAATGCTGAGATTTCTCTCCATAATCCGAAGTATTAGACTCTAATGCAAGAAACTAGAGTCAAAAAGAAATTAAAATAGAAAGGCTATGGATTGGAGAAGAATGGCCATACATTCCCTTTTTTAAGTATTGATTCAATACAAAAGAGGCAAGAACCAAAGGAAGAGAGACTTTATTGGGGGATACCAATGTGGCCGGCCATAGCAAGTGGGAATTAGGGTTAGGGCTTAGTCTAGTGGGCTTTGGGCCAATTTGAATTGTCATGGAAATCAATTCATAAGTCTCAAGTCATTGAACCTAATCTTTAATCCTCATATTTCAAGCTTGATTCTAAGGGACTAATCTTGGGTTGACTTAAGTTAGACTAGGGTCTCACCATGCTAATCAAGTCACCATAGCTAGGGTAAACATTTAGGTTAGTCTCCAAAGTCTCAACTAACCAAAAGTCAAAAATAACAATCATCACTCCAATAAATCAAAATAAATTAAAAATTAACAAAATGACCAAAATACCCTCAAGCTAAAATGTGGTAGTGGCACAAAGAGGCTAGGACCTCATGCTACAGCGGTGTGACACCACGATGAGGTGTAGCCTCGACTTTGGGCCATGTCATAGCGGGGTAGCACCACAAGGAAGCGTAGGGCTTCATTTCAAAGGACTCTTTAAAAGAACTCACCTAGAATATATGGAAAGAGATTCAAGCCGTCTCTTGAGGGTAAACGTGTAGACGTCCAAGATATATACATCGAAACCAGGCATGCACAGGGCCTTTAATGTGTAACTGAAAGCATAGCCGACGTCATTATGTGAGTGGGAAAAATTGCAGTCATGGTGCAGAATTCAAGACTTAGTCCATTCTTGTATCATACTGTTATTTGACCCATGCGAAAAGATTCAAGTCGTCGGCGATATCTCTCCTAATGCATGATGGGCAGTCACTGTGAGGAACGTTCAACCCATATATTGAGATATGTGGGAGATTGTTGGTATTTTTGCCTTTAGACTAGGAAAGATAGTCCCATATCGGCTACACCAAATGGTGAGTATCTCAATATAATGCATTGCTTGTGTTGAGGTGTGCACATGAGGTGTGGTGGGGCACAAGTGTGTGCCATGTAGGAGTATTTTTCTACAAAAAAAAGGATTAATTCTAACAAGCATGTAAGTTGATTTTTGTTGTGCGGACTCGGACACGGAGTCCAGGTTGTCTCGTGCATGCACGGGAGTGTTCGGGGGGTAGGCGTGGACTGGCACACTACTATGCTTATTGTGGGATGATCTAAAATATCAAACTCTATTTTTTAGTATTGGTATTTTAGTCCCACATCGGATAGGAGAAAAATGTGAAGTCTCACTTCACTCTATAAATAGAGCCCATTTGTCTCCTTTGGAAGATGCACCAAGAAGAGAGTTAAGGGAGTCCGTAAAGTCCAGGAGGCCCGTTCAAGTCTCAAATATTGACTTACGAGCGTTCCAGAAGTTCTTCGTGAACTTGCTGGTTCCTGGAAGCAGATCGTGGTAGGGAGAATCTTGCTTTGAGCAACGGTGATCTTAATCACCCTAGCAAGAACATTTCCTCTTGTTCTTTCTTCTCTTTTCTCTGAGTTGTGACTCAGTTCTGTCCGTCAGCAACTACAATTGCGAGGAAGAACGTGAGATTTATTTTCTGATTATTGTTGCTTTTGTAATCAAATTTATATTATAGTGTTCCTCGTGGATCTCGAGAATAATCAGAAGGAGAACGTTTGTTTGAACCTCTGATCTCGATATCTAGTTCTACCATCTTTGTTCAAGCCCCGGGACTGACATAACAAATTCAATTAGCTCGGCTAATGGGCACTATATTACATCAACGATGTATGTACATACATGCATCCGTATATACATATAGAGATATTATTAGTGCAATTAACGTAGTACCTTGACTTCACCCTGCAGGACATTATGTTGTCATGCGTAGACATTAGTGTAGTATCTTGACTCTTAACACATTGATTAGTAGCTCTCTGCAGCCGATTCTGAAGCCTTGAAGAGAAGAAAACTCAAGATTTGGACAATATCCATGGACATGTATCAATGAAAACAATGGATTTAAGCCGTGACAAGCTCATGACTAGCCGATAAATCCTTTTGTTTTTTGTTCTGATTTAGAATTTGTTTCTGTAATTTTGCTATTTTAGGTGTTGCCTTCTTGTACTTTTTTTTGTCAATTAGCATTAATGAAACCAGTGAGGAGTTTTTACCGTACTTAGTCTAAAAAAAATGGTCTTCCATACTGTACATAATTGTCTAAAAAAATGACCTTGCTATTTTTCCTTACTTTTGTTTCTGGGAGAGAAGAATAGGTAGAGATTGAATAGCAGCAGCCTAAATAAAGTCTTACACTGTTACACATATCAAGTTGTCAATTATTTTTCCTGGTCATTTTTTAGTTTCTAAATGAATATTTTGAAAGTACCCCTCTAGAACTCTTATCATATTATAAAACCCTGACTAAGGAACATTAAATTTAGACAATAACTCCCGTTCATATTCCTTGATAAAAGAAGTTTCTTAATTTACCTATGACTATGATTCTACCATTTACATGACCTTAACTGAACTTATCTTCCTCCGAACTAAATCAAGAAAGGAAACAAAAAAGAACCTATACGTCCTATAAACTGAAGCCATGAGGTGGTGACCTCCGGCCGGTGGTAACCTCCACCTCGGACCCCGACCTCGATGGAGAAATGGTCACGACGCTGGCATACGCGTCTATTGTCTTCCGCGACGATGCCACATACTCCAGGAAGAAAACAAATAGGGATCTAAAATCAAATAGGAATCCACGAAAAAACCATATAGGAAATCAAACCTTGAACAAAGCTAGTTTCATAAATGAATATATACAACTGATTAAGAATGGCCAAGACATGAAATATGTTCCCAACACTCTTGATAAAGGAATTTACTATTCAAGACTATCAAACAAGAACATTTTATGCGCATGCTAACATACATATCCAGAAAAGAGCATGCTAGCTAATTAATTTTTCTTAGTTTTAACATACATAAGAACTATACAACAAATTTGGCTAAATTATTCTAATGACATCCCAACTATAACTTTTAAATGATTTTGGCACATTAACTTTCCACTACTCGATTTTGGCACCCCAAACTTCATAAATTATTCTTTGAAAACATTTTTCATTAATTTTACAGCACATCGTGACGTCTTCAAAACATATATTATAGTAAAAAAGCAATTTAAATACTTGTATTGTCAGATATTTTTGAAAGCAGTTTCGATGTGCTTCAAATTGACGAAATGTACTTCAAAAGATCAATTTCTAAAGTTGGGGTGGCAAAATCGAGTAGCATAAAGTTAAGGTGCCAAAATCACCCAAAGGCTATAGTTAGAGTGCCTTTAGAGTAATTTAGCCCAGCAAATTTTAACAAAAGTTAACCCAAATCGTAAAAGTAATTCTAAGAAGTAACCATTCATAGCCCAAATTCATATTTTTCTTAGCCAATTATGTTAGGAAGCCACTAATATGAAAAAATATGTGCGCTGCAACTTATATATTATGGTGTATCCTATTGTATTTTGCAGTGTGTCATGTTTTGATAAGTGTATGAAATGACATTGCAATGACAGGACACCGATCTTCGGAGTGTGTCGTTAGCTCGTAGCTCAGTAATCTATTATTGACCTACCATTGCATAGCAAGCTTCACCACTAACTACATTTTATCAAGAGTAACAAAAATGGAAGAAGATTAAGCAGTGCTGTGCCCACAATGAAGAAGCAACAACAAGCTCCCCATGGGTATGTACTCATAAGTAGCCTTACTTCCTTGCTGTAGTAATAGGCCCTCAGCCCGACCAAATTCTTGTGGCTCATCTCTCCGATCGTCGCAATTTTTTCCCTGAACTCCCCCTCCGTGATACTCACCTCCTTCAGCGTCTTCACCGCCACGACGCTCCCGTTCTCCAGCACGATCTTGTACGCCGTCCCGAACGTCCCCTTTTCCAGCACCTCTGTCGACTCCCTCAACAGGTCCTCGAGGTCGTAAACCCTCGGCCCAGCCCCGAAGAACACCAACCTCTTACCGGCCACAGCCGGAACCGGCGGCTCCGCCATCATCGCGGCGGCATCCACCACACGCTTGTCCGTGAGCACGACCTCCAGCTTCGACCCCAGTGAGCGCTCAGCACCGTGTAATGCCTGTGGTTCGTATTACGTATCTTGGTATACGTGTACGTATTCTTGACTCGTATTGCGTATTTCCCTGCATGGTTATTTTGGCATTTCCTTTTTGGTTCGGTTCAACTTGTTGCTGGTTCGGCTTGACTTGATTTTAGGTGGACCGAACCCCCACCTACCACCACCACCCTCATTTATATTTCTACCTAACTCTCTCTCTCGTCATTTATTCTTCTCCTTCACTTCTTCTTCTCCACCATTACTTCTTCAACCACCAGGAGGGAGAGAGAGATATAGCTTAGGCAAGTGCAAACTTGCTTCATGATGAATCTCAAGTTTTATTGTTCTATTCTTCCTTACTTGATTCTAAACCTCTTTAGAGCTTGGCATTTTTGGATTTTATGGATGGATTCTTGTAGATCTAAGTTTGTAACTTTTCGATTTTCTTGGTTTTGATCTCTAAAACTTGGTTATTTTCGAAAAATAATGGTTCTATATTGTAGAGAATTCAATTTCATGCAGTTTTGGCTTTTGTTTCGCTTGATTTCGACTTCGGATGAGTAAGTTATGGCAATGACAAGTTTTCGGAACTTCTATGGCCGAGCTTGCTGATTGGGGACGATGACCCCCATGTGCCCGGGAGGCCATGCGCCGGGAGACCATGCGCTGTGAAGTCCCGGCAACGCATCCCTTAACTCCGAGCGTGTCATGCGCGAAGGTTCCCTACGCGCATGTACTGAAGACACAAGTGAGTTTCCCACGCGCCGATGGTACAGGAATTCCACGTGCCGATGGTGCAGGAATCCCATGCGCCGATGGTGTAAGAATCCCACGCGTCAATGCTGCAGGAATCCCACGCGCCGATGGTGCAGGAATCCCACGCACCGATTGTGCAGGAATTTCATGCGCCGAATGTGCAGGAATCCCATGCGCCGATGGTGCAGGAATCCCACGCACCGATTGTGCAGGAATCCCACGCGCCGATGGTACAGGAATCCCACTCGCCGATTGTGCAAGAATCCGACGCGCCAATTGTGCCGGAATTCCATGCACCGATGGTGCAGGAATCCCATACGTCGATGGTGCAGGAATCCCACGCGCCGATCGTACAGGAATCCCATGCGCCGGAATTGCTCTGTTTTACTGTTTTTGCATGTTTAAGTTATTTTGTAGCTAGAATCTTGAAAAACTCAAAACATGAAAGTTGTAGATATTTTCTTTAGCTTCAAGAATATGTCACTAGTTATTTTATGCAAGTTTCTCCCATTCACGATAATGTAAGAAAAGAACACGATAGTGGCCCGCCGTGGCGCACTCTTAACAAGTAAACTGACATGATATATCATGACATGCTGTTGCGACAGCTAGCCTGACATGACAAGTATGAAAGACCTGGACACCGTGGGCGATTGTGTTTGTACAAATAAACTGGTACTGTCTTGCATCATGTCTAGGATGGGGATCCCTGAGTACCACGGTCAGGGGTACCTACTGAAATTGACTAAGGCTAATTAACTAGAATGATTCAGTAGTCATGAAGAGATTCCCAGCTACAGGTAATCCCGTTATCTGGGCGCATTCGGTGGACTTATAGCCTACCGACGAGTAGGACACATTTCCAGCACACAGTCACGTGTTTCCTTCTTCATAAACGGACATTCGACTTGAATAACCGGATGGTCTGCAGGGCTTGTGGCTGTTGGGATAATCTCATTGCATCTTGCTAGTAACTAGGCCTGTGATAACCCTAGTTAGTTAAAGTATCAAGCCGTACTCTTGATTGGCCGTGATTAATTGGATGGAGTCTAGCCCAGCTTCGACTTGTCCTGATCCTGTACAAGATTGTGATAGGACATAACTTATTATGCTTGTCTTAACAATAACGATCGGGGGACCAGTTCTGTTCAGGCGAAGGGTTACAACCGTGGTCCTTGTTTGGTTTAAGGGTTGTAACCTGGCTCCCGGAGTAGTTTTGTATCTTTTTTTTGTTTATTGTCTTATTGCACCCCATGCCATGCTCGTCATGTTTTACCTTACTTCAATATCTTCATTATTTATACTGGCCTTAACAATAAAGATCAGGGGTCCAGTTCCGTTCAGGCGAAGGGTTACAACTCCGGTCCTTGTTTGGTTTAAGGGTTGTAACCTGGCTCCCTAGCAGTTCTGTGTCCTCTTTTCGTTTATTGTCTATACCGTACCAATAGTATTTGTGATGGGTTTCTCAGGTGAAGGGTTACAAACCCGATCTTTGTTTGGTTTAAGGGTTGTGACCTGGCTACTTGAATGGTTTTTTCGTACTCAGTTTACTGTTGCTATCTCTATTATTATCAGTTCTTTAATTATTATCTTTAATATTCTATTATGATATGCTGGTTTTAGTTCCTAAGTGAAGCCTTCTTTGTGGCACTTGCTCTTTCTGGGGTCTGACCCAGCTGGTTTTGTATGGCCAGATATCGGAGCAGCTCTAGAGGATCTACCTACCTTCCAGCCAGATGGTGACCACCAGGCGTAACTCTGGCAATGAGTGGGTTTCTTTTGTCCTCCCACTTTATTGTAAAAATTATTCTTTTGAGGCGTTTAGCCGGCGAGCACGTGTTAGCTCGTATTACACATTTTATTACTGTCTACCTACGGGCTGTAACATGATTGACAGATCCTAGGGTTGATCATGTATGACTGAACTCTTACTAGTCTTGACATTTTGTATGACTAGCTTCATGATCATCCGATATGTAATGTATGGAACGCCTTGCTATTATATATTTGGTGCTATGATATCTTGTAACTATTATTGCTTGCTTGAGATTGAGACAATAGGCTTGTTCATGACCATAGGAGACTGTTGGCTTGTAATTAAACCTCATGTATCTAGACAGCCGTGACCGTATAGCGAGGTGGGTTGTACTTCATTATACGTAGCTGGCTATGTACACCACCGCTCTCCAGTATTCTGGTTCTGGGGCGTTACATAGTTTTAGTGGTGGCCCATACAGGTCTTGTAAATCAAGATATGTGAGGGTTTACCGAATAGATGTCTCAATCAGTACTCGCCCTTGATCTCTGCTCGTATCCTCCGAATTCCTGAATTCTTGACCTGATAACATGCTTGTATCGTTGATCTGTCCTGGTCCTTCCTTATTATTCCCTATGTCGTCTTCTTCAGCGGCATTGTTCCTGGACCTGCCGATCAGCAAGGCGGAGCACCTCCCACTGACCAGCAGCAACCTGGAGATCAAGCCCAGCATTCAGTAGTAGCCTCCAGAGTCATGCCTACCGGAGGAGAACCACCAGTTCAGCCTGTCCAGTCTGCAGAGCCTGATGATGGCACTTTGGTGAGTCTCATCAGGTCACTATTAGCCTCCCAGGATCGTCGAGGAGATGCCTTGTACCAGGCGGTGGCAGATGCTTTGACCAGATGAGGTCATCAGGGTAATAGTGCGGCCAACAGCTTCAAGCGCTTGAACCCACCCTTCTTCGACGACAGTAAAGACGCGATCGCTACAGATGCATGACTTCAGGACATAGAGGTGATTCTAGAAGCAGCCAGGACTCTAGAGAACGAAAAGGTGGCCGTGGTGCGCCTACATCTATTGGATCTTGCCCGCAGCTGGTGGGCAGCGCAGGCCGTTAGATTAGTGGCCCCTATTGCCTGGGCAGTATTGAGGGAGTGATTCCAGACCAAGTATTTTGATGCTGTAGCTCGGTATGATCTACAGACGAGGTTCACCAATCTGAAGCAGATGGACAGGACGGTCGATAGATATACGGCCGAGTTCTCCAGGCTTAGTCGGTTTGCTCCCACCTTGGTGGCGACCGAGTTCGATAGAGCCCAGCGGTTCCACAGGGGCTCCACATAGAGATTTTGTTGGCGGTGGAACAGTCTGAGCATCAGACTTTTGATGCAGTATTGAGAGCAGTACGGAGGCATGAATATACCTCCCAGGGGATCGCAGATAGGACTGGAGGTCGAAAGCGATCCCACAGTCAGATGAATCAATCATCAGCACCAGCCCCGACAGCCAGGGCTTTGACCATTGGAGCTCCGAGGCGGGCGGCCTGAGTGACGTCGGTTCAGCATTCCACCCCGACGCACCCTAAGCAGCAGAAGCAGTCTTCCGCAGTGGGATGTTCATACTGCGAGAAGCCGGGGCATGAGGTATTAGAGTGTCGCAGAGCACAGGGTTTATGCTTGGTTTATGGTGCCCCAGACCACAGGGTTAGGAACTACCCGAACAGGGGGAGTTTATCATCAGCCTTTTTTAGTCCTTCAGTTAGAAGACCAGCACCAATCCAGCAGCAGCAGCTGCAGTACCCTTTCCCGAGGCCATTGTCGACGCAGGCCCAGGCATTCCAGCAGCAGAGACCGTAGCAGTATGTCCAAGCCCAAGCCCTGATCCAGAACAGGCAGAGGAATTTTCAGCAGAGGGGACCCGCACCCGGAGGACATGGTCAAGTGCTGGCTTTGACCATGGTAGAAGAAGTAATAGCACCAGGTGAGGTAGTGGTAGGTACTATTCTCGTCAACACCTTTCCAGCTTCAGTATTATTTGATTATGGTGCCTCGTATTCATTTATGTCTGCACGATTCGCGACACGAATAGGATTAGAGCCCGAGTCATTATCAGTAAGGCTCAATATACTTACTGGTAACGGACTTGTAGGAGTAGATAGAATGTTTTCCTCGTGTCGGATCGTAGTTAGCGGTAGATAGTTCCCCGCCAGATTGATAGAGTTCCCGATGGTCGATTATGATATGGTCTTAGGGATGGATTGGTTGAAGGACCAGTATGCTAGGATAGACTGCCACATTGGCAGGGTTGTTTTTAGCATTCCAGGCGAGCCGGAGTTTTTCTTTTTCCGAGGCAAAGTTGAACCTTATCCTCCAGTGTTGCAGATGGCAGTAGCAGTAGTGCAGTTACCTCGGATAGTCGAGGAGTTTCCAGATGTTTTCCCAGAAGAGATTCTAGGGATGCCGCCAGAGCGGGTGATCGAGTTCACCATCGACTTTATTCCTGGGATAGCCCCAGTGTCATAGAGAGTCTACAGGATGGTGTCGTCAGAATTAGAGATATTGTACAAGATGATTGAAGAACTTGAAATAAGGGATTCATTCATGCAAGTGGATCGCCTTGGGGAGCCCCGATGCTTCTTGCGGATGGCAGTAGCAGTAGTGCAGTTACCTCCAGATTATATGTAGATTATCGTACCTTGAACTCAGTAACAATCAAGAACTGATACCCTCTTTCGAGGATAGATGACTTGTTTGATCAACTCAAGGGGGCAGCAGTATTCTCGAAGATCGACTTGCGGTCAGGATACCATCAGATTAGAATCAGAGAGAAAGACATCCCGAAGATAGCTTTCAGATTTAGGTATGGGCATTGGGAGTTCCTTGTGATGCCATTTGGAGCAACCAATGTGCCGGCTGTATTAATGGACCTCATGAATCGTATCTTCATGCCTTATTTGGATCAGTTCGTGATTGTGTTCATAGACGACATCCTGGTCTATAGCAAGAGTGAAGCGGAGCATGAGCAGCATCTCAGAGTTGTCCTTCAGATTCTCCGAGAGCACCAGTTGTATGCCAAGTTCAGTAAATGCGAGTTCTGGCTTGATCGTATTTCGTACTTGGGTCATATCATCACCAGAGGAGGAGTAGCAGTGGATCTCCAGAAGATTGTGGCCATTGAGACACGGCCAGTGCCCAGCACGGTTGCAGAAGTTCACAGTTTTCTTGGATTGGCCGGCTACTATCAGCGATTTGTTTCGAACTTTCTTCGGATTTCAGCACCACTGACGTAGTTAACCCGCAAGGATGTGCTGTTTGCTTGGACAGCGAAATGTCAGGATTCTTTTGAGAAGTTGAAGCGAGGCTTGATGACGGCACCCATTCTCACACTTCCAAATGGAACTGGAGGATTTTCAGTGTATTATGATGCTTCAGGCAGAGGTTTAGGATATTTTTTAATGCAGCATGGAAAGGTAATAGCTTATGCATCACGACAACTTCATGATCATGAGAGGAATCATCCAACCCATGACTTGGAATTGGCAGCAGTAGTGTTTGTACTTAAGTTGTGGAGGTACTACTTGTACGGAGATAGGGTGGAGATTTTCACCGACCACAAGAGCCTGAAGTATGTTTTCATCCAGAAGGATCTTAACATGCGTCAGAGGAGATGGCTGGAGCTTCTTGTGGATTATGATGTCAACTTGCAGTACCATCCTGGAAAGGCCAACATCGTTGCAGATGTATTAAGTAGAAGAGCCGGAGTTTATTTCCTAACAGCACAGCCAGAGTTGTTAGCGAACCTTCCGAAGATGGGTATAGAAGTTGTTCTCCCTTCCAGTGTGGCCTTAATGGCCAGCATGCAAGTTCAGTCTACTATAGTCGAGAGGATCCGGATGGCGCAGTCAACAGATTCCAAGCTTCAGCGACTCAGAGCAGAGTGTGAGACAGGACAAAGACCAGAGTTATGCATTCATGAAGATGGTACACTTAGGTATGGTAAGCGTCTTTGTGTACCCAGCAGAGATATCAGGCATGAGATCATGACAGAGGCTCACAGTTCTCAGTATTCTATTCATCCTGGTGGTACGAAGATGTACCGTGATATTCGTCTGCACTTTTGGTGGAATGGCATGAAGAGGGAGATAGCCCGGTTCGTCTCTCGATGTTTGGTTTGTCAACAAGTTAAAGCTGAACATCAGAGGCCAGCTGGACTTCTTCAACCCTTGCCAATTCCAGAATGGAAGTAGGAGCATATAACCATGGATTTCGTGACTGGATTACCTAGATTTCCGGCTAGAAGAGATGCTATTTGGGTTATTATAGACAGGCTCACGAAGGTGGCTCATTTTCTTCCATTCAGAGTTGGTCAGTCGACGGCTCAGCTAGCAGAGATGTACCTCAGGCAGATCATCAGACTTCACGGTATACCAGTCAGTATCACCTCGGACCGAGATTCAAGATTTACGTCCCATTTTTGGTGTAGCTTGTAAGAGAGTTTGGGAACTCACCTCCAGTTCAGCTCAGCTTATCACTCGCATACAGATGGCCTGTCGGAACGCACGATCCAGACTCTTGAAGATATGTTGCGGTCATGTACACTCGACTTCGATGGTTAGTGGGAAGATCACCTGTACCTGGTAGAGTTCTCGTACAACAATAGTTTCCAGGCCAGTATCCAGATGGCACCGTTCGAGGCACTGTACGGCAGGAAGTGCAGATCCTCGCTAGCTTGGGATGCTGTTGGAGAGAGGTAGATGCTCGGTCTGGAATTAATTGCCCAGAAAGTTGAAGTCGTTAGAAAAGTCAGGGATCATCTTCGAGTTGTCCAAGATCGCCAGTGTCATTGGGCCGATTCTCATCTGTGCCCTCTTGAGTTTTCTGTCGGCGACCATGTATTCCTGAGGATTTTGCCTAACCGTGGCATCATTCATTTCGGCGTACGGAGAAAGCTTAGTCCTAGGTATATAGGACCATTCGACATTCTCGCTCGAGTAGGCGATGTGTCCTATCGTCTTGCCCTTCCACCGTCGTTGTGTGAGGTACATGACGTATTCCATGTATCCCAATTGCGACGGTATATCCCGGACCCGAGCCACATCCTGGATCATTCGGAATTGGTTGTTGGTACCAACCTTTCGTATGAGGAGAGGTACATGTCTATATTGGACCGGAGAGAGAGGGTACTCAAGAACAAGACTATTAGTTTAGTCCGTGTTGCTTGGGGTCATCACTCTTTGGGTGAGTCGACGTGGAAGCGTGAGGATGATATCCGATCGCGATATCCCGACCTGTTTGACTCGTAAGGTATAATATCCTTCTTATGCCCTACACCTTCGATTCCTTGCTTGCATGAATAATTGCTTGATTGCTTGATTAGTATAGCTTGCCTGTGATTAGTATATCTTGTCCTTGCAATTCTAGCCTCTTGACTAAATTCCGAGGACGGAATTCTTTTAAGGTGGGTAGAGTTGTAATGTATGTGGTTGGTATTATGTATCTTGGTATATGTGTACGTATTCTTGACTCGTATTGCGTATTTCCCTGTATGGTTATTTTGGCATTTCCTTCTTGGTTCGGTTCAACTTGTTGCTGGTTCGGCTTGACTTGGTTTTAGGTGGACCGAACCCCCACCTACCACCACCACCCTCATTTATATTTCCACCTAACTCTCTCTCTCTTCATTTATTCTTCTCCTTCACTTCTTCTTCTCTACCATTACTTCTTCAACCACCAGGAGGGAGAGAGAGATAGCTCAGGCAAGAGCAAACTTGCTTCAAGATGGATCTCAAGTTTTATAGTTCTATTCTCTTCCTTACTTGATTCTAAACCTCTTTAGAACTTGGCATTTTTGGATTTGATGGATGGATTCTTGAAGATCTAAGTTTGTAATTTTTCGGTTTTCTTGGTTTTGATCTCTAAAACTTGGTTATTTTCGAAAACTAATGGTTCTATGTTATAGAGAATTCAATTTCATGCAGTTTTGGCTTTTGTTTCGCTTCATTTCGACTTCGGATGAGTAAGTTATGGCCATGACAAGTTTTCGGAACTTCTATGGCCGAGCTTGCTGATTGGGGACGATGACCCCCATGCGCCCGGGAGGCCATGCGCCAGGAGGCGATGCGCTGTGAAGTCCCGGCAACGTATCCCTTAACTCTGAGCGTGTCATGCGCGTAGGTTCCCTACGCGCATATACTGAAGACGCAACGTGAGTTTCCCATGCACCGATGGTGCAGGAATCCCACGCGCCGATGGTACAGGAATCCCATGCGCCGATGGTGCAGGAATCCCATGCGCCGATTGTGCAGGAATTCTACGCGCCGATGGTGCAGGAATCCCACGCGTCGATGGTGCAGGAATCCCACGCGCCGATGGTGCAGGAATCCCACGCGCCGATGGTGCAGGAATCCCACACGCGCCGATTGTGCAGGAATCCCACGCGCCGATTGGGCCGGAATCCTACGCGCCGATGGTACAGGAATCCCATGCGCCGATTGTGCAGGAATCCCATGCGCCAGAATTGCTCTGTTTTACTGTTTTTGCCTGTTTAAGTTGTTTTGTAGCTAGAATCTTAAAAAAATCAAAACATGAAAGTTGTAGATCTTTTCCTTAGCTTCAAGAATTTGTCACTAGTTATTTTATGTAAGTTTCTCCCATTCACGATAATGTAGGAAAAGTACACGATAGTGGCCCGCCGTGGCGCACTCTTAACAAGTAAACTGACATGATATATCATGATATGCTGTTACGACAGCAAGCCTGACATGACAAGTATGAAAGACCTGGATACCGTGGACGATTGTGTTTGTACAAATAAACTGGTACTGTCTTTCATCATGTCTAGGATGGGGATCCCTGAGTACCACGGTCAGGGGTACCTACTGAAATTGACTAAGGCTAATTAACTAGAATGATTCAGTAGTCATGAAAAGATTCCCAGCTATAGGTAATCCCGTTATCTGGGCGCATTCAGTGGACTTGTAGCCTACCGACGAGTAGGGCATATTTCCAGCACACAGTCACGTGTTGCCTTTTTCATAAACGGATATTCGACCTGGATAACCGGATGGTCTGCAGGGCTTGTGGCTGTTGGGATAATCTCATTGCATATTGCTAGTAACTAGGCCTGTGATAACCCTAGTTAGTTAAAGTATCAAGCCGTACTCTTGATTGGCCGTGATTGATTGGATGGAGTCTAGCCCAGCTTCCACTTGTCCTGATCCTATACAAGATTGTGACAAGACATGACTTATTATGCTTGCCTTAACAATAACGATCGGGGGACCAGTTCTGTTCAGGCGAAGGGTTACAACCCTGGTCCTTGTTTGGTTTAAGGGTTGTAACCTGGCTCCCGGAGCAGTTCTGTGTCTTCTCTTCGTTTATTATCTTATTGTACCCCATGCCATGCTCGTCATGTTTTACCTTACTTCAATATCTTTATTATTTATACTGGCCTTAACAATAAAGATCAGGGGTCCAGTTCCGTTCAAGCGAAGGGTTACAACCCCGGTCCTTGTTTGGTTTAAGGGTTATAACCTGGCTCCCTAGCAGTTCTGTGTCCTCTCTTCGTTTATTGTCTATACCGTACCAATAGTATTTGTGACGGGTTTCTATTCAGGTGAAGGGTTACAACCCCGGTCCTTGTTGGTTTAAGGGTTGTGACCTGGCTACTTGAATGGTTTTCTCGTACTCAGTTTACTATTGCTATCTCTATTATTATCAGTTCTTTAATTATTATCTTTAATATTTTATTATGATATACTGGTTTTAGTTCCTAAGTGAAGCCTCCTTTGTGGCACTTGCTCTTTCTGGGGTCTGACCCAGCTAGTTTTGTATGGCCAGATATCGGAGCAGCTCCAGAGGATCTACCTACCTTGCAGCCAGATGGTGACCACCAGGCGTAACCCTGGCAACGAGTGGGTTTTTTTTTGTCCTCCCATTTTATTGAAAAAATTATTCTTTTGAGGCGTTTAGCCGGCGAGCACGTGTTAGCTCGTATTGCACATTTACTTACTGTCTGCCTACGAGCTGTAACATGATTGACAGATCCTAGGGTTGATCATGTATGACTGAACTCTTGCTAGTCTTGATATTTTGTACGACTAGCATCATGATCATCCGATATCTAATATATGGGATGCCTTGCTATTATATATTTTTTGCTCTGACATCTTGTAACTATTATTGCTTGCTTGAGATTGAGACAATAGTCTTGTTCATGACCATAGGAGACTGTTGGCTTGTAGTTAAACCCTCATGTATCTAGACAGCCGTAACCGTATAGCGAGGTGGGTTGCACTTCATTATACGTAGCTGGCTATGTACACCCCCACTCTCCAGTATTCTGGTTCTGGGGCGTTACACACCGCGACGTCCGTCAACCTGCCGTGGCCATTTTCGTGGCGGTAGAGGATGACGACGAGGACCAAAAGGAGCTAGAATGCGACGGCGGTGCCGATTGCGATGCCGACGACCGCGCTGCCGGAGAGCATGCGTTTCTTCTTCGTCGACTCCGTCGGAGGATCCTATCGATGAGAGAGAGAACCCAGAAAGAAGAGGAATCTGAAATCTTATGGTATTTTTAAGGGTTTTGTTTTATATAGGGAAAATTTATGAAATGCCCTAAAAATGAAAAAGTTTTATGAAAAACACACCGCGCAATAACATTTCATCGTGTGCCCAGAATTAGCAAAAAATATATAAAGAGGGTTCTGAATGACCTTTTTGCCTTTCTTCTAATTTATTGAAAACACCCACGAAACTACCCTTAAAAAAATGTTTCGATACTTCTTCCATACGCTGCTCACTTTCGAATCTAGGTTTTCTCCCCAAAAATCTTCAAAAACTTATCAATAAAATTCAGAAAGACCGAGACAAACGGCTAAAGTGCTAAAACGGAGGTCCAAACATCATTTTTTGAGATTCTAAAATTTCGAAAGGCCGATTAACGAAGAAGTAGTTAATCTCAGGCTCATCGAAGATACGCTCATTTTGCGACAAAGCGGGCCTCGTTTCGACCTTCCAGTCAAAAGTTATGGCCCTTCTGTCACGACCCGCAACCACTGTGAGGGCACGAGACGTAACAACGCCCAGCCTACGCCGCAGTGTCGGCGGTAGAACGCTATCCTAAGTCACAACATCTAACAGTTAAAGGTAATAAACAGTTATACTCCCCGAATGGGGGTGACATAACAGAATATATCTCAATCACAACTAAGGTAGAACAGGATGAAGATAGATAGATAAATATCCAGAATGAAAGCACAGAAATATAATCCAGAATTCTAAGTGTCTAAAATAAGTACATATCCCAAATATCTCAGAATCCAATACAGTAATCCAGAAAAGTAAAGACATCCTAGTCTAAGGAGTGATATCCACTGCTAGCAGGTCCAAGTCACTAGTGATGTCTAATGCTGCACCAAGAGGGGTAGACACCAGAGCCTCATCATTCACTGTAAAATTTTCAACAAGTCCAGTCAGGACAGGAGCAAGTATAGTACATCTCAACAAAATCATAACAGGTTAGGAAATATAAACATGCTAGAGAGTAAGATACAGGATCTGAAGAAATAACATGATAAAAAGAGAGAGAGAGACTGTAAGTAAATAGCTACAATATATAGAGAACTAACAGTGCTAGTGATTCAGAGCACAAGATGGTTATGTAGACGGCATGATTTTGTACACGAGTAATCTACAGAGGTTTGTACACGAGTAATCTACTGGATTGAATACATAACCACTTCTACTCCCCCGCCCCAATCAATACTCAAGGATCCAGCTAAGTTATGTTATTGTACACGAAGGTCATGTGAATACATGATTATACACGATTCACACGTTTCGTACACGAATGTCACAAATACAAGGAGTACACGATGTTCACGATAAAGTACACGAATAACCGATGTATCCGCTAAGGGGATAACATCGCACAACTAGATCCATATAGTACTAATCCGTGTTTCCAACGTGTCAACATCATGTAAAGTAATCTAAAGCAGGAATATAATCCTAAACAAGATATGAAATGATCAAAGAATGTACTAGCCTGTATCCTGAGAAACTGGAGAATATATACTGTCCGAGGAGTGGTATCTGGCTCCTATTAGAACAGCACAAGTCACAACAAGTCCAGAATGGTGATAAGATGCACTACAATGCATTCTACATGAATCTAGGTCAATCTAGGCCAAAGTCAACTCTTGGTCAACTCTGGTCAACCCTAGAAGTCAAACTAGGTCAACTAGGTCAAACCTAAGTCAAACAAGTCTATACTAGTCTAACTAGTCTATTTTAAGTCTAACAAGACTACACAAGCCTAACTAAGCTATTCTAGGTCCTACAAGTCTATACTAGTCACACTAACCATTACTCTACATCACAAGCCTAAACAAGGCTATACTAGTCTATATTAGGCTATACTAGCACCCACAGACTATTAAGTCAACAATCAAGGCAAATTATATATACTATACATTATATATATATACATTATACTTTAGACATATGTACATATATACATGATACATACCTATAGGCATACCTATATATACACATCTCACATAATACATATATATGCATGTAGGAAATAGGAAACATATGTGTATGTGTGTGCAAGAATGTGATATATGGCATGTGAGTTCAATGTGTAGTATGAAATATGGTATGTGTGAGTGTGAGAACATGAGAGTGAGTGCTATGTGAGGATGTGTGTGAGAGAGCATGTGTGTGCAACTTTTGTGTGTGTGTGTGTTAGTGTCAAGAGAGGTAAAAAGAGTTCTGAAATCAGTGGCATGTTAAAACAGTGAACAATATTAGGCAAAACAGTGAGTGATACTTATGTGTGTGTGTGTGTGTGTGTGTGTAACGGTGAGACATGAGTGTGTGGGGATGTATCCTGAAAACAGTGTGCAGACTTAGGTAAAAACAGTTAAGAAAACAGTGAGTTATCCTACTGAAAACCAAAACATAACCCACAGGACAGTCCTAAACTAATCCCAGATTTAATATATTGAAACACCATTATAATCAGTCCAACAATACCCAGTTTAACACATTTGAAATCATTTATCAGTCCATCCAAAACTCAGTTTAAAATAGTCCAACAACAAACACCCAGTTTTTTGTTCCAAACCAAAACCAATTTAACCCAAAATCGACACACCAATAGAAAACTTATAGGTGAACCAATTTAAGGTCTTAAACCATACTAGTTAACAGTTAAAATAGGTTAAATATGATGCTAGAAATCGAATTAGAAAACCTGGAACACACAGGAATGAACTGGTATTAAGTATCAGAATAAAATTGGGAAATGGAGAATTGAACATCGAAATTAGGCTAAAACATCAAACAAAAGGTTGGTAATGTATATACTAGTTGTGTACATGTCATATGATGTATTTGTGTCCACCCAAGTGGACACAATGTGTCCAAACAGATTAAAAACCCAAAACAAAAACCTGGACACAGTGCAGTGAACTAAACCTCGTGCACGTGTTCACAGAGCTCGTGCACACGACACGACAGGAAACAAGCCTCGTGGTCGTGTCCCAGTATCGACTAGGTCTAGGGCTAGGGCTAGGACATACTGATATGTGTCCACGACACGTGTGCGTGTGATACGACACGTGTATCAGTGCACAAAATTGACAGCACTTGGTTCAGTACAAAATCGATACACTGTCTCGTGCGTCTCCGACACGACACGAAAGGCTCTAAAACTTGGGGAGCCTCGTGTCAGTGTCAGCCCCGACCCACGTGTCAATTTTCCTGTGTCGTTGCGGCGTGTCCAGCAAGTTGTGTCCCCCGTGAAGCAGGGCAAGCAAACTGCCCGTGCACGCGCGCGCGCGACAGCGTGTTCACGTATCTGTGCTGGCTCGACACGACACGAAAACCACACAAAGACACAAGAAACTCATAAGCGACATCAAACCCTGTTTTTCAATTCAATTACTTTCCTAAAAATCACTCGAAATGCCCATTGGGGCATTTCCTCAAACACTTGCACCAAGACACTGATACGTGTCCAAATAAGACACGAAAAGGACTCGAATTCTAGGGTTACCTATTCCTACAGTTAGGTTAGGCCTAGGGCTCCCTAGATATGCAATAAAATCAAAATTCTATGCTGTATAATGAAAGTTACCTATATGTATCAAAATCCTCAAAAAGCTCCAAAGAGAGGTGTTCCTCTTGATAGCCAACTTCTCCAATTTGTTCCCAAGCTGAGATTTCTTGATACCAACAGCAAGAGGAATAAAATTAGAACCTATTGCAATTGGTTTGGGGGAAAAAGGAGTTGAAATGGATTTTCTATGATTTATGGAAGATGGAGACTTACCTCTTTCTAAAACTTTGTAAAATTCTGAAAGGAGGCTAGCCCTAACTTTGAGAAACATTAAATAGAGGGGGAATACCAAGGTGGCTGGTCATGGCTGGATTGGGCTAGGGTTAGGGTTCCAATGGTGAACTATGGGCTTCCATGGGCCAAAATTACTAACCATGACTTGTGAAATCACAAGCCATTTCCTAATCAAATTAAATCCTAATTTCCCCAAAATAATTCTAATGGGTTTGATGTCACTAACTTGGGTCAAGCTAGGGTTACTTAACCTAACCAAGTAGTCATGACCTAGGTTAGCCTCTAGGACAGTCTCCTAAGTCAACACTAGTCAAAGTCTAAAATAGCACCAAATCAAATATACTAAAAATTACTGAAAATTCTAATAAATATAATTAATACTAACTATCACTAACCATGGTTAGCTAAGACTAGCTATGACTAATCTAGGTTAGGTCCAAACCAAGTTAGGCTAATCACAAAACATGGCAATCAATTAAATAATATTAAAATCACACCATTCTTAATAATACATTAAATTCCAAATTATATATATTAAATTCAATTAAATTCAAAATGACAAAAGTATCCTCGAACTGGAAATAATAAATGAAACACCCTAATCACATGGCTAGGCTCTAGGTTAAGCTGTCTCTAGTGTTACACTATCAAAACACCAAAATCATAAGTCATGATCTAAAATAGTTTTAAAATGATTTAAAAATTACCAAAAATTATATCATGATTTAAAATATCATTATTAAAAGATTAAAATTTCAAAATTACTCGTATTTGGAAAACTGGGTGTTACAATCCTACCCACCTTAGAAAATTTTCGTCCTCGAAATTAAGATGATCGTACCCCTTCTAGGTTAAACCCAAACAATCAAGGTCAAAAGAGAACTTATCTAAATCATGCAATTAGAAGGATAACATATAGGATTTGGTAAGTGGTATCAGTCTGAGGTCTCATCTAGCCATTCTAGTCATATTATATCAAGAGCAATCATAAGGTATAAAAACATACAACAATATGGTAGGGTGCATCAATTTTCAAAGACATGATAAGATATAGGTCAAAGACTCACCTCCAACTAGGTCAGGTGGCTGGAATTCCCACCCGAAGGCGGAGTCTTGCCTGGGATAACTGCAGCAGGACAGTCTCGCAGCCTGTGTGCAGCTGACCCACATAACAGGCACACCTCTCTTTTCTTCCTACAATAACCCCATACATGTCCAGACTTCTTACAGAAGGTGCAGGTAGGCACTCTCTCAGCTGGCCTCTGCTGAACAGGAGTCTGGACTGGGTAGGCTGGTCTAGGCTGATAGTTTGGGTGCTCACGGGGCTCTGGGTATACACTGCTCCTCGTCCTCTTAGAACTAGGCTCTCCCCCTGAATGTACCAAATCCCACAGCAGTTGGATTCTGCGGCCCTGCTCCTTCAGGATCTCAGCCTGAACTCTTTGTATCTCCAACACATCCCGGAGAAGTCTGGATATCTGAGCTTCGTCAGGAAACAAACATGCCGAGGGTATGGTATGGGGTACCGCTCCTGGAGGCAGAGGAGGAAGCGGGGAAGGACTCTTGGTCTCAAATGAGACTGCAGCCCTCTCCTGAATAACAGGTTATGGAGAGAAACTCTCTGGTGAGGATGCTAACACCTCCTCGATGGCGGGAGGTGCCACTACCCTTGGGTCAGCCTGAGGGGTCACTACCTCCTGAACAATAGGAGGTGGAAGCACACTATCAGTAGCTGCAGCTGCTCTCAGGCGACAGGCTCGGGTCATGGGTGCCATACTAGAAAGGATAAAAACACAACAATCATTAAGGCTGTACGGCAGTCTACCATCCTATCTGAAAACTGGTAATTATTAAAATAAAATAAGATAACTACTAATCATCTAGAAGGGGTACTATTTAAAAAAAATCAAAATCAAAAGTTTAAAGAACAAAAGTCAATAGCATTGAAATCCAATCATGATATATATATAGAGAGTGTGTTAGAGAAGGAAAAGCTAACATTATGTAAAGGTCATGTGGTTTGTGTGTGTGAAATATACATGATAGCTATCAAGTTACACTATTCATGGCATATTGGTTAAGCAGTCTACACGGCACAAGCTATTTACTCCTAACATGCATGGCTAACCATATATACATGTGTATCTATATAGCTATATGAACATAACATAGAGATGAAGGGTTAGGTTTTCATGGCAGTTGTGAACATTAGTGTAGAGTGTCAAGTGTACATGGGTTAAAACTTGAAATAAAGGGTTCGATCTTTCAGTTTAGCTCAACATTACATATTAGATCTGAAATTGAACTACACATTTGAAAGCAATGTAAAAATGTTAACATGTATTCAGTTTTCAAAATTTTAGAGAAATTCGAACATCAAAACCAACTCAATGTTTACCACAACCACAACCTAACATGTAAGAGTATGAACCAAACATTATATACCTACACACAACAATGTATACGGCTCAAAACATTATAATTTAAAACTGCAAATTGAACTAAACACTTAGAATCCAGGGTTAAAGGTTAATATGCACACAGCCTCAGATTTGACAAATTCAAACACAAAACTCAACCAATTTTTTAAAAAAACTTAAAATCCTGTATATAACATACATGTGTAGTAATGTAAACAACTAATAACATGAAATTTATATTTAATTTACGAATTTAATCTGGAAAACAGAGAACTAGTCACTGGTACTGTACTACATTAAAAATATTGGGATTTTGAGAAATTAATATCAAACATATTAATATGCATTTAGATAGGTTGGTAATCAAGTGTAGCATGCATACGTGTCAGGCAAGCATCTGTGTCCACTATATATATATATTTTTTAAGGTAATACAAGAATAACGGCAAGAAGGAAATAATGATAAAATCTGTTCTGCTTATCTGTTTAAAAGGAGGAACCATTTTGAAACCAGAGTTATAATATCAAATCTAAGTTAAGGTCTAGCAAAATCATCGATTCATTGTATTAGGAAAAAAAAATAGCAAGAAGTTACACTAGATTTATAATAACAGCTAGGCTACTCCTACTCCTAAGCTATTTGATGAAAGAATATAATTTATAACAACAGAATGGTACGATAGAGATGATATGTTAAAAACCTTCTCAAGATACAATCTGATAATCATATGCGTCTGTCCAAAATCACGTTACTCAGAGTCCTCGCCACGCCAGTAAGCAAGGCTGCGATAAACGATAGATTCCATATCTGGGGCATGCACCTCTATAATCATGTCGTCTGGAATTCTCGCTATGCCGACTAGTATAGCTGCGAGAAATTCTAAATCTCATAACTAAGATACGTACATCCGAAGTCAGATCTCTATGTTTCTGCCACGCCAGCTAATATGGCTGCGATAAACTACAGGTTCCATAATCAAGCAGACATTTTACCATCCCTGTATTCCCGTCGACATACGTTATCAGAAAAATATCGTAACACAGGCCTTAAAAATTCATCTTGATAGGAAAATCAAAATCAACAACGATCCATCAAAATCAAATTCAATAATCAAGGAGTAAGAGCGAATAAAACAAGGGAAGGGATTTTAAATTGAAGTTTAAATAAGATTCTCAAGGGTCGTCCCAGAAATCTCTCAAGGAGTCCAAACTGTGATTGAGTACCTTCAAAAATATCCTAATCCTACTGCAGGCTGTAGTGATACTCTAGTTCGAATGCCACTACATAAACTCGACCTACATAGGCCACCACTAAAAATGTGTCACGACCCGCACCCACTGTGAGGGCACGAGACGTAACAACGCCCAGCCTACGCCGCAGTGTCGGCGGTAGAACGCTGTCCTAAGTCACAACATCTAACATTTAAAGGTAATAAACAGTTATACTCCCCGAATGGGGGTGACATAACAGAATATATCTCAATCATGACTAAGATAGAATAGGATGAAGATAGATAGATAAATATCCTGAATGAAAGCACAGAAATACAACCCAGAATTCTAAGTGTCTAAAATAAGTACATATCCCAAATATCTCAGAATCTAATACAGTAATCTAGAAAAGTAAAGACATCCTAGTCTAAGGAGTGTCATCCACTGCTAGCAGGTCTAAGTCACTAGTGATGTTTAATGCTGCACCAAGAGGGGTAGACACCAGAGCCTCATCATTCACTATAAAATTTTCAACAGGTCCAGTCAGGACGGAAACGAGTACAGTACATCTCAACAAAATCATAACAGGTTAGGAAATATAAACATGCTAGAGAGTAAGATACAGGATCTGAAGAAATAACATGATAAAAAGAGAGAGAGACTGTAAGTAAATAGCTACAATATATAGCGAACTAACAGTGCTAGTGATTCAGAGCACAAGATGGTTATGTAGATGGCACGATTTTGTACACGAGTAATCTACAGAGGTTTGTACACGAGTAATCTACTGGATTGAATACATAACCACTTCTACTCCTCCGCCCCAATCAATACACAAGGATCCAGCTAAGTTATGTTATTGTACATGAAGGTCATGTGAATACATGATTATACACGATTCATACGTTTCGTACACGAATGTCACAAATACAAGGAGTACACGATGTTTACGATAAAGTACATGAACACGAATACCCGATGTATCTGCTAAGGGGATAACATCGCACAACCAGATCCATATAGTACTAATCCGTGTTTCTAACGTGTCAGCATCATGTAAAGTAATCTTAAGCAGGAACATAATCCTAAACAAGATATGAAATGATAAGAGAATATACTCGCTTGTATCCTGAGAATCTGGAGAACATATACTGTTCGAGGAGTGGTGTCTGGCTCCTATTAGAACAGCACAAGTCACAACAAGTCCAGAATGGTAATAAGATGCACTCAATGCATTCTACATGAATCTAGGTCAATCTAGGCCAAAGTCAACTCTTGGTCAACTCTGGTCAACCCTAGAAGTCAAACTAGGTCAACTAGGTCAAACCTAAGTCAAACAAGTCTATACTAGTCTAACAAGTCTATTTTAAGTCTAACAAGACTACACAAGTCTAACTAAGCTATTCTAGGTCCTACTAGTCTATACTAGTCACACTAACTATTACTCTACATCACAAGCCTAAACAAGGCTATGCTAGGCTATATTAGGCTATACTAGCACCCACAGACTATTAAGTCAACAATCAAGGCAAATTATATATACTATACATTATATATATATACATTATACTTTATGTTGGCCCAATGATTGTATCATGTTTTTTAATATGGTTAATCTGTTAAGTTTAGTATTTCATTATCACTAATCTTTATACTATCACTATAGTATTTCTACTTATACTTATACCTTTGGTGATATATGCCTATTGGTTTACATATTAGTGATATGAGCTTTCTATCTTAAATTTAATCAAGTTGCCATTGATTATGGTTATTCAATTAAGTTTAATCATTATGATATCACTAACATTTATGCTATCACCTTAGCACTTATAATTAAACTCAACATTGTCCTAATGCGCATTAAACTTATTATACTTGCTACTATGTATATTGCTTTGTTCGTCTAACATATACATGTAGAAAAGCTATAAGCAAGATCAATGTGGACATATGCAATGAAGAAATCATGGTGGACCAAAGATGACAGATCCCACAAGATTTCTCTGAACCACCCGACGACATCTCCGGAAAGAAGCCAAGCCAAGCCATCATCATTTCTAGACTTTACAGAAGCTTGCTCCTACTACAGTATATTTGGAGTCTGTAATGAGTCTTAGGAATCTTTGTAAACACAAGAAATAGATGGCAAATCGAAAGCTAGGGTAGAAAATAACCCAGGACAATCTTCGGAATCCTAGCGGATAATCCGGCGGATCTCCGCGGATATTCGACGGAAGATCTGAATGGTCTCACAGAATACCTTCTGTGAGCGTTCGGATTATCCGGCGGAAAACCGCGGAATTTCGGCAGATTTTCCGCCATATGACCGTTTGCATTCCAACGGTCGGATCTTACGAATGATTGATCCCAACGGCTCTATTTATAGCCGTTGGACTATACCGACGGATGATCCGCCAGCCTGAAAAAGTTGCATTATTGCACTTTCCTTTGCTTTGGTTATAAATAGCCTTGAACCCCTTCATTCAAGGCTGATGCTTTGAGCCAAAAAAAATTTCTAAACCACCAAAGCCTATCCACAAACAACTCTACAAAGCTTTCATTTGCCATCCATAAATTGTGTTAGAGTTATTGAGTTGAAAAGTGAGATCTTCATCTTATTGTATAAGAAGATCAAAACCTATTGTGAAAGGTTGAAGTTGGGGAGTCTTCATATCCAAACTCTCGGTTGAAGTTGGAGAGTCTTCGTATCCAAACTCTCGGTTGAAGTTGGGGAGTCTTCGTATCCAAACTCTCGGTTGAAGTCGGAGAGGCCTTCGGATTAAAGCTCTCGTGTAAGAAGTTGGCGAGTTCTTCGGATCCAAACTCGTGTGTAACTATTTGCTCAAATAGTGGATTAAATCCGGAGAGAGTTCCGGGACTGGATTGCCTCTAGGGAGGATACCAGGATACATCGGGTGTCGGTATTGTTATTGCTTCTTCTCTTGCACTTATATTTTTAAATTGCCAATTAGCTTGTGCTAAGTGCTTGATTAGTTAGCTTGACCCTATTCACCCCCCCCTCTAGGGTTTCTACACTTTAGACATATGTACATATATACATGATACATACCTATAGGTATACCTATATATACACATCTCACATAATACATATATATGCATGTAGGAAATAGGAAGCATATGTGTATGTGTGTGCAAGAATGTGATATATGGCATGTGAGTTCAATGTGTGGTGTAAAATATGGTATGTGTGAGTGTGAGAACATAAAAGTGAGTGCTATGTGAGGATGTGTGTGAGAGAGCATGTGTGTGCAACTTGTGTGTGTGTTAGTGTCAAGAGAGGTGAAAAGAGTTCTGAAATCAGTGGCATGTTAAAACAGTGAACAATATTAGGCAAAACAGTGAGTGATACTTGTGTGTGTGTATGTGTGTGTGTGTGTGTGTGTGTGTGTGTGTGTGTGTGTGTGTGTGTGTGTGTGTGTGTAACAGTGAGACATGAGTGTGTGGGGATGTATCCTGAAAACAGTGTGCAGACTTAGGCAAAAACAGTTAAGAAAACAGTGAGTTATTCCACTGAAAACCAAAACATAACCCACAGGACAGTCCTAAACTAATCCCAGATTTAATATATTGAAACACCATTATAATCAGTCCAACAATACCCAGTTTAACACATTTGAAATCATTTATCAGTCCATCCAAAACTCAGTTTAAAACAGTCCAACAACAAACACCCATTTTTCTGTCCCAAACCAAAACCAATTTAACCCAAAATCGACACACCAATAGAAAACATATAGATGAACCAATTTGAGGTCTTAAACTATACTAGTTAACAGTTAAAATAGGTTAAATATGATGCTAGAAATCGAATTAGAAAACCTGGAACACACAGGAATGAACTGGTTTTAAGTATCAGAATAAAATTCGGAAATGGAGAATTGAACATCGAAATTAGACTAAAACATCAAACAAAAGGTTGGTAATGTATATACTAGTTGTGTACGTGTCATATGATGTATTTGTGTCCACCCAAGTGGACACAATGTGTCCAAACAGATTAAAAACCCAAAACAAAAACCTGGACACAGTGTAGTGAACTAAACCTCGTACACGTATTCACAGAGCTCGTGCACACGACACAACACAACACAAGACTCGTTGTCGTGTCGCAGTATCGACTAGGTCTAGGGCTAGGGCTAGGACACACTGATACGTATCCACGATACGTGTGCGTGCAATACGAGACACGTATCAGTGCACGAAATTGACAGCACTCGGTTCAGTGCAAAATCGATGCATTGTCTCGTGCGTGTTCGACACGACACGAGAGGCTCTAAAACTTGGGGAGCCTCGTGTCAGTGTCAGCCCTGACCCATGTGTCAATTTTTCCGTGTCCTTGCGACGTGTCCAGCGAGTTGTGTCCCCCGTGAAGCATGGCAAGCAAACTGCCCGTGCACGCGCACGCACGACAGCGTGTTCACGTGTCTGTGCTGACTCGACACGACACGAAAATCACACAAAGAAACAAGAAACTCATAAGCAACATCAAACCCTATTTTCCTATTCAATTACTTTCCTAAAAATCACTCGAAATGCCCGTTGGGGCATTTCATCAAACACTTGCACCATGACACTGATACGTGTCCAAATAGGATACGAAAAGGACTCGAATTCTAGGGTTACCTATTCCTATAGTTAGGTTAGGCCTAGGGCTCCCTAGATATACAAAAAAATCAGAATTCTATGGTGTAGAATGAAAGTTACCTATATGTATCAAAATCCTCAAAAAGCTCCAAAGAGAGGTGTTTCTCTTGATAGCCAACTTCTCCAATTTGCTTCCAAGCTAAGATTTCTTGATACCAACAGCAAGAGGAATAAAATTAGAACCTATTGCAATTGGTTTAGGAGAAAAAGGAGTTGAAATGGATTTTCTATGATTTATGGAAGATGGAGACTTACCTCTTTCTAAAACTTTGTAAAATTCCTAATGGAGGCTAGCCCTAACTTTGAGGAACATTAAATAGAGGGAGAATACCAAGGTGGCTGGTCATGGCTGGATTGGGCTAGGGTTAGGGTTCTAATGGTGATCTATGGGCTTCCATGGGCCAAAATCACTAACCATGACTTATGAAATCACAAGCCATTTCCTAATCAAATTAAATCCTAATTTTTCCAAAATAATTCTAATGGGTTTGATGTCACTAACTTGGGTCAAGCTAGGGTTACTTAACCTAACCAAGTAGTCATGACCTAGGTTAGCCTCTAGGACAGTCTCCTAAGTCAACACTAGTCAAAGTCTAAAATAGCACCAAATCAAATATACTAAAAATCCCTGAAAACTCTAATAAATATAATTAATACTAACTATCACTAACCATGGTTAGCTAAGACTAGCTATGACTAATCTAGGTTAGGTCCAAACCAAGTTAGGCTAATCACAAAACATGGCAATCAATTAAATAATATTAAAATCATACCATTCTTAATAATACATTAAATTCCAAATAATATATATTAAATTCAATTAAATTCAAAATGACAAAAAGTACCCTCGAACTGGAAATAATAAATGAAACACCCTAATCACATGGCTAGGCTCTAGGTTAAGCTGTCTCTAGTGTTACACTATCAAAATACCAAAATCATAAGTCATGATTTAAAATAGTTTTAAAATGATTTAAAAATTATCAAAAATTATATCATGATTTAAAATATCATTATTAAAAGATTAAAATTACAAAATTTTAAAATTACCCTCATTTAGAAAACTGGGTGTTATACCTTCAAAGTTTTAACTGACCATAAAATACAGGAGAATGGCCATTCGACGTGTTAGAACACGAAGAATATTAATTTCGCATGAGGATGGCCATTCTTCATGTTAGTAACACGGAAAATGGCATTCTTCGTCTTAATTTATACAGAAAATGTCCATTCTCTATGTTAGTAACACGGAGAATGGCATTCTTCGTCTTAATTTACATGGAGAATGGCATTTTTGTCTTAAATTATACGGAGAATAACCATTCTCCGTGCTAAATTATACGGAGAAAGGCCATTCTCCGTCTTAATTTACACGGAGAATGGCCATTCTCTGTATTAGTAACACGGAGAATGGCATTCTCCGTCTTAATTTACACGAAGAATGGCATTCTCTGTCTTAATTTACACGGAGAACGACATTCTTCGTCTTAATTTACACGGAGAATGACCATTCTCTGTGCTAAATTACATAGAGAATGGCCATTCTCTGTCTTAATTTACACGAAGAATGGCCATTCTTCGTGTAATTTAAGACGGAGAATGGTCATTCTAGTGTTAAAACGTAGGGGAATGGCCATTCTTCGTGTAAATTAACACGGAGAATGCCATTCTCCGTGTTATCTAACACGGAAAATGGCACTCTCCGTGTTAATTTACATGGAGAATGGCCATTCCCAGGGTTAAAATATAGGAGAATGACCATCCTCCGTGTCATTTAACACGAAGACACGGAGAATGGCCATTCTTCGTGCTAAATTACACGGAGAGTGGCCATTCTCCATGTTAAATGACACAGAGAATGATCATTCAAATGATAAAACACAGGAGAATGCCATTCTCCGTGTTAGAAATACGGAGAATGCCATTCTTCGTGTTAGTAATACGGAGAATGCCATTCTCCGTATTAATTTACACGAAAAATGGTATTCTTCTTGTTAAAATACAGAAGAATGACTATTCTTCGTGTTATATCGACGGAGAACAGTTGACAGAAACCTAATTTTTTATTTTTTTGTTTTGTTGAAAGAAATTTGACATGAATAATGATTCAAGACTTTTCGTTCTTCTTTCAAAATGATGCTAACTCTTATGGAAAAGAAGAAGAAGATCTTCTCTCCATAATTGACCTAATTATCGAAAAAGAAGAAGAAGAAGATGATGAGAGATGATCGAAGTTCGACTGGAAAAAAAAGTACGATGAACTACGAACGATCTTTGCGATCTCTGCTGAAGATGAGAGCAATGGAATTCAGATCTCTCGTGAAGAAGAAGAAAACGACGAGAATCGTAATCCAAATCTGAGTTTGTGTGGAGGGATAGTTATGGTATTAATTTTGTAAATACAGAGCATCTAAAGGGAATCTTGGAATAGTTAACGTGGAAATATATAATTATAGGCATTTCATAAAACCCATCCTACGGGTGGGTTTTTCATAAAAAAGCAACCCCGAAATTGGGTTTCTCAGCAATTTTCAGTTTTATATATGTTCAGGTTATTTTTTAATTAACCTGAACATATATAAAACTGAATTTTTTTTTAATGTCCAAGCTCCCTAGTCCAAGTGGTTAGGGAGGGGGGCTCACTTGGGGAAGGTCCCAAGTTCGAGCCCCCCCGTGGGCATGGGATGGCTGGGTGGTCGCGGGGCGGCCACGGTCCCAAGCTGGCGGCCTCAAGAAATGGACACAAAAAAGGTTATTTTTTAATTAATAAATTATAAAAATATATTTTCTTACATATTTTATGTCGTCGAATATAGTGTCTTTTTGCGACATGTACCACATGTTGCAGAATATATAGTGTCTTTCGGCGACATGTACCATATTTCTCAGAACATATAATATCTTTCTGCGACATGTGGATGTCGCAATATGTATAGAATTTTTGGCGGGACTGATATTTCGTTTTCTTCTAGTAATATTTTATGTCGCTAAAATATGTTGCTAAAAATGTAATTTCTCGTAGTGATATTGCTTTGCATGTATTGAGGTGTGCACAGGGGTATGGTGGGGCACATGTGGGTGTCATGTGGGGGTATTTGCCTAGAAGAAAAAATGATTAACTCTAACAAGGAAGTAAGTTGCTTTTTGTCGTTCGAACTCGGACTCGGACACGGACTCCATGATGCCTTATGCATGCAGGGACATGTTCGGGTAGTAGGCATGGACTGGTACACGACTATACTGATTGTGGGATGATCTAAAATATCAAACTATATTTTTGAGTATTGGTATTCTAGTCACACATCAGATAGGAGAAAAGGTGAAGTCTCACTCTACTTTATAAATAGAGCCCCTGGCCTCCTTTAGAAGATGCACCAATGTAGAAAGCAAAGGGAGCATGTTGAGTCCAGGAAGTCCGTTCGAGTCACAAAAAGTTGACTAACGAGCATTGTAGAATTTCTTTGAGAACTTGCTGGTTCTAGGAAGCGGATCGCATAAAAGCGAATCTAGCTTTGAGCAACGGATTTTCATCACCCAGCAGGGCTGTTGAAATCTCCTCTTTCTTTTTTGTTCTTCTTCTTCTTGTTCTTTTTCTTCTTCTTGGTGGGCTGTAGGATATTTTGGAGAGCAAATATGTTTGTCGGAATCTCCAAAATCATAAAATTCACTTCAGGCATTTTTTGAGAGCAAAATCGTTCGCAGGAATCTCCAAAGTGCTGAAACTCAGTTCAGGTACTTCTGGAGATCAAACTCATTTGCAGGAATCTACGAAGTCCTAACTTAAGAAAATTAGCTGAGCAAATTCATTTGTAAGTATTCTTCGAAATTCTACATAGAACAGAAAGCAAATTCATTTGCAAGAAGATCTCTGCGTCTGACAGTTACTTTATCAGAATAGAGAGCAAATTTATTTGTAAGTGATCTCTTAAATTCTAATCGTTCTTCCATCTGTATCTATTTCAGGAATAAAATATGAGATACTAATGGAATGAATCCATATATCAACAATCAACAAAGTAAAAAAGACGACTACTTTCTTCAAAGCATCAGTGAGATTATTAACAACTTTAGTATGTGATGTCTGTGAATGTGAATATGGAAATGCTTCATTATTTTTTTATTTATATTTTTATTTTTTTGTATGTGATCAAATCGATTAGTCAAATCAGATCAAGTTGGTCGGTTTCAAAATCGAACCGACAAGTTAGTTGATTTGGTTCGACTGTGATTATTTCCAAACCAGTTGGTTGGTTTGGTTCGACTGTGATTTCCCAAACCGACTAACTTTGGTTCGGTTACGATTATGATCAAATATGTCGACTACTGAACGATGTACACCTGTAAGCCCCTGAATTTAGTTATTATTTAAATTAAGGGTTTTTAAATAAAAATGACATTTTTAGCCTTAAAATAATTTATTATAATTATTAGGAATTTTCTAGAATTTTTAAATAATTTTTTAATGGTTTTTAAAACCTAAAATATTATTTTGTAATTTATTAAATTATTTTAATAGCAATTTCCAATTATTTTAAATGTTTTAAAGTTAGTTTGCATATTAGAATTTTTGTGCAAATTATTTTTGTACAGAACTGTGCGGAGGGGTGTTTATGCAAATTAGGAATTGCATACTGACAGGCGGCGGGATATTTTGTAAATTACAAAATGCTAGGGGTTTTTATACAAAATCACCCCTGATCACCGCCTTCTTTCCGTCATCTTCTCCGGCGATTAGCCTAAACCCTAACCCTAAACCCTAAACGAAACCCTAATCTAACCCAAGATTTTTCCTATAAAGCCCCCCTTTCGAAACCCTAACCCTATTCCACTTTCCGACCACCCTCGCCGTCGTTCTAGCCCGTTCTTCCCCCACACCCTCGCTGGAACCCTAGATCTATCCTAGGCGCCGCCCAGCCGTCGTCGTCACCTCCGTCCACCACCACTCAGTTCGCCTCGACGAGACGAACTCAGCTACATTTTTTTTCGACGCCCCACGACGCTTCCTTCGGCGAGTAGCACCCCCGACAGCAACTCCTCAACCGACACGTACGTGTCACTCCTTCTGTGGGTTGTGTCTGTGTCTCGTGTACACGTTGAGGGACTCGCCATGTGTCAAGGAGTGCAGTGACGTGCTTGGACACGGAAAACTCGTGTCAGATTCGTGTCAATCACGGTGGATATAAGACTCTGTGTCGGGTTCATTTCTCGTGTCCCTAACTGTCCGGACACGAGAATAGTTTAATGGGTTAACAGCTTTTATTTTACGTTATTGGGTTTAAAACTGTTTGTGAAATGGGTTTGGGTTTAATGTTTATAATGGGTTTGGGTTCGGGCCAAATGGGTTTGGGCTTGGTTTTGATTTTATATATATATATATTTTTTTTTTATTTTTTTGATTATATATATATATATATATATATATATATATATATATATATATATTCTTTTTTTTTGGAAAACCCCTTCCTTTTATTAAACAAGGCCCAAAATGCTGAAGCCTGACCACGTATACAAGGCACAAAAAGACAAAGCCTATACAAGTATACCACTAAAAGGGTCGAAGGGGTAGAAAGAGCTCAACCAGTAAGAGCTAGGAGTGGGTCGAGGACCAGAATGTTCTCGAACTATGGGAGCATTGGGTGCTCCGTTTACGACATTGGCGGAAGACTGCCCGAATGAGCTGATCCGCTGAGTATTGGTGACCTTCGTGTCTCGCCTTGTTACGGTTTTTCCAGATCACCCACGTGGCGGCTGCTGCGACGATCTGGTGGCCATGGAAGGCAGAACACCCAACGGCCGCCAGATCGTGGAAGCGTCCCCCATCCGGCTGAATGTTGTAGTGCTGATTGAGGGTCCTCCAAGTATTGCCTGGCAGGGTCCCTTGACAAAAGATGTGGTCAATAGTCTCCATCTGGCGATCTGGGCAGTAATTGCAGGCTGACGCTAAGCTAATTCCCATGGTGATGAGGATCTCGTCAGTAGGCAGTTTCTCGTTGAATATATTTCCTTATATATATATATATATATATATATATATATATATATATATATATATATATTTTTTTTTTCCTTATATATATATATATATATATATATATATATATATATATATATATATATATATATATATATATATATATATATATATATATATATATATATATTATGTATATACTGTTTATATATTATTTGTATATATATTTCCTTATATATATATATATATATATATATATATATATATATATATATATATATATATATATATATATATATATATATATATATATGTGTGTGTGTGTGTGTGTGTGTGTGTGTGTGTGTGTGTGTGTGTTATTATTATGTATATATATATATATATATATATATATATATATATATATGTGTGTGTGTGTGTGTGTGTGTGTGTGTGTGTGTGTGTGTGTTTGTGTTATTATATATATATATATATATATATATATATATATGTATGTGTGTGTGTGTGTGTGTGTGTGTTATTATTATTATTATTATTATTATATATATATATATATATATATATATATATATATATATATATATATATATATATATATATATATATATATATATATATATGTATATATATATATATATGTGTGTGTGTGTGTGTGTGTGTGTGTGTGTGTGTGTGCGCGTGTTATTATTATGTATGTATATATATATATATATCTATATCTATATATATATATATATATATGCTTGTTTAATATATATATATATATATATATATATATATATATATATATATATATATATATATATATATATATATATGCTTGTTTAATATATATATACATATATATATATATATATATATATATTAAACAAGCATATATATATATATATATATATATATATTTTTGTTTAATATATATATATATATATATATATATATATATATATATATATATATATATTTATATATATATATATATATATATATATATATATATATATATATATATATATTCTTGTTTAATATATATATATATATATATATACTAAATTATATATATACTTCTATGTATGTATATATGATTTTGTGCTATATTTTATTATGTATAAACTTACAAGTTATTTTATTATTTTATGACTAGTATATTTCACTACATTAAAATATATATTATTAGAATATTTTAATATTCATATGTCTATATATTTAAAATTTGTATTTTTATATTCTGATTGATTACGGCCATTTGAGTCCAGATCTAGCATGGGTTCTATGGACTTAAATGAGTATAAATACATTCAAGGCCTGTACGAGTCATATCGGACTTGGTTCATGGGTTTGGGTCCCGTATCTAGACTCCGGTTCAATTTCGTATACGTGGATAAAATATTAAATAATTAATTATTTATTTTTTAGAAATTATAACTTGCTGTATTTGAATTTTTATATGCAATTTAAGTGCTATAAAAATCTGGGAATTTTTTTATTTAAATACTATGTTAATTTAGCTAATTTAATATAATTTTATTTAAATATTAAGTTAAAATTTTATAAAAATAGGAAAACAAAACTCATTTTTAAGGTACTTATGTTTACTGATTTTTAATAAATATCTATAAGGGTTTATAAATTCCAGAAAAATTATTATAACTTTCTATAATTAACAAGGATCATTTTGGTACTTTATTTTATGTATATTTAAGCTTTTTGCCTATCTTAGTAATTGTTGGAACACAATGTACAGTCTGATTTATTTATTGAATAATTACGACTTGCGAAGTTATTTGTGATTTTGGGATATTTTGGTGTTGGACCTTACCCTACCTTAGTATAGAGACCCTAGAAAGTTATTTTAGGTATTGTGTCGCCTCACATTAGTCTCCTATGCTAAAGTCATCATTTGGCTAGGTGTTCAGTCAGAAAGTCGTGTCACACCACTATTGTCCTAGTATTTAGCTTAGTATAAAAACTAAGTTTATATATCATTTTTACAGTGATGGGATACCAGATATCTATCGCTTCATATTTACACCCTTGCTTTGCACGAGGCAAGTACCCCCACAAACTTTATTTACTTCATGTGATAATAATTGTGAATGAATCATATTAAAATACTGTTTTCTTGAACTGCAAGTCATGACTTCACCTGCTTTATACTGCTCCCTGTATCTTCCACATGTTTTAAAACTACTCTCGTATCTCTCACATATTATAGCTTAGGTTATGGGGAAACTGATAGTTGAGTACGTGATCATGTCCCCTTCTCCCATACGTATGTACCGAGCAAGGTCGTATTTTATATGCATACCTTATTGTAGGTCATTATCCCGCATTTCTGTATGTATGTACACCTATGCTTGTATACATGTACGTACGTACATTTTATTACTTGTAGACTTGTACACTGGTATATTTTATACCTATTAACGATTACCTGCCTGTCCCAGTTTTAAACATTACATGTACATATGTCGCTATGACAAATGTATCCTTGCCATGATAGATTATGATATGCCATGATTTCCTGTTATTACATCTCTGTTTTATGCTCCGTATATTTAATTTGTAGAATCAGTAATGGCTCCCGTCCTGACAGGATAACGTAGGTATACTTACCGAGGAGGAGTCGCTATGTGATTCCTATTATGGGGTCGCCATCGAGGATCAGGCTTTACCTTACGATGATGTACCTGCGAGAAAACTCATCTAGTTTGTTTAGTTGCTCGGGACTTTTGAGAGCAGACATGTTTTAGACTATGTATTTTGTTACTGGACCTGTATCCAGTTTTACATTTTGGCTATGTATTCGTAACATATTCATATACTAGATGATTTTGTGTTTGTGATATTTTAACTCAATATGATAAATAGAACTGTTAGCACACTTGATCTTATATTGTTTGTTTTTAGAACAGCTTACTACGCTTTATCTCAAGCGTAGGCTAGACATGACTCGGCCTGGTCCAACAATTTGGGTAGCAGATCGTGACATATTTTTAGTGGTGGCCCATGCAGGTCAAGACTATGTTGTTTTGGTTACGTCATTGTACCAAACATGTCTGCAATTAGGAACTTAAGGTAACTAGATAACACTAGGAATAGCATTTAGAACACCTAGAGGATTACTAGGATTGTAACATAGGAAACTCATCACAGCATAGGATCGTTATTACAAATTAGACTTTCTTGTTTGTTTGTGATTGTTTACTTAAAAGAATTATTATAAGTCCTTTTATTTTTCTATTTATATGGTGCTCACACGCTCATCCCAGTATGCCACACCTGAAAATGGCGTACTTCCTATCCAGTCGGTCGTCTAGTTGACCGAAGCACCTGCACCTCCACCTACCATACACCCCCACTCCACAAATCCACCAACCCAGATGCCTCCACCACCTCCCACTTCACAGTCCCAGCAGGACCCGATAGTCCCACCACCACCTATAGCTATACCTACCCAGGCTTTCGTCACCCTCGACAGGAACCAGCTGCTCACTCTGATCCAAGGGTTCCTAACGACCCATCAGGAGCAGATCATCTTACTTCGCCAGAGCATAGAGCGTTCTGAGGAGCGTACCATGGTCCCACCATCGGTAGAGCCACGACGGAGAGCGAAGAATATCAAGGACTTCATAAGCTTGAACCCAAGGGAGTTCATGGGGACTGAATGCATCATAGTCGCAGATGACTGGCTAGACTCGATAGAGAGAAAGCTTCTCGGAGCTAGGTTGCCGGGTGACCTTCAGGTCGAGGCAGCAGGATTTCTGCTAACAGAGTTAGCAGAAGTTTGGTTCAGGAATGAGCCACTATTCGCGAGAGGGAGAGCCACATGGGATCAGTTTAAGATCCAGTTCAAGAAAAAATTCTTCTCGACTACCGCCAGAGTAGCCATGGGGCTACAATTCTAAAACATCTAGCAGGGGAACCGTTCTATTGACAAGTACACGACAGAGTTTAGTCGTTTGAGTCATTTTGCACCTAGCCTGGTTGCAGATCCCGAGGAAATGATGCATTGATTTTGCCATGGTCTAGTCCCAGACATTGGCATCCTCCTAGTGACGAACGGGACGTCTGACTATTACCAGAGCCTAGAGTTGGCCCGGGGCATAGAGGAGCGTCTTCTGTCTTGTAAGAGGCCAGCATCCGTAAACCACGAGGGACCTTCCAAGTGCCAGGCTTTCCAGTCGAGAGCACCGGTGCCACACCAGCAGACATACCGTCCTCCCACACCACATCACCCAACCCCACCAGCTAGAGCTCCGGGACCACGGCAGCATAGGGGAGCTGTGTGTTCATTCTGTAGGAGGCCAGGGCATAACTTTGCCATCTGCAGGAAGAGGTTGGGGAAGTATTTAGCTTGTGGGTCTACCACCCATCAACTTCGGGATTGCCCAGCAGCGAGGACGCCAGGCACGGGACCACCTAGGGGACCACCGCTCCTGATCCAGCAACAGCGGTTTGGACAGCATCTGCAGCAACAGAAGGGACCCTAGGGGAAGGATTATAGTCTAGCTCTTGAGGCGGAGCCAGAGCAGGTTTTGGAGCCAGATTATTTGGCCGACATTATCACATGTTATGTTTATTTGCATACTTTTCTAGTCCTATGCTTGTTTGATTCTAGTGCATCGCATAGCTTTCTGTCATTAGAGTTTTTAAAAAAACACCACTTAGTAGCTACACCCACCGAGGAGATGAGTAGAGTAATGACGGAAGGCGGACCGGTACCCATTAGAGCTATCTATAGATGCTCTATTACTATAGCTAGAAGAGAGTTTGGGGGACGATTCTTTGTGATGCTACTTTTCGAATATGATATCATATTGGCAATGGATTGGCTTAGCTATGCTCACGCAGCTATAGACTGTCATGAGGGTAGTATTCTGTTCAGTCCCCTGGGAACAACACCATACAATGTCAGGAGGACATGGCAGGAGATCAGCCTAGAGCCGAACTTTTGTGCAACAGTTGGGGAGTTAGCACCGCCACACCCTATCATTGGAGAGTTTATGAATGTATTCCCAGAGGATCTTCCAGGACTTCTGCCTGACAGAGATGTGGAGTTTAATATAGATTTAGTACCGGGCTCATCACCAGTATCCCGGGCTTGCTATAGAGTGAACCCCAAGGAGGCTGTAGAGATGAAGGAGTAGATCGATGACCTGTTGAAAAAGGGTTTCATTCGATCTAGTGCTTCTCCATGGGGAGCGTCAGTACTCTTTGTACCGAAGAAGGATGGTACAGTCCGGTTGTGCATTGACTACCGGACATTGAATACCATCACCATTAAGAACAAATATCCTTTGCCTCAGATAAATGATTTGTTCGACCAGTTGAGTAGGGCGAAGGTATTCTCCAGGATAGATTTGAGATCCGGTTACCAACAGGTGAAAGTCAGGGCCGAAGACATCCAGAAGACTGCGTTCAACACGAAGAATGGACAGTATAAGTTTTTGGTGATGCCATTTGGTCTCACAAATGTGCCAGCTGTCTTTATGAACTTGATGGCCAAGATATTTCACCAGTATCTGGATAAGTTTGTCATGATGTTTATCGACGACATCCTGATATACTCGAAGACGCCGAAAGAGCACGCAGAACACCTGCAGACAGTTTTGGGGATTCTGAGGAAGGAGAGGTTGTATGCCAAATTGTCATAGTGGGAGTTCTTTCTAGACAGGGTGGAGTTTCTCGGTCATGTGGTCACTGGAGAGGTGATCTCAGTAGATCCCAGGAAGATTGCTGCCGTCGAGACAGGGAAGGCTCCGACATCAGTTTCAGAGATCAGAAGCTTCTTGGGATTATTAGGTTATTATAGGAAGTTTGTCCAGGACTTTGCTAGAATAGCTGAACCAATGACGAAGGTGACGCAAAACGATGCAGAGTACATCTGGTCAGAGGACTTTCATGCAGTATTTAAGGAGCTGAAGAGGAGGCTGACAACCGCTCCAGTTCTGACATTACCTTCAGGATCTGGAGGTTTCACCATTTACAGCGATGCTTCGGGAAAGGGGCTAGGATGTGTCCTGCAGAAGCATTGGAAAGTGAACGCTTACGCATCTAGGCAATTACGGACTCATAAACGGAACTATCCTACCTACGACCTAGAGTTAGCTGTGGTGATCTTTGTACTCAAGTTATGGAAACATAACTTATATGGAGAGCGAGTGGAAATCATTACTGACCACAAGAGCTTGAAGTATGTGTTCACGCAGAAGGAGCTGAACATGAGGCAAAGAAGATGGTTGGAGTTGATGAAGGACTTCGACATCTATTTACAGTATCACCCCGAAAAGGCAAATGTGGTAGCGGATGCGCTGAGCAGGTATACGATGGCATGGTATCTGATGATAGATCGGCATTTACGGGAGGATCTGGAGAAGCTTGGTATTGAGGTGATTCAGCCAGGATCAGTGATACAGATGATGGCGCTAGAGATTCAGTCAGGTCTGATGGAGCAGATCAAGAAGACTCAGTCTATAGATGAGAGACTCTGCAGACTCAGAGTCTAGGCTTTAGCTGGATTGCTTGATGACTTCACCGTAGCAGAGGATGGATCCTTGAGGCACTGCAGCCGGTTATGCGTGCCGAAGAAGAGCTGATAGAGGCGATCTTGCAGGAGGTGCACCGATCGCGATATTCTATTCACCCCGGTGCCAACAAGATGTACAGTGACTTACGGGAACATCTTTGGTGGAACGGGATGAAGGGAGATGTATCACGCTTTATTTTGAGGTGCCTAGTTTGCCAGCAGGTCAAGGTGGAGCGTCAGAGGCCAGCTGGTCTATTGCAGCCATTACCCATTCTCGAGTGGAAGTAGAAACATATTACGATGGACTTTGTCTCAGGGCTTCCTCGTTCCCAAGGAGGAAAGGATGCCATATGGGTTATCGTTGACAGGCTGACGAAGTGTGCTCACTTCATACCCTTCAAGGTAGGGCTCTCCACCGAGAAGTTGGCAGAGCTATACATGTAGCAGATAGTTCGCTTGTATGGAGTACCGATGAGCATCGTATCAGACTGGAACAGTAGATTTACATCCCATTACTGGAGGAGCTTGCAGAAAGAGTTCGGCAGTCGGCTCAAGTTTAATACAGCGTACTACCCACAAACCGATGGACAATCCGAGAGGACGATTCAGACGCTCGAGGACATGTTGAGGACTTGTGTGCTGGACTTTGGCGGATCATGGGAGAGCCATCTTCACTTGGTAGAGTTTTCATACAACAACAGCTACCAAGCCAGCATCGTATGTCTCCATTCGGGGCACTATATGGACGACGATGCCGTACACCGCTCTTTTGGGATGATGTTGGGGATAGAGTTATGCTTGGGCCAGAGATGATCACTGAGGTAGCAGAGAAGGTCAGGATGATCAGAGACAGACTCAGAGTTGCTC
>JANAVB010014598.1:2325344-2370344 GCA_029216955.1 Iris pallida | reverse complement strand
GACAATTTACGACTTAAACTCTAAATTGATATAAAATGCAGGATCTAAATTCTATTTAGCGCTATTTTTATTAATCATAACGTTATTAATACTTCTGCTATTAAATATGATATTTTGAAGTTCTATATATATATATATATATATATATATATATATTAAGCAGTTTTTTTTTGTTATGCTGTTATTTTGAAAATAAAAGAAATAGATCCCACCCACGTGCAACCTAAATCATCTATCCGTAAGAAATTTAGTGCCTTCAGTTAATGGTTTCCATCATCATACACAGTTATGTCATGCAAAAATCCGACAAGTAACTGACTAGTGCAGAGAGGAGGAGAGGTTTCTGATTTTCTTGGGTTAGTTGGTGGACTCCATATCACAACAACAGTCTCAGAATACAGATGGTGACAGCATATCAGAAGAGGATTATTGAGCAACAGTAGATTCTCTAACAGTAGTTTTCTTCCTTCTTTTTCACTGCTCTAGTGCTCGCTCTACAGGAACTATTTCGAAGAACATATCAGAAGAGGATTATTGAGCAACAATAGATTCTCTAACAGTAGTATTCTTCCCTTTTTTTTTTCCAATGCTCTAGTGGTCGCCCTTCAGGGACTGACTTGGACCAACTGTGAAAGTAAACTTTTATCCAGTGAAGGTAAAATATCTATGCTTTTGAGTCTTGTCTATTAAAAGTAACCTCTTGTCTATTGAAATTTTAATATATATATATATATATATATATATATATATATATATATAGAGAGAGAGAGAGGGACTTCTCTAAGGAGAACTATGTTAAAATCTGCATGGAGCTCGACTTATCGAAAGATCTCCCCAACCACATCCAAATCTCGCTCGGTTACAAGACACACACCCAACAAATTATATACGATAACAATATCATCTTCTGCAAACACTGTCATATGCGTGGCCACTCCACAGAACATTGCTTCGATATGCACCCAGAAATGAAGAAGAAGGAGATCTGAAAGGTGGTACCCACTCGTTCGCCCAAGAAACCGCATCACTCACCCCTTCTACCTCTACCCAACTCCCACATCCGGTTCGAAGCCAGCACCGGTGACCCCCATATCCAAGAACAAGCTTCCCATGGAAGAGCCATCGTCCCATACAATCCGTCAGGTATCAACCTCGCCAACAAATTTGATATTCTTGCTACCGAGTCCACAGAGACCATCTAGGCACCGAAGAACAAATAGGTGCGAGCAGCGCGGAAGAGGAAACAGGAAAATGCGGAGACACAACTAGGGAGGTCGGCAATGATTCGGAGCCCACAACTTCGGAGATCACGGTGGCTTCGTCGGACAAGGAGGATCCCCATCCCCCCGACACAATCACCTCCAATACATTCCATAACGTGGCCGACATACGAGAGGATGTCTTGGCCAACATTGGCCAAACATCAGTTGCCAGGCTGCAACAAGGCTTGGAAGCTGGAATCACCAGCACGGATAGCAACTTCGAAGCCGGAGAGGTCTACATGCATCCGATCGAAGAGACTGACATAATCATAAAGGTGGCCGGGCAGGCTGCATCCACAACGAAAAAATCTAACAAAGGAAGTGCTATTGAGGTCACAGCCATGACCACTAGGTCAGCTGCGAAACTCAACACCCCCCCTCCATCCAGCAAGCTCAATGCTTAACATTCTGTCTTGGAATGTTAGGGGCCTCGCCAATAAACCCACCTTGAGAAGACTAAAAGGTCTCAAGAAAATTACAGAATCGACATCCTCGTGATCATTGAACCTAAAATCTCCCCAAGCAAACTCAAGTCCATCCAGTTGCAGTTAGGATTCCCCTGGCTATCGCTGGCTGTCATGTTATCTGGATCCTTTTCGCGACCGACATAAAGATTGGCATCATCCACGATCGAGACATGCTCTCTCATGTTGGGTTGAACATCCCTTGCTTCATTCCCGATCCCTCTTGTCTGCCGTTTATGGCATTTGCGACATCCCTGATCACCGTCAGCTGTGGGATGATGTCACGACCCGCACCCTAGAGTAAGGACACGAGACGTGGGTACGTCCAGCCTACTGTCGCAGTGTCGGCGGTAGAACTGCTGTCCTACGTCAACATACATCTGACAATATATCTCTAAACAGTGTATACTCCCGAATGGGGGTGACATAGTAGTAAATAAACTCAATCACAACTAAGAAAGAGATAGCACGATATGAAATAGAACTCAAAGAAAAATAGATGATAAAGTAGTCTAAGATAATCCCAGCAAATATCCAGAGGTACATGGTCTCAGATACTGAATGAAAGAATATATACAACTCAGAACAGAATAAAGTCTAGCTAAACATGTCTCAAGACTACATAAGATGAGATAAGCCTAACTGGGGTGATGTCCTCAGCTAGAGCTGGATCCTCCTGAGGGTCCAGCTCGCAAGTGTCATCTAAGGCTGCCCCATAGAAAGTATCCAGACAGGCCTCCTCCTCGTCCTCTGTAATATTTTCAACAGGTCTAGTCAGGACAGGAGCGAGTACAGTACATCTCAACAGTTCATAGCAGGTTAGAAAATATAATCATGCAGTAAAGTAAGATACAAGTACTGAAAGAAATGCTGTATGTAAACAGAGAGAGAGCTGTAATAGAAATATCTACTATAAATAGAGACTAACAGTGGCTAGTGAGTCAAAGTACAATATAGACATGTAAATGGTATAGGAGATTCTGATAAGACACTATGGAAGAGATTCTGATAAGATACTACTTGGGTAATATTCACATGTCTACTTCTACTCTCCCGTACCCCCAATCAATACATAAGGATCCAACCAGGTTATGTTATGATTCCATGCAAAGGCCCCCGAAGGGTGATACATGGATGTCCCATAAATAGGGATTCTAGGAGATTCTAGGATACCCAGTAAATGGGATAAGAGATTCTAGGAGACTCTGTGATCATAAGAGTATATGTCATAAGTGATCAAAGAACCAGTGAAACATAGTGATATGCCATGTAAGTGAAACGCACAGAACATGTAGTACCCGATGCTCCCTATGGATAACATCTCAAGAAGGATCCATATAGTACCAATCCGTGTGACCAACGTGACAGTACAAGTAAAGTAATTTAATGCAGGAAATAATTCTAAGCAGGATATAAAATAATCAGAGAATGTACTCGCCTATTATCTGAATGTCCAATATGAAATTACTGTCCGAGGAGTGGTGTCTGGCTCCTAATCAGAACAGCACAAGTCACAACAAGTCTAAAATGGTAAAATGAAGCTCTACTATGCACTCTACATGATTCTAGGTCAATCTAGGCCAAAGTCAACTCTTGGTCAACCAAGAAGTCAAACCTAAGTCAACTATGGTCAAACTAGGTCAACTAAGTTAAACAAGTCTAAACTAGGTCACTATGGTCTAAACAAGGCTACACTAGCTAACTAGACCAATATCAAGTACACAAACTATACCAAGCCAACATCCACTATCACACTCAATTTACCATAGGCTACATAGCCACAAACTCATAATGCATTTAGGCTCTAAACCAACCTACCTTAATACATACACAATATATATATATATTCACTACACTATACATATATATTATATATATCATATATAACCATAGGCTAATGTGTAAACCATACAACATTAAGATAATACATAGAAATATATACATAAGCATAAAGGGGCTCATGTGTGTGGTGATACATGGGTGTATGTGTGTGTGTATTAGTGAGTGAGTGAGCAAATTATGTGTATGTGTGAGACTGAAACATGGAAAGCAGTGAAGTGTGTGTGAGAACATGAAGGTTTGTGTGTGTAGGAGAGTAATAGTGTGTGTGTTAAAGAGTGAAGGATGTGTGTGTGGGTGAGGGAGACATACATGAGGGTGTTGTGTAGGTGACTGTGAGTGAGACCTAATAAACAGTAAGCGAATAGGTGTGTAGCTGTGTGTGTGTGTGGGAGGGTGCACTTACGTAGGCACAGAAATCGACAAAGGGAAGGGAATGCATGAGATTGAAATAGTGTGTGTATACCTAGTGTGCACATGAACAGTTAATAGATTTCCCCCAACAATACACATATCACAGAAACTAGAAAGGGAGACCAACTACATTAATGTTCAGAAATTGACAGCAAGGGAAAAGAAGGGAATTCAAAACACAAATAAAAAACTGGAACCCAACACTCAGTCCAAAATCTGAATTCCCAGATTTCAGTATACACACTATCCAACCCATTTATGAATGAAAAAACCCACCAAACATCACCAAAATTGACACACAACTAGATTACATATAAGTAAACTATATTAGGTTGTAAAACATGCAATAAATAGTAATTAAATAGGCTAAAACGATTGGCAAATTACATATTTGAAAACTGGAAATATGACAGAAATACATGTATCAGAAATTGGGAAAAATGACAAACAATTAATGAACATACATTAAAATGCGATTTAAAAGGTTGGTAACATATCTACATGTTGTGTACGAGTCCAACAGTGTCATTGTGTCCAAGCACTGAGGACACAAACGTGTCCAAACAAGAGAAAACTCAAATCGGGCACAACAGTGCACTGTCCAGTGCACTGTCTCGTGCACACGTGCACTCGTGTCGTGCACACGACACAGGACACAAACGTGTCTCGTGGTCACCCACCTAGATAGCCCACCTATAGGACTACCCCATAGGCCAACTAGCCAGTGTCCACGTCGTGTCTGTGTCGGATACGAGAGCCGTATCAGTGCTCGATTTCATGTGTGTACTGTACAGTATAAAATCAGTACGACAATGATATCCCTCTCGACATGCCACGTGGGAACGTGAGACTTGATACATGGCATGTCAGTCATAGCCCCATGGCGGGTGTCGAGTCTCGCGTGTCCTGGTTGCGTGTCGTGTCCTCTACAGCCCCCGAGTGGCAGGGGATCAAACCCGAGCGCGCGCACGCGTGTGCAGCGCGTGTCCACGCATCGAATTCGACACAACCCGACACAATAACCACCTCAGAGGAACAGAAATCCATAAGCAATATCAAGACCTAGATTCCTATTCAAAAACATTGCAGAAAAGAAATCGAAATGCCCTTTGAGGCATTTCGACAAACACATAAGGACGGTTCCTGATACGTGTCCAAACGGATACAAAACTTATGAAACTCGACACAAAACCAATGCAAAACTTAGGGGACTCATAGGGCTTCCTGAATATGTAAAGAAATTAAAATTTCATTGAGGAATGAGTAAGTTACCTATAGTTGAACTTCTAGGAAAAACCTTTTTTGTAGAGCTCTTCTCCTAGATGTCCCAATCCAACAAATCAACAACAAACTGAAATAAAACTCCAATAACAGCAAGTATAGGTATATTAAAACCTAATGGAAGAGATTTGAATGAAAAAGGAAATGGAATGGAATTCTAGGGATTAAATGAAGTAGGAACAAACCTTTCTTCTAAACTTGAGCGTTCCTAAAAAAAGAGGCAACCCTAAAATTAAGAGAGCATTTATAGGATGGTGTTCCCAAGAATGATATGGTGGCCAGCCAACAATGTCTAGGGCTTAGGGTTTTTGTAATGTCTTGGGCTTTGGGCCAACCTACAAGGCTATGGCTTGAAATGATTTATTAATGGATTCTAAATCATAAGCCATGACTTATGACTTTCTAATTCCTATTGCTAACTAGAGTCTATTGACCAAACCAAGGGTTAGATTAGGTTAGACTAGAGTCATATAACCTAACCAAGTCCATACTAACTAGGGTTAGCTTCTAGGTTGGTCTACAAGGGTCAAAACTAGTCAAAGTCAATCTAGTCCAAACAATTCCAAAATAATTCCTAAAAATTCCTATAAATTCAAATAAATTCAAATAAATTTAAATTACCCCAAAAATAACAAAAATACCCTCAAACTAGAAATATGGTAGTGATAATCTACCCTCCTTAAAAGAATTTTTCCTCAAAATTGAAAGGCAAAATACAACTGATGAGAAGGATAGAAAGTATACCTCACGGTCCAAAAAGATATGGGTAGCGCTCGCGCATCTCATCCTCCCGCTCCCAGGTAGACTCTCCTGGAGAATGATGCCTCCTTACGACGTGTACCAAAGGTATCACCTGGTTCCTCAGAACCTTCTCCCGTCGATCCAGAATCTCCACTGGCTGCTCTGGATAGCTGAGAGAAGGCCCAACCTCAATCTCTGAATGATCGAGCACATGGCTAGGGTCAGCCACGTACTGTCTCAAATGTGATACATGGAATACGTTGTGGACCCCCACTAGCACAGGCGGCAAGTCTAGCCTGTATGCAATGTCACCGACTCATCCGCTGATAACGAAAGGGCCGATGAAGTGCGGGCTAAGCTTCCCGCCTCCATCAAAACGTATCGTACCACGAGTCGGAGATATCCTCAAGAAAACCTGGTCTCCGACCTAATCACAAGCAAGGTCTCAATTAATTATAATAAACAAACATGATCAAAAATCACAAACAAACAAACCTAAATCTAATCCTACTCTAATCTGTACCTCAAACTCCAACGGCCTCCGGTGGCTATCGGCCCAGTGCCGATGTCTGTCCTGCGCCACGCTAAGTCTGTCCCTGATAAACTTCACCTTCTCGACTCCGTCAACAACCATCTCTGGCCCCAGTAAAGCTTGCTCACCAACATCATCCCAAGATAAGGGTGTACGGCACCTACGCCCGTACAGAGCCTCGAAAGGTGACATCTCAATGCTGGCCTGGAAGCTATTGTTGTAAGCAAACTCCACCAAATAAAGAAGATCCTTCCAGGAACCTCCAAAGTCCAAGACGCACGTCCGTAGCATATCCTCAAGTGTCTGAATAGTCCGCTCCGACTGTCCGTCCGTCTGGGGGTAGTATGCAGTACTAAACTTGAGCTGAGTGCCCAAGCTGGTCTGTAGACTCCTCCAAAAATGGAAAGTAAAGCGACTATCCCGATCTGAGATGATACTGACCGAAACTCCGTAAATCCTGACTATCTACCGCATATACATCTCCGCCAGCCTCTCTGTAGACGTACCCACCTTGAATGGCAAGAAGTGGGCCGATTTGGTCAACCTGTCAACGATGACCCAAATCGCGTCTTTCCCTCCTGGAGTACGCGGAAATCCTGATACAAAGTCCATAGTGATATGCTCCCATTTTCACTCGGGAATGGGCAGCGGCTGCAACAATCCACCGGGCCTCTTCCTCTCTGTCTTGACCTGCTGACAGACCAAGCACCTAGCCACGAAGCGAGCCGCCTCCCGCTTCATCCCTGACCACCAAACATGCTCCCTCAGATCTCGGTACATCTTGTTGGAACCTGGGTGTATAGAGTACTGAGATCTGTGGGCCTCCTGCATAACCTGCTCCCTGAGATCTTCGCTTGGCACACACAATCTGGAACCGTGCCTCAAGGCACCATCAACTGCAAGAGAAAACTCGCCCTCCAGCAATCCTGCTCGAACCTGCTCTCGGAGACACCGCAGAGCAACATCCTCAAACTATGCCGACTTGATCCTCTCCACCAAGTCTAACTGAATCTGCATACCCCATAACTGCATCTGCACTCCGGGCACGATCACCTCAATCCCAAGGCTCTCTAAGTCAGCAAGCAAATGCCGATCCATGGTCAAACACATGGCTGTCGGATACCTACTCAAGGCATCGACAACCACGTTGGCCTTCCCTGGGTGATACTGAAGTAGGATGTCAAAATCCTTCATCAACTCTAGCCATCTGTGCTGTCTCATGTTCAACTCCTTCTGAGTGAACACATACTTTAAGCTCTTGTGATCTGTGAAGATCTCCACCCTCTCCCTATACAGATAATGCTTCCACAACTTCGGAGCAAATATCACTGCTGCCAGCTCCTGGTCGTGGGTAGGGTAGTTCTTCTCATGGGGACGCAATTGCCTGGAAGCATAGGCAATCACCTTTCCATGCTGCTGCAAGACGCAACCCAGCCCCTTCCCTGAAGCATCACTATAAATAGTGAATCCACCTGATCCTGAAGGCAATGTCAGAATTGGAGCTGTCGTAAGACACTTCTTCAACTCATCAAAAGCTGCCTGACACTCCTCTGACCAAACGAACTCAGCATCCTTCCGGGTCAGCCGAGTCAACGGCTTTGCAACCCGGGAGAAATCCTACACAAATCTTCGATAATATCCTGCCAGCCCCAGGAAACTCCTGATCTCTGCAACTGAAGTCGGCGCTGCCCATGCCTCAACTGCTACAATCTTCTTGGGGTCAACTGAGATACCATCTCCAGTCACCACTCGCCCCAAGAAGTCCACCCGGCCCAAGAAGAACTCACACTTGGAGAGCTTCCCGTAAAGCTGCTCCTTCCTGAGAGTCTCCAGCACGATCCTCAAATGCTCCCCGTGCTCCTCCTCAGTCTTGGAATATATCAAGATGTCGTCAATGAATACTACCACAAACTGATCCAGATACTGGTGGAACACCTTGTTCACAAGGTTCATAAACACTGCTGGCACATTAGTTAGCCCAAACGGCATAACCAAAAACTCAAACTGCCCGTACCGTACCCTGAAAGCGGTCTTAGGAATATCCTCCCTCTTCACCTTCACCTGGTGATATCCCGACTTCAGATCAATCTTGGAAAATAGCCGAGCTCCGCTCAACTGGTCAAAAAGATCGTCGATCCGCGGCAGCGGGTATTTGTTCTTGATCGTGAGGTTGTTGAGTGCCCTATAGTCAATACACATGCGTACTGACCCATCCTTCTTCGGCACAAACAACACTGGTGCACCCCATGGCGACAAACTCGAGCGGATGAAGCCCTTGTCCTGTAGCTCATCCACCTGCTTCTTCAGCTCCACCAGCTCGCTGTTGTTCACCCGATAGACATGCTGAGAGATGGGTTCCGCTCCTGGAACCAAGTCTATCGAGAACTCTATGTCCCTGTCTGGTAGCAATCCCGACAACTCCTCTGGGAAAACATCCATATACTCTGCTATCAAGGGGTATGGAATCGCCTACTCCTCGACCGAGACTCCACAGAAGACCCCGCTGCTCTGCTCTGCCTGACGTCTGGAGTACTCGAACTCTGGCTCCCCCGGCGCTCTGAAGAGAACTCTACCCCCTCTGCAATCAATGCTGGCGTGGTGCCTGCTCAACCAATCCATATCTAGTACTATATCGTAGTTCGGCAATGACATTACGAGCAGGCTCACCTCCAACTCTAGGCCTCCCAAAACTACTCTCTGACCCTTATAAACATCACTCACGAGGATAATGCCACCTCCGATCGTGATCTTGTAAGTCCTAGGCAATGATTCAGCTATGATACCATGTCTAATCGCAAAAGATACTGATATGAAGCTATGCGAAGCACCAGAATCGAATAATGCAAAATCTGGAATGGAGTCGAGAAGAATCGAACCTGCGATCAGCTATCCGATGGCCTCCGCATCCTCTGCTTCCATGGCGAATCCTTGCCCCTACTGGCCTCCCCTGGCCTGCTGCTGGTGCTGGACGAACCTCTGCTGGTGTGTCGGCAGAGCTGGTTCCCTCTGCTGGCCTGCTGGAGCCCTAGCTCCTCCTCTTGGGCCTGCTCGTGCTATGCGGCACTCCCTCATCTGGTGGTCTGCTGAACCACACACCAGGCACTGGCCCAGCCTCTTCCGGCACTCATTGAAGATGTGCCCAGGCTTCTTGCAGTAGGCACAAGTGACACCCTGTCTCTGACCTTGCTGGTGCTGTCTCGGTTGCTGCTGCTGAACTGGCCTCTGCTGGATCGGCTGCAGTTGAAACTTCCTCAGCTGCTGGTGCTGAAAGTGGGGCCTCTTGGCCTGGCCTTCGCTGCTGCTGCTGCCCCCAACTGGGTCTCGTCCCCACTTGAGCCTAAGCTCAAGATCATCCTCTGCCAACAAGGCTCCCGTCAAGATCTCCTCGAATGTGGCATCCCGGTTGCCCTTGGTCAAGGACTTGACCTCCTTGACTAGACCCTTCCGGAACCTCTAGGCCTTTGCCATCTTGTTCAAGCCCTCTACAAACCTGCCGAGGCAGCCAAACTCCCCGGCATACTCCTCCACTGAAAGGCTCCCCTGGACTAGGCTCTCGAACTGCGACTCCAAGGCTCTGAGTGCTGAATCTGGAAAGAACTTCTTCTTGAAGAAGCCTTTGAACTGCTCCCAAGTCTGCCCAGGTACCCCCACCCTGGGGTCTGACTGATACCAGGTACGAGCAAGATCTCGCATCCGGCTAGCTACGGCCTCAATCTGGAGATCTGCTGGTATTAGGGCCAGGCGAAAGATCTCCTCTATATGCTCGATCCACTCATCGGCATATAGGATCCCCTCTGTCCCCAGAAAGTCTTTGGGGCTCATCTTCTGAAACTTGTCGATCCCCGGTGTCCTCGGCTACTGAACCACCGATCGAGCTGCAACCGTCGTAAGGGCCAGCTCCATGCCCCTGTCCTGTCGAGCCTGCTGCCGGTCCATGAACTACTGGAAGTACGCGAACATCTGCGCTGCATCCACGTATCCTGTAGGCGGTGGCTGCTGGAAGGGCTCCTCTGCGATCACTGGGTCCTGCCTCCTAGCCGGTGGAGGCATACCCCCTGCTGCTACTGCCGAGGTCTCAATACGAGCAGAGGTGGCAGGAGCTGCAGTCCCCCGGCCTCGCTGTACTGGCTGGGAGGTAGCAGTCCCCTCCATAGCATCCCCATAAATGGTACGCTGCGATCGAGTCTCTACCATCCTGAAGATAGACAAACAAGAGTATCAATTTCTGAGAAAGAAGCGAAATAATAAAGGTGGACAATTAAAATTCAAGAGATCAGCTGACAATAAGGATTTAGATGGCAATAAAAGAAATTTTCCTAAAGTGATTGAGTACCTTAAAATTAATGTCCAATATCCTACTGCAGGCGGTAGTGATAATCTAATTCGAATACCACTACACTTCTAGTCTAGACCTGCATGGGCCACCACTAAAAATGTGTCACGACCCGCACCCTAGAGTAAGGGCACGAGACGTGGGTACGTCCAGCCTACGCCGCAGTGTCGGCGGTAGAACGCTGTCCTAGGTCAACAAACATCTGACAATATATCTCTAAACAGTTTATACTCCCCGAATGGGGGTGACATAGTAGTAAATAAACTCAATCATAACTAAGGAAGAGATAACACGATATGAAATAGAACTCAAGGAAAAATAGATGATAAAGTAGTCTAAGATAATCCTAGCAAATATCCAGAGGTACATGGTCTCAGATACTGAATGAAAGAATATATACAACTCAGAACAGAATAAAGTCTAGCTAAACATGTCTCAAGACTACATAAGATGAGATAAGCCTAACTAAACTAGTCTAGGCAATGGGGGTGATGTCCTCAGCTAGAGCTGGGTCCTTCTGAGGGTCCAGCTCGCAAGTGTCATCTAAGGCTGCCACGTAGAAAGTATCCAGACATGCCTCCTACTCGTCCTCTGTAATATTTTCAACAGGTCCAGTCAGGACAGGAGCGAGTACAGTACATCTCAACAGTTCATAGCAGGTTAAAAAATATAATCATGCAGTAAAGTAAGATACAAGTACTAAAAGAAATACTGTATGTAAACAGAGAGAGCTGTAATAGAAATATCTAATATAAATAGAGACTAACAGTGGCTAGTGAGTCAGAGTACAATATAGACATGTGAATGGCACAGGAGATTCTGATAAGACACTATGGAAGAGATTCTGATAAGATACTACTTGGGTAATATTCACATGTCTACTTCTACTCCCCCGTACCCTCAATCAATACACAAGGATCCAACCAGGTTATGTTATGATTCCATGCAAAGGCTCCCGAAGGGTGATACATGGATGTCCCATAAATGGGGATTCTAGGAGATTCTAGGATACCCAGTAAATGGAATAAGAGATTCTAGGAGACACTATGATCATAAGAGTATATGTCACAAGTGATCAAAGAACCAGTGAAGCATAGTGATACGCCATGTAAGTGAAACGCACAGAACATGTAGTACCCGATGCACCCTAAGGATAAGATCTCAAGAAGGGATCCATATAGTACCAATTCGTGTGACCAACGTGACAGTACAAGTAAAGTAATTTAATGCAGGAAATAATTCTAAGTAGGATATAAAATGATCAGAGAATGTACTCGCCTGGTATCTGAGTGTCCAATATGAAAGTACTGTCGGAGGAGTGGTGTCTGGCTCCTAATCAGAACAGCACAAGTCACAACAAGTCTAAAATGGTAAAATGAAGCTCTACTGTGCACTCTACATAATTCTAGGTCAATCTAGGCTAAAGCCAACTCTTGGTCAACCTTGGTCAACCAAGAAGTCAAACCTAAGTCAACTATGGTCAAACTAGGTCAACTAAGTTAAACAAGTCTAAACTAGGTCACTATGGTCTAAACAAGGCTACACTAGCTAACTAGACCAATATCAAGTACACAAACTATACCAAGCCAACATCCACTATCACACTCAATTTACCATAGGCTACATAGCCACAAACTCATAATGCATTTAGGCTCTAAACCAACCTACCTTAATACATACACAATATATATATATATTCACTACACTATACATATATATTATATATATCATATATAACCATAGGCTAATGTGTAAACCATACAACATTAAGCTAATACATAGAAATATATACATATGCATAAAGGGGCTCATGTGTGTGGTGATACATGGGTGTATGTGTGTGTGTATTAGTGAGTGAGTGAGAAAATTATGTGTGTGTGTGAGACTGAAACATGGAAAGCAGTGAAGTGTGTGTGAGAACATTAAGGTTTGTGTGTGTAGGAGAGTAATTGTGTGTGTGTGTGTGTGTGTGTGTGTGTGTGTGTTAAAGAGTGAAGGATGTGTGTGTGGGTGAGGGAGACATACATGAGGGTATTGTGTAGGTGACTGTGAGTGAGACCTAATGAACAGTGAGTGAATAGGTGTGTAGCTGTGTGTGTGTGGGGGAGGGTGCACTGGACTTAGGCACATAAATCAGCAAAGGGAAGGGAATGCATGAGATTGAAATAGTGTGTGTATACCTAGTGTGCACATGAACAGTTAATAGATTTCCCCCAACAATACACATATCACAGAAACTAGAAAGGAAGACCAACTACATTAATGTTCAGAAATTGACAGCAAGGGAAAAGAAGGGAATTCAAAACACAAATAAAAAACTGGAACCCAACACTCAGTCCAGAAATCTGAATTCCCAGATTTCAGTGTACACACTATCCAACCCATTTCTGAATGAAAAAATCCACCAAACATCACCAAAATTGACACACAACTAGATTACATATAGGTAAACTATATTAGGTTGTAAAACATGCAATAAATAGTAATTAAATAGGCTAAAATGATTGGCAAATTACATATTTGAAAACTAGAAATATGACATGAAACACATGTATCAGAAATTAGGAAAAATGACAAACAATTAATGAAAAGACATTAAAATGCGATTTAAAAGGTTGGTAACATATCTACATGTTGTGTACATGTCCAACAGTGTCATTGTGTCCAAGCACGAGGTCACAAACGTGTCCAAACAAGAGAAAACTCAAATCGGGCACAATAGTGCACTGTCCAGTGCACTGTCTCGTGCACTCGTATCGTGCACACGACACAGGACACAAACGTGTCTCGTGGTCACCCACCTAGATAGCCCACCTATAGGACTACCCCATAGGCCAACTAGCCAGTGTCCACGTCATGTCTGTGTCTGATACGAGAGCCGTATCAGTGCTCGATTTCACGTGTGCACTGTACAGTATAAAATTAGTACGACACTGATATCCCTCTCAACACGCCACGTGGGCACGTGAGACTTGACACGTGGCGTGTCAGTTATAGCCCCATGGCGTGTGTCGAGTCTCGCGTGTCCTGGTTGCGTGTCGTGTCCTCTACAGCCCCCGAGTGGCAGGGGATCAAACCCGAGCGCGCGCGCGCGTGTGCATCGCGTGTCCACACGTCGAATTCGACACAACCCGACACAATAACCACCTCAGAGGAACAGAAATCCATAAGCAATATCAAGGCCTATATTCCTATTCAAAAACATTGCACAAAAGAAATCAAATGCCCTTTGAGGCATTTCGACAAACACTTAAGAACAGTTCCTGATACGTGTCCAAACGGACATAAAACTTATGAAACTCGACACAAAACTAATGCAAACACTTAGGGGACTCCTAGGGCTTCCTGAATATGTAAAGAAATAAAAATTTCATTGAGGAATGAGGAAGTTACCTATAGTTGAACTTCTAGGAAAAACCCCCTTTGTAGAGCTCTTCTCCTTGATGTCCCAATCCAACAAATCAACAACAAACTGAAATAAAACTCCAATAACAGCAAGTATAGGTATATTAAAATCTAATGGAAGAGATTTGAATGAAAAAATAAATGGAATAGAATTCTAGGGATTAAATGAAGTAGGAACAAACCTTTCTTCTAAACTTGAGCTTTCCTAAAGAAAGAGCCAACCCTAAAATTAAGAGAGCATTTATAGGGTTGTGTTCCCAAGAATGATATGGTGTCCGGCCAACAATGTCTAGGGCTTAGGGTTTTTGTAATGTCTTGGGCTTTGGGCCAACCTACAAGGCTATGGCTTGAAATAATTTATTAATGGATTCTAAATCATAAGCCATGACTTATGACTTTCTAATTCCTATTGCTAACTAGAGTCTATTGACCAAACCAAGGGTTAGCTTAGGTTAGACTAGAGTCATATAACCTAATCAAGTCCATACTAACTAGGGTTAGCTTCTAGGTTGGTCTACAAGGGTCAAAACTAGTCAAAGTCAATCTAGTCCAAACAATTCTAAAATAATTCCTAAAAATTTCCATAAATTCAAATAAATTTAAATTACCCCAAAAAAGACAAAAATACCCTCAAACTAGAAATGTGATAGTGACAGATGACCTGTTAAGCTCCCATCTGAACAACAATAATCTTTCCTGGCTCTGTTTTGGCGATTTCAACGCTATTACCTACAAAGAAGAGAAGTTGGGGGGCTGCCTCCCTCCTCCGTTGGCCATTCATGACTTCACCAGCTTCATTTTTGATACCCACCTGTCCCTCCTTCAGTTCAGTGGTAACGGCTTCACCTGGTGCAACATGTATAAAGGCGTTAGAAGACAATACTCTCGCCTTGATCGTGCCCTCATTAACTCGAAGTGGGCAGATTTGGATACCATTTCAGTCTCTCGTACCTCAATGTGACCGAATCGGATCACTCCCCTCTCCTCATTGAAACTAGCAGCAAATCGAACCAGATTAAGAAAAGCATCCGCTTCCTTGACTTCTGGAGCTACCACCCCCAATTCAGAAACATCGTTGCCACCGCTTAGAGATGTAGTGCCCCTATCCCGCTCAGTCAATCGGAGAAATCAAAATACCGTCGGCGTTCGAACTTAGCCTTGCAATGGCTGCTCGAAGACCCGCTCGGTTGAGGCGACTCCTCGCTCAGGTAGGGTAGTTTCGGTGAACTTGTCTCATCTTAGCCTTCACATAATAAATTATATGTTTTCAACTTGCACAAGTTAGGCTTGATAATAAAAAAGATGCATCCACATAGCTAAGGAAATAATCTCGACGGGTCGGAATGTGTTAGAACATGAAAAAATATCTCACGGTCGGTTTAGAAGTCTGCTCAGCGTGCTTTCAAAATGACACTCGGTCCTTCGTCCCGTGGCTTGGGAGAAGGAAGTTGGCCTAAGTTGCTGAGTTGACACAATGCTGGAATTAGCCTAAGTCATAGGCGTCGCTCGCATGAATGCTTGATAAAGCATGCACGGTCCCATCGTCCAGGGCTTGGCATTGCCTTGCTCGTCCCACGGGTTAAGTTACAGTGCATGTTGCAGTGCACGGCTTGTGGCTTAAGTCTAGGCACCCAAAGAGCTTGGTTGTTCAAGTCGAACGCGTGCATTGTACGTTCCCTTGATGCGAAGCTTAGCATAGCCTTTGTTCGTCAAGTCGTTGCCCGAATAAGTTAGACAAGAGTTTGGCTCGGCTATAGAAGTCATAGCAAGCACTGTCCCCTGTTATTTGCGGTTGTCAAGTCACATAGTCCCAAGAGAACAAGACTCGTCACATAAAGTATGTGACTTGAGCGATAGTGTCGCCTAGAGAACAAGTAAGTCTAAGGCACGAGCCACGGTTGGTTTAGTAAAAATCATGCCACGGACAAAGGAAGCACACGAGATCGGTTCCTGCTACTTGGCAGTCTCGATAAGGAAGCACACGACATTGGTCCCGCTACTTGGGAGTCTCGATAAGGAAGCACACGAGACCAGTTCCGCTACTTGGGAGTCTTGATAGAAAGTTGGAAAGCATGGTCATGATAAAGGAAGGACTTGGCAGATCGAGTTGAATCTTGCATGGTCATTGGACAACTTGCACGCAAGGTGAATTCCTTGAACGATCCCGGGGCGTCGGGTTCGTGTCGGCCTAGAAGGAATTGCAGATATTGTACGGCCTTCATCGATGGTACGACTCGATTGAAGTGAACCGTTACAATATAGGCTACGGGTCATTCGGTGGGAGCTCGTATCTCGCAAGCGAATGGTTACCGTATGCAAAGATCCAGGATAGCTTGACACTGCTAGTGACCACTCATATAGATGTGTCGACATAAGAACGGCTATCCACGTGTATGCTTTTGGATTGCGTCAAGTACTAGCAGGTTACGAGTTGGGTTAACAAGTTATGCTTATTGTAAGCGCTAACCTTGAATCGGTGTGGGTTCGATGTGCACGGTTGCAACACCATTCTGGAGCCTAATATTTGGCTATAGCAAGGAAACGTGCTTCAACATGAATGTGGCATCGTCATCGAGTCGTCTCGAGTTAAGTCAGGAAGGGCCATAAGGTAAGTTGGTTAAGTTTGGTTGATCTTGGGAGGCACGACATCGATCTTATGGCACGATCAAGTCTATTGGCACGACCAGCACGAGTCGTCCCCTTGACGTAATTGGCACGAGAATGGTCTAGAGGTACATAAAAATAAGTGAAAGTCTTGGCACGATCGAGTTGCATAAGTTCTACTCGGCGAGGCACTTCCTCATATATATTGAAGTCACGAATAGAGTATAGCACGACCCTGTTGTTGCATTGCCAAGTATAGGACATGGTATCTTTATCCTAAAATTGATCCTAAGGTAAGACTAAAAAGACAATTAAAAAGTGATTAAGCTGCACAAAGTAAATGAACATATCGGTTTTGCATGGGTGGGCGAGGATCTCACTCCACCAGTATAGTTGAGTACTGACACCCACACAGTTTCCATGTGCAGGCACAGGTAGAAGCACGATATCGCAGAGCTCACTTGGATACGTCGAGGCACGGAGTCCTTGGCGTTTCGAGGTGTACGGTCGCATGGAGTCAGAACTTATACGGGACATAATATATGGACATCACCATTTCGGAGAATCTGCCACTCGTCGCCTTGAAGCTTGTATTAAAAAATGAGAGAGAGTAGAGTGACTTGTAATATGAAAGAAAAGTGAGCTTGAGAGATTTGTAATTTGGCCTCGTGTACACATTGTAATATTTGTTCAATATCAATAAAAGAGTATTTTGCATGACTTGTGTTTTGCTTCTAGTTTCCACTGCTAACTATTCAATGTTTCTGCTTCGAACTTCTGTACGACGACCCTCGTCGCTTAGCATGTAATCAGTTGTTATGGACCTGCCTTGCGTGAGCGCAATCTAGGCTCACGTGGCATTACGCCTTAGCGAGGACGATCCCTCCTACGGGAGCGGGGCGTGACATAATGGTATCAGAGCACGGCTTTACGTCCTTGGACTCCCGATTGAATTTTTTAACGCCGATGTTCTGCGAACTCTGATATTGTTTTCGTAAATTAATTTCATTGATGTGCTCTTTCTCAAATGTCCCATGGCATGTCCATACAATAAGTACAAAATTGCATGAAAGAAATTTGGTTGAACAAAGTTCAAGTAAAGAACGATTGGCTAAGTCGGGCTGGGCATATACACCAAAAATCGTGATAACCTTAGCAAAATCGCATATGAGATACAAATTGTGTCAAACAAGAATGAGTTAGACTTGATTCAAAGAATGTGGGATGACTATGGAAGTGCTAATGAACGACGATATCGTCGATGCGATATAAGAAGATCGTGCTTGAAATTAGAGGAATGGTTTGAACAGGGAATCGAAGTAATCGGTTGTGATTCATAACTTGTTTCGAGGATTATCAAATGGCCTCATCCCTGAGTGGTGTATGGGATAGCCTTGGAGATGTTGGTCGATTGAGGATACGAGATTCCAATGAGTCTATCAGCAAGCGTCGCATGTATGCAAAGCCTTAGATCGAGTATCATTAAGTAAGTTATAACCTTGAAGATTTTGATGAGTTGATTCGAACGAAATTATAACCGACGCGCACGAAATTGGAATTGGCATTGAACGTAAAGTGCAAGTGATAAGGAAAAAGATAGATTGAAATCGAGGAAAAGTTAAAGTGTACGAACGGATGACTTGATCGAGGAAATCGATATGGATCATGTACAAAAGTTGGCACGACAGGGAGATAGCGTGCATAAAAAGTTTGATTGGAAGTTCAAAAATAACTCTAAGGAGTTAGATAAATTGCTCGATGATTTGAGTTATCAAAGGGCTTTGAACGAGTTGATCATGTATCCAGTCCAGAGGATAACGGTTGAATGTGATCATGAATATTGAGGAGATCATCCAGACTGGACGATAGCATCAGTCGAATGACTCAAAATTTGTTGCAAGGAAGATCATCAGGTTACGCATGTCATCGATGGTATTAAGGCATATCAAAGATCGATATGCGATAACTCGGGGGTACTCTGACTCGGTGAATGACGATCGTGCAAGTGTTATTGTCCTGATGAATAAAAATGAATGTTGGATGAAAATGATCGTGTCTTGATGGTTGAATTGATAACCACTACGTCAACAATCTTGTCTTGCGCGAGCGTAACTCCAGCCTCTCCCATGCGTCACGTTGGATTTGGGGACGATCATTTCGCGTGAGCGTGGATATGGTGATTCATGTTGCAGGAACAATCGAACTCAGAAAATCAAGATGTGGCAATTTGGATTGCTTCGACTTATGGTTTGAGGCGAAGGTGGATTCGAGGATTGTTCGGACTTGTGATTGATGATAGAGTAAACTTGAGGATTGAGTAGATCCAATATGTGTATCGAGATTGAATTAGTCTAGACTCAATGCAAGAGTTACATCCCGATGAAGATAATTTTTCTACGGGAGCGTTGCATGGTGATTTTATGCATGCCCACTGTGGATAATCGAACTCGCGTGAGATTGGGCATGACATATTCTTAAAGTCAGATGACCTTGCGATCGATTACGTGAATTGGGATAAATGACTTAAGAAATAGATAGGAGGATCATATCGAATATGTTGAAAAGATAGACTATGCAAGTTGCTTGTTGGATGAACGATATTGATATGTCGAAGAAATGGTTGAACATGACTCAGTATAGGATGACTTTGTTGAATGACTCGGACCCCTTCGACTAAGTGTTGCAAGTGCGAATAGGAGAATATATGCTCGATGTTTAAAAAATCGAGTGATACGAGCTTGGGTAGAAAATTCCGTACTATCAACTTTGGTTTGACCCTAGGATTAGGGTCAGTGTTGGCATTATTGTTGGAGAACTATGATTCCAATCCTGACATTGACTTTAGCCTTGAGAGATGGCCTAGCAGGTTAGGTGAGACGTCCATGTTGCAAGAGTTAGCATTTGAATGATTGATCTTGAGGATTGGTATGGATGGATAGAATGATTCTGGAACATAAAAATGCCCACTCATAAGACTCGGCTGACATGCATATATTTCAGGGACGCCTGAATATGTGTATGGTACGACTCGAGTGAGAATGATGAATTCTCTATCATACGGCTTGGCTGAAATATATGTACTTTGGGGATACCTGGAATATGTGCTCGATCCAACCAAGTGATACGTTGAATTCAAGTAAGACTTGAGGAATGGAAAAGTGTCAAAGATTTTAAAATCGTGTTAAAGGAAAGATTGATAGTAGTGCAAGCGTGGCTCAGATTGAAGAAACGCATAGGCGGAGTCTGTACGAGAGTCCTTGGATCAAGTGGCCTATAAGTAAGTACTCAGTTAGTTTCGAGGACGAAACTTTTTCTGAGTAGCGTATGATGTAGTGCCCCCGTCCCGCTCAGTCAACCAGAGGAATCAAAATGCCGACGGCGTTCGAACTTAGCCTTGCAACGGCTGCTCGAAGACCCGCTCGGTCGAAGCGACTCCTCGCTTAGGTGGGGTAATTTCGGTGAACTTGCCTCATCTTAGCCTTCACAGAATAAATCACATGTTTTCAACTTGAACGAGTTAGGCTTGATAATAAAAGAGATGCATCCACATAGCTAAGGAAATAATTCCGACGGGTCGAAATGTGTTAGAACATGAAAAAAGGTTCCACGGTCGGTTTAGAAGTCTGCTCAGCGTGCTTTCAAAATAGCACTCAGTCCTTCGTCCCGTGACTTGGGAGAAAAAAATTGGCCTAAGTTGCTGAGTTGCCACAATGCTGGAATTAGCCTAAGTCATAGGCGTCGTCCGCGTGAATATTTGATAAAGCATGCACGGTCCCATCGTCTAGGGCTTAGAATTTCCTTGCTCGTCCTACGGGTTAAGTTACAGTGCACGTTGCAGTGCACGAGTTGTGGCTTAAGTCTAGGCACCCAAAGAGCTTGGTTGTTCAAGTCGAACGCGTGCATAGCACGTTCCCTCAATGCGAAGCTTGGCGTAGCCTTTGCTCATCAAGTCATTGCCCGAATAAGTTAGACAAGAGTTTGGCTGGGCTATAGAAGTCATAGCAAGCACTGTCCCCTGTTATCAAGTCATATAGTCCTACGAGAATAAGGCTCGTCACATAAAGTATATGACTTTAGCGATAGTGTCGCCTAGAGAACAAGTCAATCTAAGGTACGAGCCATGGTTGGTTTAGTGAAAAGCATGCCACGGACAAAGAAAGCATACGAGATCGGCCCCGCTACTTGGGGGTCTCGATAGAAAGTTGGAAAGCATGGTCATGATAAAGGAAGGACTTGGTAGATCGAGTTGAGTCTTGTATGGTCATTGGACAACTTGCGCGCAGGGTGAATTCCTCGAACGATCCTGGGGCATCGGGTTTGTGTCGACCTAGGAGGAATTGTAGATATTATATGGCCTTCATCGACGGTACGACTCGATTGAAGTGAACCGTTACAATATAGGCTGCGGGTCATTCGATGGGAGATCGTACCTCGTATGCGAATGGTCACCATATGCAAAGATCTAGGATAGCTTGACATTTCTAGTGACCACTCATATAGATGTGTCGGCATAAGAGCGGCTATTCGCGTGTATGCCTTTGGATTGCATCAAGTACTAGCAGGATACGAGTTAGGTTAACAAGTTATGCTTATAGCAAGCGCTAACCTTGAATTGGCACGGGTTCGGTGTGCACAGTTGCAACACCATTCTGGAGCCTAAGATTTAGCTATAGTAAGGTCACGTGCTTCAGCATGAATATGGCATCGTCATCGAGTCGTCTTGAGTTAAGTCAGGAACGATCGTAAGGCAAGTTGGTTAAGTTTGGTTGATCTTGGGAGGTATGACATCGATCTTATGGCACGATCAAATCTATTAGCACGACCAGCACGAGTCGTCCTCTTGACGTCATTAGCATGAGAATGGTCTAGAGGCACATAAAAATAAGTGAAAGTCTTGGCACGCCCGAGTTGCATAAGTTCTACTCGACGAGGCACTGCCTCGTATATATTAAAGTCACGAATAGAGTATAGCACGACCCTATTATTGTATGGCCAAATATAGGCCAGGGTGTCTTTGTCCTAAAATTGATCCTAAGGCAAGACTAGAAAGACAATCAAAAAGGGATTAAGCTGCACAAAGTAAATGAATGTGTCGGTTTTATATGGGTGTGAGAGGAGTTTACTCCACCAGTACAGTTGAGTATTGACACCCATACAGTTTCCATGTGCAGGTACAGGTAGAAGCCCGATGTCGCGAAGCTCGCTTGGATGCGTTGAGGCACGGAGTTCCTTGGCGTTTCGAGGCGTGCGGCCGCATGGAGTCAGAACTTATACGGGATATAATGTATGGACATCGTCATTCTGTAGAATCTGCCACTCGTCGCCTTGAAGCTTGTATTGAGAAATGAGAGAGAGCAGAGTGACTTGTAATATGAGAGAAAAGTTAGCTTGAGAGACTTGTAATTTGGCCTCGTGCCCACATTGTAATTTTTGTTCAATATCAATAAAAGAGTATTTTGTATGACTTTTGTTTTGCTTCAAATTTTAGCTACTAACTATTCAATATTTTTGCTTGGGACTTTTGTGCGACGACCCCCGTCGCTTAGCCTGTAATCGGCCGTTATGGACCTGCCTTACTTGAGCGCAATCTAGGCTCACGCGATATCACACCTTAGCGAGGACGATCGCTCCTACGGGAGCGGGGCGTGACAGAAACAGTATTGACTCCCTTGACCTCCTTGTCCATGTCGCGAACAAACTCAAAGCTGCCAGGAAAGCACTCACTGTGTGGAGTAAGGAAGCGTTCCATAATATTTTCCAGGCTGTCCGTACAGCTGAGGATGACGTTAACTGCGTGAAAGCTCTCTTCACTATCGATAGATCCTCCGCCGCCCGTGCATCCCTGAACCTTACCAGAGCGCTGCTAAAATTTTGCCTAAAAGTTGAAACAGAAAGCTAAACTGACCTGGGACAGTGAGGGGGAGAGAAACTTTAGTTATTTCCACTCCTGTGTCAAGGGTCGTAGACAACAGCTCAACCTTTATCAGGTCACAAAAGAATATGGGCACATCATCAAAGATCAACATGGTATCCAATCGGCGGCTGCTAATTTCTACTCCCAGTTGTTTTCCAAAGAAGCCATTTACAGGGACAAGGATTTCTTAGCGAAGATCCTCCGCCCTACAAATGACAGAGACAACTACCGGCTGAAGCTCCTTCCTTCTGATCTCGAAGTCAAAGACGATGTCTGGGCCCTTAACGAGCATAGCGCTCCTGGACCTGATTGTTTCACTGGTGTTTTCTTCAGATCATGTTGGGACATCATCAAGTCAAATATTCATGAGGCAGTCATCGCATTTTTTCAAGAAGCCAGGTACCCCAGATCAATTTCCTGCGCTAACCTGATTCTTATCCCCAAACGTGTCACGACCCACACCCTGATCAGGGACACGAGCACGTGGTTACGTCCAGCCTACGCCGCAGAATCGACGGTAGAATGCTGTATAGGTCGTACAAAAACTACACTAAACAGTATAAGGGTACCTGTTATCTCCGTACGAAGGAATATATATGGCATAACTCAATCACAAAACAAAACTAAGATAGATAGCACGGAAATGAAATATGATAGATGTGAAAATGGAAAATGAGTTCAACATCGAACACAGCCGGAGAGAAACAAACAACATCACAAAGTCACAAAATATAAATATAAGCTACTACAGTCTAAAACAAAAGCTGGATCGCAGTCCAGGCAAGCCTAACTAAACTAACTACTCTGGGAGTGCAAAGTCTAGTGGCTCACCTAACAGGCCACAGTCCTGGCCTAATTCTCCATCTGTCTCGACCCCATAGTAGGTCGAGCAGTCTGCCTCAGAAATATCTATAATATATCAACGGTATCCTGTCAGAAAAATAAGCAAGTACAAACACTAACAGCAGTTCCATATGAATTGACAAATTCTATAAGAGACAGTATAATGAAATATAAGACAAAGATATAGGAAAACTTGGGAACCATTCGAAAGCCGAGTTACAACCCTTAAACCAAACAAGGACCGGGGTTGTAACCCTTCTCCCGAACAGAACTTAGCCTCCAATTAAGGTATAGCATAAGATCATATAGAACATGTGAAATACAAGACAAAATCAACAGGAAAATATATACAACAGGATGTGAGTACTGAATAGGACGACAATTTATAAGATGACTTGGGAACTATTCGGAAACCAAGTTACAACCCGTAAACCAAACAAGGACCGGAGTTGTAACCCTTCTCCTGAACAGAACTTAGCCTCCTATAATAAATAAATATAAAATGTGCCTTGAATTATTAGTGCATTATGTGATCGGCTTGGAAAACATGATCAGGCTTTCCATCTGACCGGCTATGAACAAGTGTACAACGAAGCAGGATCAGGCCGGCCACCATGGAAAGCTATGAACAAGTGGGGTCAGGCTTTACCCGTCGTGAGCGAGGGTATAGCTATGAACAAGTAACAAGTACAAGTGTGAGGAGCAAGTAGGAATTTTGATCACACAACCACTAATAACTTCCCATCCCCGAATAGTATAATGGATCCGGACATGACACGTCATAATACGAGACTCAAGAACAGGGGGCCAGCCCGCTCCCAAGTCCATGTCTAACAAGTACAAGTATAAGTCGAGTCATGTACCAATATACCAAGTAATCCAGGAACAACATCTCATGCCATGATCCGACATATACTAGTCCGTGAACCTTCGTGTTAGGAATCGAGTAAGACACTACAACTGAATCGGATATAGCAGATATCAAGACAATAAAAACTATCAGTGAATGTACTCGCCTGTGGTTGTGAGCTGATAAGGTGAATAGATGCTCAGAGTAATCACAAACCTAAAGATGAGATACCATGAGTCCAAACAGGGTTTAATAATGAAAGGAAAGCTAATCTAGTCATGATATACAAGTCTAAGTCAAAACTATGTCAAACTAAGTCACACCAAGCTAAACTAGGTCATACTAGGTCATACTGAGCCAAACTAGGTCACACGAGGACAACCAAGGTCAAACAAAGTCACAGGAAGTCTATCCAAGTCAAACTAGGTCAATCTGGGTCAAGGGTTGACTTACAGTTGACTTTTGGTCAACTTGTCAACTCTAGTCAACTTTAGGTCAACCCTAGGTCAAACAAGTTTAATATTGACTAACTGTTGACTTTCAGTCAACTGGTCAACTCTGTTTGGTTTCGGGTCAATTCTAGTCATTATTAGGCTAAGTTTGACTTTCGGTTGACTTTTGGTCAAAACGGTCAACCGAGGCCAAAACTAGTCTAAGGGCACTAATTCTAACCATTACCAACCAAGAGAACCTATTCTAGCCACATCTTAAACTATCTAACTCAAAACTTACAATTACTCCATTACCTTAACTTACCATATTACCCTTACCAAGGTAAACCTACTACCAAGCCTCTACCTTAGTTTCTAGGCACTTTTCTACCTAAACATGGTATCCTAATACCATACCCCCATATCTCGATACCATGCCATGGTATCTTGATACTCTAACATCGTATCTTGAAGGTATCTCAATACCTTAACTCAAATAAGGTAAATCCAATTTACCCTATGATACCAACTTGGTATCTTACGATACCACCCCAACTCTAACTCTAAAACATAATCTTTATCTAACATATAACTATATCTAACAATACCTCACTCTCCAACAAAATATCATATCTAATCAAACCATATCCTATTACCTTACTAACATAGACTAACAATATCTTATCTTTTAATCATTCTAACAAACTAGCTAACCACTCACACACACCCACACAAACTCAAAACAAACCATATGGGACTGAAATGAATGAAATGGTATGAAATAAAATAGGGATGGGGCTGATTTCATGGACTGAAATATGGGTGATATATGGGACTGATTTGTGAAGGATGGAATGTATGAATGGATTGAATGTTTGAATGAATGTGAAATAAAGGAATGAAGGACTGAATGAATGAATGGATTAATGGATAATAGATGGATGAATGAGTAAAACAGGGGCCTAATTTGTAAAGAGGGAATGGATGGATGAATGAATGGAAAGTATGAATGAATGGAGAGGAGAATAGATGACTGAATTATAAATGAATAGAGGGGAGAATGAATGTAGAATGAATGGAAGAATGAATGGAAGAATAGGGGAATGAAGTCCTGCTACTGCTGCTGAAATATTCAGCAGCTACTGCTGCAGATGCAGCTACAAAACATGCTGCTAAGGCAAGGCAGCAAGCTGCCCTTGCTGCTGCTGATGATGTATTTGAGCACTCTGCTGCTGCTGCTGATGCATTCCAGCACAGCACTCCCTCTCCCCTTCCTATCTCTCCCTCTATCTCACTCTCAACTCCTCCCTATTTATCTCTCTATCTCAATCTCTAAAACACATTTCTAACTCACATTCTCTACTCTCTCTAAGCACCACACACACACTTACATATACAAATATACACACCCACCCACACACACACACATATATATACATATGCACACACACACACACACACACACACACACACACACACACACACACACACCACACATATATACATATCCATACACACACATATATATATATATATAGACGCACTCAATAATACATACATGAATATATATCTATATATGATACATGAAAATAGACACACACCCTCAAACTACTACATATATATACATGGACACTCACATACAATATATATATATATATATATTATATATATATATATATATATATATATATATATATATATATATATATATATAAGACACACACACATGAAAGTATACATATAGACACAAAATAATATAATATGGACACACAAGAACACATCTCATGACACAAAAAATCTGAGATTATAACATGACATAAATTATTCAAACATAAAGACAACACAAAGTGTGTCCAAATTGGAGGTTTTCCCATATGGACACAACCCACACAACAAGGACACTCCTAATAACTCCAAATGGATACGAAATGGACACAAATGGAGACACAACCATGGAGGTCATTCCTATGGGTTCAAAATAATCCTAAATGCATGTAAGAGTAAATTTGAGGGGAGATTATACCTTCCGGAAGATCAAAACCAAAGAAACTCCCCCCGATACGACACCGACACGAAGAGATCTCCAAATGGACACGAACCAAAGCCAAATCCTTCCAAACTTGGCTAGCACCCTCCTTTCATGGAGTAGAGAAAATGAAGAAGATTTGGTGGAAGAAGGGATTGATTTGGAGATGAAATCAATGGTGGTTCCTCTCAAAATTTGGGAAAGAACAAGACAGAGAATTTATGGATAATAACAAATGAGAGGATGACTCACTCCCCTCCTATTCATGGCCGGCCACCCATGGGAGGTTTGTCCCCATTGGCTAAAGACTAAAATACCCCCATCTAGCTCCTATTGGTTTAAATAAAATAGGTTTTGGTTTGGGGCTAAATTGGTCTAATTTAAATCTCTAATTAACAAAACCTAGTCATAAAATTTAGTCTAACGATACTAACTTAAATATTATTATATGTGGACCATTTCTAACTAATAAGTGGGTCCCACTAGAGTCAAAGCTACCCCGGGTCTCCGATACAAGTCAGAACGAGACGAAACTTGAACTACACTCAAATAACCCCAAAATAATATCATAAATAATAAAATAAATTTCAAAAATATTCTAAAATGATAAATGACTAAAATAGCCCTGTTCTTGAAAACTGGGGGTGACAAATCTATCCACCTTAAAAAAAATTTGTCCTCGAAATTAAAATAAAGCAATCACAAGAAATTATGCAGTTCGATAATCATAGGCGTCTGTCCAAAATCACGATACTCAGAATCTCCGTCATGCTAGTGAGCAAGGCTACGATAATCACATAGTCCTCGAATAAGGTACATACCTCTAGAATCATGGTATTTAAAATTTTTGCATTTTCGCATGCTTGGCAGCGAAAACCTTAAATTTCTACACCCGAAAAATACATCCATAATCCGACTATATGTCTTCACTATGCCTGCTAGCATAACCCTAGAGGATTCTAAAATCTCATAATCGAGGCGACCTAGCCCATACGACTTATCTCAGAAGAAAATAATATCACAAGAACAAAATTTTATCAAACGATCAAGGAACAGATGGAATCGAATTTTAAGACAGTTATAAGGAGGCAATACAGAAATGAGATCAAACGATTGGAACCTACAATCTGCCCAGCTACTGTCTACGTGTCCTCAACTGCCATAGCAAAAGCTCGCCCCTGTTGGCCTTCCATAGCCTGCTGTACTATGTCCTGGCCTGCCTGTCTGGCTGCACGAGCTGCACAGTTCTTAATCTGATGATCTGAAGCTCCACAGAATAAACAAACTCCCAGCCTCATCCTACAAACCTCCCGGGTGTACCCTGACTTCCTGCAGAAAGCATACTGTATGGCCTGCCTCTTGTCTTCACCCTGCTGTAGGTGGGCACGTACTGGTACATGCTGAAGCTGTAACTGAGGCTGCTGCTGAATCTGCCTCTGCTGGAAGTGAGGGTGCTTCGCTGGCCCCGCAGTAGAGCTCCCTCCAAGTACATCGCTGCCCCTCTTCGGCTTGAGGCCGAAGTCCTCCTCTGCTATCTGCGCCTCCATCAGTATATGCTCGAAGGTCGTATCGCGTCGCCCGAAAGTACAAGTGCTAACCGTATGAATAAGGCCCTTTCGGAACTTACGAGCCCTATAACCCCTTATCCTAGATCAGATCTGGTACAAACCTACTCAGACGGAAGAACTCTGCTGCATACTCGTCCACCGACGAGTTCCCCTGCACCAATCCGACGAACTGGGCCTCCAGAGCTGTCAGAGCCACATCGGGATAGAATTTCTCCTTAAAGAGACGCCTGAAGTTCTCCATGTCAAACCCCTCTCCGATGTACGAGGATTCGTGCAAAACTACGTTAAAGCAACGTCGAAGAACTGACTCGCCACAGCTATGACCCATAGTCCCCTCGGAACCTCTACTAACTCCAGGCTCATCTGGGCGTCCTTCAACCAGTCATCTGTATACATGATACCCTCGGTACCCTTGAAATCCTTCGGGTTTATCTTTCTAAAATCTAGAGTCTCAGGAATGACTATAGACAGTCCCGCTGCTGGAGGTAGAAGATCTCCTGGAACTTTCCCTGCTACTTCCGTCTAAAGGACAGGAACTGAGGTGGCAACTCCCTCAACTACAGCTCCCGCAGCCGAAGGTGGAGGTCCTACCAGATCGGGCCTATCTGGAATAGCACTAGGTCCTGCTGTCTGAGAGCGAGTAATCATCATCCTGAGGGTAGAATGAAACAAGGAGATCAATATGGCACATGATAAGGAATATCAAGGAAGGGCAATTGAATTCAATGCAAGAAGAGTTGTCATGGTAATCAAAAGATCCAAAATTTCCTAAAATGTGATTGAGTAACTCCTATCATATCCTAGATCCTATGTCCTAATCGCAGGCTTGTAATTAGTACTCTAAGTCGAGCACCATTACGAGATCGCACTAACTGCGACACAGACCTGCGTGGGCCACCACAAAACAGGATAACCCGGAGGCCTTTAATGTCACGCCCCGATTCCGTAGAATCGATAGTCATCCCCCGGGCGTGATGCCGTACGAACCTAAGTTGCGATCGCACAAGGCATAGTCATAAGGTCATCCGAAACACAACATCAAGTTAGAGTACGCAGAGAAATTGATTGACACACATTGAAATAAAAGTAGACTTTTTCATTGATAATAAAACTATCTTTTACATTGACTTCATTACATTCATTGCCGCGCGGGCTATAACATGACTCGACTTACAAAATGAACGCCGATGAGATAGTCGTTCCATACATTACATCCCTTTTTATAAGCAAAATAGTTACACTTTCCATCTGCGATCGAGGGAAGCCGAGCCGCCATTGGTCTTCTTTTGTACTAAATACGGAGTCTTCAAAAGGAATTCAGAAACAAGCCTTTACACGGACGAGGCTTTAAAAGTGTCCATGCCACCTTGAGATTTAAGTGGCACGCCCTTCAGGATTTGGGGTACCTGCGTGGAGAGCGAGGATCAGTACATTACACTTTGTACTGGTACGTGGCAAATTTAAGTTTCAAGCTCTCATTTGGTTGATGAGTTTATATAACTTAGTTCATGAATGTTTCTAACTATCCTAATGATTTTCAAGCGAGCAATGACAAGCATAATGAAATTTACGTTGAAACTTACCCACGACGGACCGCGTCGCGCCTTATGAAACTTACCATGTTCTTCTCTGTCAATTGTTATTATTCATACCAAGTGCAATATTACGTGTGATTGGTCACTGGCATAACAAGCCATCCTGGACTCTATAGCTTTTGTTAGCCGGGGCCCTTACAGCGCAAGTAGCGAGCCCCGCTGCAAGCCCTCGCTTAACCTGTGCTATCATCCAGCACAGCTATATACCGTGTTTCCTTTCTTGGCCGAAACGGTCCCATGGCCTTGGGTTGCCGTTATGGGGAAACTTTACCTTGTCGACAAGTTGTCCAATGACCGAGTTCAGACAATATTTATTTATTAAGGTCTAGCCTACATTCTCTTTGAAACTTGATCATTTCACCGTGTCCGTGCCCTTGCATTCATTCTTTCATCCGCAACAACACTATCGATTTGCTTAAGAAGGGGTCGAGAAGAGAAGGGTCAGCCACTCACCTTGAGTTTACTTCGACGAGAGAACTTGTTGGCCACGCTAGACGTCGCCTACACGATTACCTGAAATTGCACAAGCAACCGATTAGAACACTACATTATTCAAGGAGTTCGATAGGAAATGCGAGTTCGAAATGCAAGCCATAAAAACCATTGAAAACATTCACGAAAACGCATTCAGAAAACAAAACCAAAACCAACGCAAGCGGCGTGAAAAGCAGAGCAACGGGAGGTCTCCCGACTCAGCCGCAGAGTCAATCCTCGAGGCGCAACCCACTGAATATGGGACTTGGTTCCGAAAAAGAAATTCCATAATGAGGAATGGATCTTAATTCAACCGTTCCCATTTGATCGACTCGGTCGATCCCGACCTATCGGTCCCGACTGAATCGATAGCGACAGTGTTCCTTTCTCGCGCACCCCGTGGATAAGTACGGGGCACGATGTAGGGACGGGGCACTATACCATAACCAACTAAGAAAAAGTTTCGTCCTTGAAACTTAAAATAGAACCTACCTCTACGAGAACAATGAAGGCAACTTTTCCTTCATTTCTGACTCAAGCTCCCACGTCGACTCTTCTACCGAGTGGTTCCTCCAGAGGACGCGGACAAGGGGAATAGCACGGTTGCGGAGAAGTTTATCCTTGCGCTCCAAGATTTGTACCGGCTCTTCGACATATGACAAGTCCGCCTTCAGGTCCAGCTTACCCAAATCCACAACATGGCTCGGATCATATACGTACTTCCGTAATTGCGATACGTGGAAGACGTCATGTACCTCTGACAACGCAGGCGACAAGGCGATTTGGTAAGCTACCGGGGCGACTCGCTTTAATATTTCGAACGAGCCAACAAATCTTGGGCTCAATTTTCCCTTCGCACCGAACCTGGAAACTCCCCGCATGGGCATTACTTTCAAGAATACTTGGTCGCCTTCCGAGAACTCGAGGAGGCGTCGGTGCGTGTCGGCATAGCTTTTCTGCCGGCTTTGTGCTATCTTAAATCTCTCTCGTATTAACTTGACCTTCAGCACGGTCTGCTCCACCAGCTCCGGACCAAGTATCTGCCGTTCTCCGACTTCATCCCAGCAAATAGGCGATCTGCACTTCCGGCCGTACAAAGCTTCATACGGTGCCATTTGGATGTTGGACTGATAGCTGTTGTTGTATGCAAACTCGGCCAGCGGTAGATGGATGTCACAACTTGACTTCAAGTCGATCGCACAGAGTCGTAACATGTCTTCGAGAATTTGGTTCACCCACTCTGTTTGGCCGTCAGTCTGAGGATGATAAGCTGAGCTTCAACTTGGTCCCCAGTGCTGAATGAAGACTACTCCAGAAGCGCGCTACGAACCGTCCATCCTGATCAGAGACGATAGAAACTGGGACCCCGTGCAGCCGAACTATTTCATCAAGGTATATCTGAGCAAGGCGGTCGACGCTCCAAGTAACTATGATGGCGATAAAGTGCGCTGACTTGGTTAGTCAATCGACGATGACCCAGACGGCGTCGTTTCCCTGCGGCGTCCTCGGCAAGCCAACATCGAAGTCTATAGTGATGTGATCCCATTTCCACTCTGGAATGGCGAGGTTCTGCATCTCCCCGCCCGGTCGCTGGTGCACGACTTGGACTTGCTGACAGGCCATATATTTTGACACAAAGAGCGCTACGTCCCTCTTCATGCCGTGCCACCAAAAGACAACGCGGAGGTCCTTATACATCTTGGTGCTGCCAGGATACAAGGAATATTTTGCATAATGTGCCTCTGACATTATCTCCTTTCTAAGTTTTCGTCGTCTGGTACGTATAGCCGTCCCTTCACAGGCAACACTTCCGACTCATCCTCTGCAAAGTCGGACGCTTTTCCTATCGATATCAGCTTTCGTATCTTCTCCAAGTATGGGTCGTCCTTCTGTGCAGACTTGATCCTCTCCAGTAGGCTCGGTTCCACCCGTAGTTGATTGACAAGTCATAGTCTTTGATCAGCTCGAGCCATCGCCTCTGCCACAAATTTAATTCTTTCTGGATGAAGAGATACTTGAGGCTTTTGTGGTCCGTATAAATCCTGTACGCCACGCCATAGAGATAGTGACGCCACAGCTTCAACGCAAACATAATTGCCGCTAATTCTAGGCCATACGTGGGGTAGTTCTTCTCGTGCGGCTTCAACTGTCGGAAAGCAAAAGATATCACCTTATTCCGCTGCATGAGCACACACCCCAAGCCCTAGCCAGAAGCATCGCTAAAGATTTGAAATCCCTCCGTCCCTTCAGGAAGAGCAAGTATCGGGGCCGAAACGAGCCGTTGTTTGAGCTCCTAGAAGGAAGCTTCACAGTCGTCTGACCACTTGAATGCGACTCCTTTCTGGGTGAGGCGAGTCAACGGCGATACAATCTTCGCGAAGTCCTTCACGAAGCGTCGGTAGTATCCCGCCAAGCCTAGAAAGCTTTGAATTTTGCTAACTGATGCGGGTCTTTTCCAATCAACAACTGCTTTGACTTTATTCGGATCGACTGCGATGCCCGTGGCGGAGATGATGTGCCCAAGGAATGAGATGTTGTTCAGCCAGAATTTGTACTTGCTCATCTTCACGTACAACTGATTCTATCGAAGGGTTTGGAGTACCGTCCGCAGATGCTCTACATGTTGCGTTCGATCCTTCGAGTAGACGAGGATGTCGTCGATGAAGACTACAACGAACTTGTCAACGAACGGACGGAACACCCGATTCATTAGATCCATAAAGACGGCAGGGGCGTTCGTCAGACCGAACGGCATTACCAAGAACTTGTAGTGGCCATAGCGAGTGCGGAAGGCAGACTTCGGCACGTCATCTGGCTTGACTTTGAGTTGGTGATAACCCGATCGTAGGTCAATCTTCGAAAATACTGTTGCACCTTGGAGCTGGTCGAACAAGTCGTCAATGCGGGGCAGGGGGTATTTGTTCCGGACGGTGGCTTTATTCAATTCTCGATAGTCGATGCAGAGCCGCACTAATCCATCTTTCCTCTTCATGAATAGCACAGGCGCACCCCACGGTGAGACACTCGGACGGATAAACCCTCTGTCGAGTAATTCTTGTAGTTGTGCCTTTAGTTCCTTCAGTTCTGCAGGGGCCATTCTGTACGGAGCCTTCGAGATCGGTCGGGTGTCGGGGAATGTGTCGATGGTGAACTCTATTTCTCCATCGGACGGCATGCCGGGTAGCTCGTCCGGGAACACGTCTGGGAATTCTGCCACAACGTCGGTCTGACCCACGTTTGCACCATCCTGTCGCATGTCTCGAACGGAAGCTAGATAGCCTTCGTACCCGGAATATAGCATCCGTCGAGCAGATATTGCGGAGATCACCATGCAGGTCGGCGATGCCTCACCACATGAGTAGCAGAATTCAGGCACTCCAGATATACGGAAGGTGACCTTCTTTTCAGCGCAGTCTATGGTTGCGTTGCACGGCCCGAGCCAATCCATTCTCAGAATGATGTCAAAGTCCTTCATGTCTAGAACTATCACATCCAGACCGATCTTTCGACCGCCGATACAGATAATCCTGCCATCGCAGGCTAAGTTTGTGAGAATTGGTGTGCCCGAAGGTGTGCTTACGCTAAGGTCGAGATCTAATGATATTACAGGAAATTTGTGCTCGGCGGCTAAGTCCGCCGATATAAAACTATGTGAAGTGCCTGAATCAAATAAAATGAGCAGGCACATTATTGAATTTTAGTATACCTGACACTACTGTATCTGATGCCAGCGCTTCGTCTCGAGTCATGGCGTAGACGCGGCCCTGAGTGTTAGGGCGACGATCTTGGCCATTTTGCAGTATAGGTTGAGTGGGCGGAGGAGGTCGGGGCGCCTGCCCTCGATTCTCTTGACGGTGTTGTTGTGGTGGTACGTTGGGACGATTTGGTCTTCGACCCATGCAGTCTCGAGCTCGGTAGCCCCTTTCTCCACAAACGAAACATGCTCCCCCGGTGAAGCAGTGGTCGGTATTGTGTTCGAGATTGTTGCACTTGGTGCATCGAGGTAGTGGGTTCTGTCCTCTATAGCCGCCGTTGTTTGGATGCTTTGACGCGTAATTGTTGCCTCCCGTATAGCTAGGACGTTTGTGATTAGAGTGGCGCACAACGTCGTCAGCACCGGAAGGATGCAGGTTCTCAAGGCGGAGAGCGTGATTCAGAGCCTCGTCCACGGTCTTGTACTCCGGGACCCTGACATGCGCACCGATAGAGTATCGCAGACCCACTTCGAACCGTCGCACACGACACTCTTCAGTAGGCATAAACTGACTAGCAAACTTAGACAACTTGTTGAATTCTGCGGCATACTGTTCCACTGTCCGGCTTCCTTGCTTCAACTGCATGAATTCATTTTCCTTCGCTTGATGAACGGCTGACGGAAGGTACTGGACTTCAAAAGCTTTACGGAACGTGGCCCAAGAGATCGGTACGGTAGTGTTGTCTGGTCGGATCGCTCGCTTGCAGACGGCCCACAAGTCGTGCGCGTTCAACCGTAGTTGAAGTTGTACGCAGGCGACTTGCTTCGACTCTTCAATGCCGAGAAGCTCGAAGTGATCTTCCAGCTCTTCCAACCAGTCGATCGCTATGGAAGGGCCTTCGGTACCGCTGAAGAAAGTGTGGCACGCCTTCTTGAATTCTGACACTTGAAAGATGTACTTTTTCGGTGCCGCTGGTTGACGCTCAGGATCCTCCGTATCGACTTCAATGGGTTAGATTGTCGGCACGCTGGCAGCAGGTGCGATGATGGTAGGCACAGTCGCAGAATTCCTATTGGCCATAATTGTTTGGACGATTTGCTGCAGGGTATCCAGCTGCTTTTGTTGAAGTTTAGCATGTGCGTCGAGGCAAGCTTCGAATCGAGCTTCGAACTGGGCCTGTCGTTCCTCCGTCTGTTGATGTCGGTTCTCGGACTGGTTCTGCTGTGCCTCCATCATGCACAGCATCCTTTCGATGGTATCGTTAGAAGGTCCGCCCTGCGAACGATACGAACTACTAGAGCCGCTAGAAGCGCTCTGCTCTCACTCGGCCGTGGGTTCCGTCACTTCTGCGATACGAAGGCAAACGCATCAGTCACAAAATATTACGGACTCATTGTATGGAACAACTTATCTTATCGATGCGAGGTCAAAGGATGTAAAGCCGTGCTCTAATACCATTATGTCACGCCCCGATTCCGTAGAATTGATAGTTATCCCCCGGGCGTGATGTCATGCGAACCTAAGTTGCGATCGCACAAGGAATAGTCATAAGGTCATCCGAAACACATCAAGTTAGAGTACGCAGAGAAATTGATTGACACACAATGAAATAGAAGTAGACTTTTTTATTGATAATAAAACTATCTTTTACATTGACTTCATTACATTCATTGCTGTACGGGCTACAACATGACTCGACTTACAAAATGAATGCCGATGAGATAGTCGTTCCATACATTGCATCCCTTTTTACAAGCAAAATAGTTACACTTTCCACCTGCGATCGAGGGAAGTCGAGCCGCCATTGGTCTTCTTTTGTACTGAATGTAGAGTCTTCAAAAGGAATTCAGAAACAAGCCTTTACACGGACAAGGCTTCAAAAGTGTCCACGCCGCCTTGAGTATATTACACTTTGTACTGGTGCGTGGCAAATTTAAGTTCCAAGCTCTCATTTGGTTGATGAGTTTATATGACTTAGTTCATGAATGTTTCTAACCATCCTAATGATTTTCAAGCGAGCAATGACAAGCATAATAAAATTTACGTTGAAACTTACCCACGGCGGACCGCACCGTGCCTTATGAAACTTACCATGTTCTTCCCTATCAATTTTTATTATTCATACCAAGTGCATATTACGTGTGATTGGTCACTGGCATAACAAGCCATCCTGGACTCTATAGCTTTTGTTAGTCGGGGCCCTTGCAGCGCAAGTAGCGAGCCCCGCTGCATGTCCCCGCTTAACCCGTGCTATCATCCAGCACAGCTATACACCGTGTTTCCTTTCTTGGCCGAAACGGTCCCATGGCCTTGGGTTGCCGTTACGGGAAAACTTTACCTTGTCGACAAGTTGTCCAATGACCGAGTTCAGACAATATTTAGTTATTAAGGTCTAGCCAACATTCTCTTTGAAACTTGATCATTTTACCGTGTCCGTGCCCTTGCATTCATTCTTTCATCCGCAACAACATTATCGATTTGCTTAAGAAGGGTCGAGAAGAGAAGGGTCAGCCACTCACCTTGAGTTTACTTCGACGAGAGAACTTGTTGGCGTGCTAGACGTCGCCTATACGATTACCTGAAATCGCACAAGCAACCGATTAGAACACTGCATTATTCAAGGAGTTCGATAGGAAATGCGAGTTCGAAATGCAAGCCATGAAAACCATCGAAAACATTCACGAAAATGCATTCAGAAAACAAAGCCAAAACCAAAGCAAGTGGCGTGAAAAGCAGAGCAACGGGAGGTCTCTCCCGACTCAGCCGCAGAGTCAATCCTCGAGGCGCAACCCGATGAATATGGGACTTGGTTCCAAAGAAGACATTTCATAACGAGGAATGGATCTTAATTCAACCGTTTTCGTTCGATCGACTCGGTCGATCCCGACCGAATCGATAGCGACAGTGTTCCTTTCTCGCGTACCCCATGGACAAGTACGGGGCACGATGTAGGGACGGGGCACTACATTTAAAGACTTCTGCCTAATAAGCATGTGCACCTTCACTAACAAAATTATCTCCAAGATTATTGCCAACCGCATGACCGGGATCCTTCCCAAAATCATTTCTGAAGAGCAGAGTGGATTTATTCATGGCAGGAATATCCTAGACAACATTCTGTTGCCCCAAGAAATGATCACATGTATGAAACTGTTAGCAAGGGACGGGAATATTGCTATCAAACTGGACATAGAGAAGGCTTACGACAGGCTGGACTGGCAATTCATGATTTGGGTTTTCAGGGTCTTCGAGTTTTCGGAAACCTGGACCAACATCATGTGGATATCGATAAGTAATTTGTGGTTCTCCACAATTATTAGCAGCCAAGCAGAAGGCTTCTTCAAATTAAGTCACAGTGTCAGACAAGGAGATCCTTTATCTTTCACCATGTCACGACCCGCACCGTATTTAGGGATACGAGAACGTGGGTACGTCCAGGCTACGTCGCAGTATCAGCGGTAGAACGCTGTATAGGTCATCTATAACATCTAACAACAAGATATATAAACCTGTCATCTCCGTACGGAGATATAATATAACATCTCAACTCTATATCTCAATCACAAGTCTAGGGAGATAGAGCATGATATGGAATAAGATGAAAAAGGAAGAACTGAATATAAGTAAAGTCATCACAACACACATATAGATATCGAACACAAATAAATACAAGTCCTGAATATAACTAAGTCTCTACTAATAATCGGAACAATCCGATACAAACTGAAAGCTATAAGTACTAGACTAAACTAGGCACCCTCTACTGAGCTAGATGCACCTTAGGCTCCTGAATGTCACCCTCATATACCCATAGAAGGTAGGACAGTCATCATCATCATCTGTAATATTTTTAACAGGTCCAGTCAGGACATGTCACGCCCCAGAACCAGAATACTGGAGAGCGGGGGAATGACTCAGCCAGCTACGTATTACGGGTAGATGAATACCGAATAATACGATCAATGCTGTCTAAAAGACAAGGGGGTTCATACTACATGAAAGTCTCGCTATGGTCACTTTACATCTATTGTCTCAATCATTCGAACAAGAAAACAGAAAGAGAACATGTAAGATAAAGCAGTAAGGCGTCCCAAACGCTCAGTCAAAATGTTCTCGAGATCTGGCTTTACAAAACATAGTCAGATGATATAGCAAGTATACACAATTGTTATCAGCTGTAGTCTGACTTAATTACAATTATGTAAAAGTAAGTACAAGACAATCCGACTAACATGTCGGTGCCAAACGGCTAATTATAAAGTAAATAACAAAATGAGTGGTGAAGTTAGGGAACCCACTCGAGTCCTCCTGCGATCATTCCTCTAGTATTGACCATCTTGGAGGTAGAAGTAAGCTGAGTCCTCGGGAACCGGCTCTAAATCTGGCCATGCAAAACCGAGAGGTTAGACCTCTAATAGCAAGTACCGCAAGGAAGCACGATATGAGACATTAAACCAGTAAGAGAATATAATAATAGACCTCTGCTTGCTACTGGGATTCACATAACATCACGACACTTCGAACCAACCTCCCAACCAAACAAGGACAGAAGTTGGCCCGTCATGTCCTGATGTTCTGATCATCTCAGTTAGGTAACAGAGTAGGTACAGTACACAAACAAATCAACTTAAACGGCTATCCAACTCCTACGGCTTACTACTGTGAGTCCCAAGTTACCCTGGAATTATGCAATAAAGATTTCTCAGTTCTTACTATGGACAAGCAAGGCTAGTCGATCCAATCAATCAATTGCGCCAATCATGAATTAGACGAGTCCCAGCGGGATGCCCGTCATCAATATACATATACAATAAATAGTATTACCAGATACCGCTCCATGCCCGTGTGGCAGATTTGCAGTATCTGTGGGGACCAGCCGGCCTGTCGGGTACTTCTAGTCCCAAGAGGGCTGCCATATAAGAACTCGGGAATCCATTCTCTCCATGCAATCATTATTTTTATTTAACTTAATAGTCTCTACGTTGAGTGAAATCCCATGCCGTGGATCATGGTCATTCGGAATGAGTACTTTCGTACAGGGTACGATATGCACAACTCTACAACGATGCCCGTGCGGTTAGGTTGTAGGTCTTACATAGCGTAATACAACAATCCAAACTAACCACGGAATAATCATGCCTTGACCATAAAATACACATGCTTCTTTTATTAAATAAATAAATAAATAAATTGAAGTCTGCATGTGTGCCTGTATGTCAATATTCGGGAATCGGCCAATCGATTATAGTAGTTCATACTTAATATGAACGTGTCTTATTCCATTTAATTCAATAAGACGACTAGCCAGTCTCTTAGTTCCATCTAGTAACGCATGATCAATAATAAATCAAGATAACAATCAATGTTAATTAATGCCACATTCGGAAAATAAAAATTGGGGAATAAATAATGATTGGGAAATAAATAATCTCATGCGCTGTGGGAAAAGTTGGAAAATAAATAATATCATGCGCCTGAGGGAAATGATTGGGAAATAAATAATGATTGGGAAATAATAATCTCATGCGCTGTGGAAAATGATTGGGAAATAAATAATCTCATGCGCTGTGGAAAATGATTGGGAAATAAATAATCTCATGCGCTGTGGGAAAGGTTGGAAAATAAATAATATCATGCGCCTGACGGAAATGATTGGGAAATAATAATGATTGGGAAATAAATAATCTCATGCGCTGAGGAATGAGATTGGGAAATAAACAATCTCATGCGCCTGAGGAATGAGATTGGAAAATAAATAATCCATGCGCCTGAGGAATGAGATTGGAAAATAAATAATCTCATACGCCTGAGGAATGAGATTGGGAAATAAATAATCTCATGCGCCTGAGGAATGAGATTGGGAAATAAATAATCCATGCGCTGAGGAATGAGATTGGGAAATAAATAATCTCATGCGCCTGAGGAATGAGATTGGGAAATAAATAATCCATGCGCCTGAGGAATGAGATCGGAAAATAAATAATCTCATGCGCCTGAGAATGAGATTGGAAAATAAATCCATGCGCCTGAGGAATGAGATTGGGAAATAAATAATCTCATGCGCCTGAGGAATGAGATTGGAAAATAATAATCCATGCGCCTGAGGAATGAGATTGGGAAATAAATAATCCATGCGCTGAGGAATGAGATTGGGAAATAAATCTCAGCGTTGCCGGGACTTCATGGCACATGGCCTCCCGGCGCATGGCCTTCCGGGCGCATGGGGTTCCCGGCGCATGGGGTTCATCGTCCCCAAACAGCAAGTTCAGCCATGAAAGTCCTAAAAACTTGCTATGGCCATAACTTCCTCATCCGAAGTCGAAATCAAGCGAAACAAAAGCCAAAACTGAATGAAATTGAATTCTCTACAACATAGAACTATTAGTTTTTGAAAATAACCAAGTTTTAGAGATCAAAACCAAGAAAAACCGAAAATGTAACAAACTTAGATCTACAACAAATAAGCCATGGAAATTGAAAATGCTAAGTACTAAAGAGACTTAGAATCAAATAGGGAAGATGATGGAACAATAAAAATAGGGATCCATCAAGAAGCAAGTTGGCACTTGTCTTGCTCTCTTAGGTTGGTGGGAGAGTTATGAGGAAGAAGAAGAGTAATGAAGAGAGAGGAAAGATTTGGGGCTTTAAATGAAGGAGTGGTGGTAGGTGGGGGTTTATTTCGGTTCATGATGAACCAACATAATTAAACCAATTTGAGCCGAACCCATAGCAAAGCTAAAGCAGAGTATAAAAGCAGAAAGTAAAGTACAGAAATAAAATTGCAGGAAATTAATTAACAAAAAAAAGGAATTTAAATACAGAACAATACATGATAAATATTAAATGAATACATTCCAGCAGTACTTGTATTTAGAATATGTATTCTGGGAACGGAAGTGACATCTCTGCCCTCCTTAGAAAAAATCCCGTCCTCGGAATTTCAGATCCAAGCATGATAGAAATATCGAAGCTAAACTAATCTAAGTATAAACAATTGAGTAAGCAATCATTCTACAATGATAATAACAAGTAACATATCTATGTTGAACATTCTACGATAGCAAGCAATTCTACTTATAAGGTGACAAGCATGAGGAGTTAAGACAATCAAGGTATACAGAAGGAAATATACCTTGTGAGTCAAACAGGTGCGGATACCGTGATCGGATATCATCCTCACGTTCCCACGTTGACTCTCCTAAAGAGTGATGACCCCAAGCAACCCGGACAAGGTTAATTGTTCGGTTCTTGAGTACCTTCTCTCTTCGGTCCAAAATAGACACAGGCTGTTCCTCGTAAGACAGGTTGGTACCAACAACCAGCTCAGAATGATCAAGGATATGGCTTGGGTCCGATACATACCTTCGCAACTGAGATACATGAAATACGTCATGCACCTCTCGTAACGAAGGTGGAAGGGATAAACGATAAGCAACATCGCCTATCCTATCAAGAATAACAAATGGGCCCACGTACCGCGGACTCAACTTCCCGCGAACGCCAAATCTAATGACCCCACGGGTAGGTGAGATCCGCAAGAACACGTGGTCCCCAACAGAAAACTCTAGCGGCCTACGATGCTGGTCCGCCCAATGTCGATGCCGATCCTGCGCAACTCGAAGTCGCTCTCTAATTCCTTTAATCACTTCCACTGTCTGAACAATCATTTCCGGGCCTAATATCTTCCTCTCCCCGATATCATCCCATGCTAGTGGCGACCTACACTTCTTACCATATAGTGCTTCAAATGACGCCATCTGTATACTGGCTTGATAACTGTTGTTATAAGAAAACTCAACTAAGTGAAGGTGTCTCTCCCAAGATCCCCCAAAATCTAGGGTGCAAGCTCGCAACATATCTTCTAAAGTCTGAATTGTCCTTTCTGATTGCCCGTCCGTCTGTGGATGGTAAGCCGTACTAAATCTTAACTTGGTGCCCAGACTATGATGTAAGCTCTTCCAAAAATGTGATGTGAAACGGGTATCTCGGTCTGACACAATACTGACAGGGACTCCATGCTGCCTGACTATCTGTTGTATGTACAACTCTGCCAACTTTTCTGTAGATTGCCCTACTCTGAAAGGAAGAAAGTGTGCCACCTTTGTAAACCGATCTACTATCACCCAAATAGCATCTTTACCACTTGGTGATCTCGGTAAACCGGTCACAAAGTCCATTGTGATGTGTTCCCACTTCCATTCTGGGATAGGAAGCGGTTGCAATAACCCAGCTGGCCTCTGTTGTTCTGCCTTCACTTGCTGACATACCAAGCAATGGAAAACAAATCTAGCTATCTCCCTCTTCATCCGTTCTACCAGAAATGCTGCTTGATATCTTGGTACATCTTGGTCCCTCCAGGGTGAATAGAATACTGAGAACTGTGAGCTTCTGCCATAACCTCCTGTCTGATATCTCCACTAGGCACACATAGACGTGATCCAAACCTAAGTGTACCATCTTCATAAATTCTCATCTCCTTCCTGAGTCCTGACTCACATTCTGCCCTAAGCTTCTGAATCCTTGGGTCCTGTGCCTGAGCTGCCTTGATCCTGTCTACTAAGTCGGATTGAACTTGCAGACTTGTTAGAACTCCTACATCACTAGGAAGTATAACTTCGATGCCCATCTCCTGAAGGTCTTCTAAGATATGTCTCTGTGTTGTCAACATGAATGCGCCGCCTCTTCTGCTGAGAGCGTCTGCTACTACATTCGCCTTGCCTGGATGATACTGAAGCTCCACGTCATAATCCTTGATCAACTCCAACCATCTCCTCTGCCTCATGTTTAGTTCCTTCTGAGTAAAGATGTACTTCAGACTTTTATGGTCCGTGTACATATCCACTCGATCACCATATAAGTAATGCCTCCATAGCTTCAAAGCAAATACTACTGCCGCTAATTCCAAATCATGAGTTGGGTAATTCTTCTCGTGGTCCCAAGCTGCCTAGATGCATACGCTATCACCTTCCCATGTTGCATAAGGACACATCCAAGTCCTTTACCCGACGCATCACAATATACTGTAAAACCTCCGGTCCAACTGACAATAAGGATAGGTGCTGATATCAATTTCTGCTTCAAAGTCTCAAATGATCTGACATTCTGCTGACCAAACGAATGGTACATCCTTCCGGGTCAAGCGGGTCATGGGTGCTGAAAGCCTTGCAAAATCTGATACAAACCTTCTGTAATATCCTGCCAATCCCAAGAAACTCCACACATCTGCTACGGTCTTGGGTACTGGCCAACTTACTACTGCTTCTACCTTCTTGGGATCCATTGCTACTCCAGCTCTGATATGATATAACCCAAAAATGAAATATGATCCGACCAAAACTCACATTTGCTGAGCTTGGCATACAACTGGTTCTCTCTCAGAACCTGTAACACCTTCCGGAGGTGATCTTCATGCTCCTCTTCACTAGTTGAGTATACAAGAATGTCGTCGAGAAATACAACGACAAATTGATCCAAGTACGGCATAAAGATGCGATTCATTAAATCCATAAAGATTGCTGGAGCATTGGTCAAACCAAACGACATTACTAAGAATTCATAATGCCCGTACTTCGACCTGAATGCTGTCTTGGGAATGTCTTCCTTCCGAACCCTCACTTGATGATACCCTGAACGAAGATCTATCTTGGAGAAAACTCTAGCTTTGCTCAACTGATCAAATAAGTCGTCGATCCTGGGTAGTGGGTACTTGTTTTTCACTGTTACCTCGTTAAGCTTCCTGTAATCGATGCACAATTTGGATGACCCATCCTTCTTTCCTACAAGTACCACTGGTGCTGCCCATGGTGATATGCTAGCTTGGATGAACTTCTTCTCCTTCAGTTCCTCTATGTGCTGATATACCTTGGCCTGCTCTGAATCTGCCATTCTGTAAACTCGATCTGATATCGATTTAGTTCCTGGTGCCAATTCTATGCTGAACTCAATATCTCTAACTGGTGGTAGACCTGGAAGTTCTTCAGGAAATACGTCTAGAAATTCTTTAACTACCTTCGGAATCTGAACTTCTTCCATTGCCGTTACTACTCCCGTCGCTGAGTTGCCTCTGATCTGACTAAGGTGAACCGCTTCATGTCTGGAATATCAAAAGATACACTCCCTCTATGACAATCTATTGTTGCATGACTGTCTTTCAGCCAGTCCATGCCTAAGATAACGTCGAAATTTCCAACAGAAAATTCTATCAACCGGGCGGGTAAGGAATGCCCGCAAACTACAACGCTACATGCTAGAATAACTCGACTAACTCCTACGAGCCCATTACCAGTGAGTATATTCAACCTCCCTGGCAATGCCTCGAACTCATTCCTAGTTGTGTCGTAAATCGTGCAGATATAAATGAATAGGATGCTCTCGAATCAAACAATGCTACTGCGGGATATGAGGCGACGAGAATGTTACCTGCCACAACATCTCCCGATGCCAATGCCTCTTCCAAGGACAAAGTGAATGCTTGCCCTCGACCTCCTTGCCGATTTCCATGCTGCGGCCTAGCCTGATGCTGTTGCTGGCCCCTTCCTTGATGATGCTGGGGTGGTCTATGCTGGTGTTGCTGTATCGACGGTCCCTGCTGCCGAAACATCTGAGCCTGCGGTACTAATGGACGTTGTGCCAACGGCCTTACTGTCACTGCTGGTCCTCGATACTGGCATGCCCCTGGTGCTGGCAGAGTAAGAAACTGCTGCCCTGGTCCTCCTGCCCTCGAATTCTG
>JANAVB010014598.1:2317367-2325331 GCA_029216955.1 Iris pallida | reverse complement strand
AAATACAACCCAGAATTCTAAGTGTCTAAAATAAGTACATATCCCAAATATCTCAGAATCTAATACAGTAATCTAGAAAAGTAAAGACATCCTAGTCTAAGGAGTGTCATCCACTGCTAGCAGGTCTAAGTCACTAGTGATGTTTAATGCTGCACCAAGAGGGGTAGACACCAGAGCCTCATCATTCACTATAAAATTTCAACAGGTCCAGTCAGGACGGAAACGAGTACAGTACATCTCAACAAAATCATAACAGGTTAGGAAATATAAACATGCTAGAGAGTAAGATACAGGATCTGAAGAAATAACATGATAAAAAGAGAGAGAGACTGTAAGTAAATAGCTACAATATATAGCGAACTAACAGTGCTAGTGATTCAGAGCACAAGATGGTTATGTAGATGGCACGATTTTGTACACGAGTAATCTACAGAGGTTTGTACACGAGTAATCTACTGGATTGAAACATAACCACTTCTACTCCTCCGCCCCAATCAATACACAAGGATCCAGCTAAGTTATGTTATTGTACATGAAGGTCATGTGAATACATGATTATACACGATTCATACGTTTCGTACACGAATGTCACAAATACAAGGAGTACACGATGTTTACGATAAAGTACATGAACACGAATACCCGATGTATCTGCTAAGGGGATAACATCGCACAACCAGATCCATAGTACTAATCCGTGTTTCTAACGTGTCAGCATCATGTAAAGTAATCTTAAGCAGGAACATAATCCTAACAAGATATGAAATGATAAGAGAATATACTCGCTTGTATCCTGAGATCTGGAGAACATATACTGTTCGAGGAGTGGTGTCTGGCTCCTATTAAAGCACAAGTCACAACAAGTCCAGAATGGTAATAAGATGCACTCAATGCATTCTACATGAATCTAGGTCAATCTAGGCCAAAGTCAACTCTTGGTCAACTCTGGTCAACCCTAGAAGTCAAACTAGGTCAACTAGGTCAAACCTAAGTCAAACAAGTCTATACTAGTCAACAAGTCTATTTTAAGTCTAACAAGACTACACAAGTCTAACTAAGCTATTCTAGGTCCTACTAGTCTATACTAGTCACACTAACTATTACTCTACATCACAAGCCTAAACAAGGCTATGCTAGGCTATATTAGGCTATACTAGCACCCACAGACTATTAAGTCAACAATCAAGGCAATTATATATACTATACATTATATATATATACATTATACTTTATGTTGGCCCAATGATTGTATCATGTTTTTTAATATGGTTAATCTGTTAAGTTTAGTATTTCATTATCACTAATCTTTATACTATCACTATAGTATTTCTACTTATACTTATACCTTTGGTGATATATGCCTATTGGTTTACATATTAGTGATATGAGCTTTCTATCTTAAATTTAATCAAGTTGCCATTGATTATGGTTATTCAATTAAGTTTAATCATTATGATATCACTAACATTTATGCTATCACCTTAGCACTTATAATTAAACTCAACATTGTCCTAATGCGCATTAAACTTATTATACTTGCTACTATGTATATTGCTTTGTTCGTCTAACATATACATGTAGAAAAGCTATAAGCAAGATCAATGTGGACATATGCAATGAAGAAATCATGGTGGACCAAAGATGACAGATCCCACAAGATTTCTCTGAACCACCCGACGACATCTCCGGAAAAAGACAGCCAAGCCATCATCATTTCTAGACTTTACAGAAGCTTGCTCCTACTACAGTATATTTGGAGTCTGTAATGAGTCTTAGGAATCTTTGTAAACACAAGAAATAGATGGCAAATCGAAAGCTAGGGTAGAAAATAACCCAGGACAATCTTCGGAATCCTAGCGGATAATCCGGCGGATCTCCGCGGATATTCGACGGAAGATCTGAATGGTCTCACAGAATACCTTCTGTGAGCGTTCGGATTATCCGGCGGAAAACCGCGGAATTTCGGCAGATTTTCCGCCATATGACCGTTTGCATTCCAACGGTCGGATCTTACGAATGATTGATCCCAACGGCTCTATTTATAGCCGTTGGACTATACCGACGGATGATCCGCCAGCCTGAAAAAGTTGCATTATTGCACTTTCCTTTGCTTTGGTTATAAATAGCCTTGAACCCCTTCATTCAAGGCTGATGCTTTGAGCCAAAAAAATTTCTAAACCACCAAGCCTATCCACAAACAACTCTACAAAGCTTTCATTTGCCATCCATAAATTGTGTTAGAGTTATTGAGTTGAAAAGTGAGATCTTCATCTTATTGTATAAGAAGATCAAAACCTATTGTGAAAGGTTGAAGTTGGGGAGTCTTCATATCCAAACTCTCGGTTGAAGTTGGAGAGTCTTCGTATCCAAACTCTCGGTTGAAGTTGGGGAGTCTTCGTATCCAAACTCTCGGTTGAAGTCGGAGAGGCCTTCGGATTAAAGCTCTCGTGTAAGAAGTTGGCGAGTTCTTCGGATCCAAACTCGTGTGTAACTATTTGCTCAAATAGTGGATTAAATCCGGAGAGAGTTCCGGGACTGGATTGCCTCTAGGGAGGATACCAGGATACATCGGGTGTCGGTATTGTTATTGCTTCTTCTCTTGCACTTATATTTTTAAATTGCCAATTAGCTTGTGCTAAGTGCTTGATTAGTTAGCTTGACCCTATTCACCCCCCCCTCTAGGGTTTCTACACTTTAGACATATGTACATATATACATGATACATACCTATAGGTATACCTATATACACATCTCACATAATACATATATATGCATGTAGGAAATAGGAAGCATATGTGTATGTGTGTGCAAGAATGTGATATATGGCATGTGAGTTCAATGTGTGGTGTAAAATATGGTATGTGTGAGTGTGAGAACATAAAAGTGAGTGCTATGTGAGGATGTGTGTGAGAGAGCATGTGTGTGCAACTTGTGTGTGTGTTAGTGTCAAGAGAGGTGAAAAGAGTTCTGAAATCAGTGGCATGTTAAAACAGTGAACAATATTAGGCAAAACAGTGAGTGATACTTGTGTGTGTGTATGTGTGTGTGTGTGTGTGTGTGTGTGTGTGTGTGTGTGTGTGTGTGTTGTGTAACAGTGAGACATGAGTGTGTGGGGATGTATCCTGAAAACAGTGTGCAGACTTAGGCAAAAACAGTTAAGAAAACAGTGAGTTATTCCACTGAAAACCAAAACATAACCCACAGGACAGTCCTAACTAATCCCAGATTTAATATATTGAAACACCATTATAATCAGTCCAACAATACCCAGTTTAACACATTTGAAATCATTTATCAGTCCATCCAAAACTCAGTTTAAAACAGTCCAACAACAAACACCCATTTTTCTGTCCCAAACCAAAACCAATTTAACCCAAAATCGACAACCAATAGAAAACATATAGATGAACCAATTTGAGGTCTTAAACTATACTAGTTAACAGTTAAAATAGGTTAAATATGATGCTAGAAATCGAATTAGAAAACCTGGAACACACAGGAATGAACTGGTTTTAAGTATCAGAATAAAATTCGGAAATGGAGAATTGAACATCGAAATTAGACTAAAACATCAAACAAAAGGTTGGTAATGTATATACTAGTTGTGTACGTGTCATATGATGTATTTGTGTCCACCCAAGTGGACACAATGTGTCCAAACAGATTAAAAACCCAAAAAAAAACCTGGACACAGTGTAGTGAACTAAACCTCGTACACGTATTCACAGAGCTCGTGCACACGACACAACACAACACAAGACTCGTTGTCGTGTCGCAGTATCGACTAGGTCTAGGGCTAGGGCTAGGACACACTGATACGTATCCACGATACGTGTGCGTGCAATACGAGACACGTATCAGTGCACGAAATTGACAGCACTCGGTTCAGTGCAAAATCGATGCATTGTCTCGTGCGTGTTCGACACGACACGAGAGGCTCTAAAACTTGGGGAGCCTCGTGTCAGTGTCAGCCCTGACCCATGTGTCAATTTTTCCGTGTCCTGCGACGTGTCCAGCGAGTTGTGTCCCCCGTGAAGCATGGCAAGCAAACTGCCCGTGCACGCGCACGCACGACAGCGTGTTCACGTGTCTGTGCTGACTCGACACGACACGAAAATCACACAAAGAAACAAGAAACTCATAAGCAACATCAAACCCTATTTTCCTATTCAATTACTTTCCTAAAAATCACTCGAAATGCCCGTTGGGGCATTTCATCAAACACTTGCACCATGACACTGATACGTGTCCAAATAGGATACGAAAAGGACTCGAATTCTAGGGTTACCTATTCCTATAGTTAGGTTAGGCCTAGGGCTCCCTAGATATACAAAAAAATCAGAATTCTATGGTGTAGAATGAAAGTTACCTATATGTATCAAAATCCTCAAAAAGCTCCAAAGAGAGGTGTTCTCTTGATGCCAACTTCTCCAATTTGCTTCCAAGCTAAGATTTCTTGATACCAACAGCAAGAGGAATAAAATTAGAACCTATTGCAATTGGTTTAGGAGAAAAAGGAGTTGAAATGGATTTTCTATGATTTATGGAAGATGGAGACTTACCTCTTTCTAAAACTTTGTAAAATTCCTAATGGAGGCTAGCCCAACTTTGAGGAACATTAAATAGAGGGAGAATACCAAGGTGGCTGGTCATGGCTGGATTGGGCTAGGGTTAGGGTTCTAATGGTGATCTATGGGCTTCCATGGGCCAAAATCACTAACCATGACTTATGAAATCACAAGCCATTTCCTAATCAAATTAAATCCTAATTTTTCCAAAATAATTCTAATGGGTTTGATGTCACTAACTTGGGTCAAGCTAGGGTTACTTAACCTAACCAAGTAGTCATGACCTAGGTTAGCCTCTAGGACAGTCTCCTAAGTCAACACTAGTCAAAGTCTAAAATAGCACCAAATCAAATATACTAAATCCCTGAAAACTCTAATAAATATAATTAATACTAACTATCACTAACCATGGTTAGCTAAGACTAGCTATGACTAATCTAGGTTAGGTCCAAACCAAGTTAGGCTAATCACAAAACATGGCAATCAATTAAATAATATTAAAATCATACCATTCTTAATATACATTAAATTCCAAATAATATATATTAAATTCAATTAAATTCAAAATGACAAAAAGTACCCTCGAACTGGAAATAATAAATGAAACACCCTAATCACATGGCTAGGCTCTAGGTTAAGCTGTCTCTAGTGTTACACTATCAAATACCAAAATCATAAGTCATGATTTAAAATAGTTTTAAAATGATTTAAAAATTATCAAAAATTATATCATGATTTAAAATATCATTATTAAAAGATTAAAATTACAAAATTTTAAAATTACCCTCATTTAGAAACTGGGTTTACCTTCAAAGTTTTAACTGACCATAAAATACAGGAGAATGGCCATTCGACGTGTTAGAACACGAAGAATATTAATTTCGCATGAGGATGGCCATTCTTCATGTTAGTAACACGGAAATGGCATTCTTCGTCTTAATTTATACAGAAATGTCCATTCTCTATGTTAGTAACACGGAGAATGGCATTCTTCGTCTTAATTTACATGGAGAATGGCATTTTTGTCTTAAATTATACGGAGAATAACCATTCTCCGTGCTAAATTATACGGAGAGAAAGGCCATTCTCCGTCTTAATTTACACGGAGAATGGCCATTCTCTGTATTAGTAACACGGAGAATGGCATTCTCCGTCTTAATTTACACGAAGAATGGCATTCTCTGTCTTAATTTACACGGAGAACGACATTCTTCGTCTTAATTTACACGGAGAATGACCATTCTCTGTGCTAAATTACATAGAGAATGGCCATTCTCTGTCTTAATTTACACGAAGAATGGCCATTCTTCGTGTAATTTAAGACGGAGAATGGTCATTCTAGTGTTAAAACGTAGGGGAATGGCCATTCTTCGTGTAAATTAACACGGAGAATGCCATTCTCCGTGTTATCTAACACAAAATGGCACTCTCCGTGTTAATTTACATGGAGAATGGCCATTCCCAGGTTAAAATATAGGAGAATGACCATCCTCCGTGTCATTTAACACGAAGACACGGAGAATGGCCATTCTTCGTGCTAAATTACACGGAGAGTGGCCATTCTCCATGTTAAATGACACAGAGAATGATCATTCAAATGATAAAACACACAGGAGAATGCCATTCTCCGTGTTAGAAATACGGAGAATGCCATTCTTCGTGTTAGTAATACGGAGAATGCCATTTCGTATTAATTTACGAAAATGGTATTCTTCTTGTTAAAATACAGAAGAATGACTATTCTTCGTGTTATATCGACGGAGAACAGTTGACAGAAACCTAATTTTTTATTTTTTGTTTTGTTGAAAGAAATTTGACATGAATAATGATTCAAGACTTTTCGTTCTTCTTTCAAAATGATGCTAACTCTTATGGAAAGAAGAAGAAGATCTTCTCTCCATAATTGACCTAATTATCGAAAAAGAAGAAGAAGAAGATGATGAGAGATGATCGAAGTTCGACTGGAAAAAAAAGTACGATGAACTACGAACGATCTTTGCGATCTCTGCTGAAGATGAGAGCAATGGAATTCAGATCTCTCGTGAAGAAGAAGAAACGACGAGAATCGTAATCCAAATCTGAGTTTGTGTGGAGGGTAGTTATGGTATTAATTTTGTAAATACAGAGCATCTAAAGGGAATCTTGGAATAGTTAACGTGGAAATATATAATTATAGGCATTTCATAAAACCCATCCTACGGGTGGGTTTTTCAAAAAAAGCAACCCCGAAATTGGGTTTCTCAGCAATTTTCAGTTTTATATATGTTCAGGTTATTTTTAATTAACCTGAACATATATAAAACTGAATTTTTTTTAATGTCCAAGCTCCCTAGTCCAAGTGGTTAGGGAGGGGGGCTCACTTGGGGAAGGTCCCAAGTTCGAGCCCCCCGTGGGCATGGGATGGCTGGGTGGTCGCGGGGCGGCCACGGTCCCAAGCTGGCGGCCTCAAGAAATGGACACAAAAAAGGTTATTTTTTAATTAAATTATAAAAATATATTTTCTTACATATTTTATGTCGTCGAATATAGTGTCTTTTTGCGACATGTACCACATGTTGCAGAATATATAGTGTCTTTCGGCGACATGTACCATATTTCTCAGAACATAATATCTTTCTGCGACATGTGGATGTCGCAATATGTATAGAATTTTTGGGGGACTGATATTTCGTTTTCTTCTAGTAATATTTTATGTCGCTAAAATATGTTGCTAAAAATGTAATTTCTCGTAGTGATATTGCTTTGCATGTATTGAGGTGTGCACAGGGGTATGGTGGGGCACATGTGGGTGTCATGTGGGGGTATTTGCCTAGAAGAAAAAATGATTAACTCTAACAAGGAAGTAAGTTGCTTTTTGTCGTTCGAACTCGGACTCGGACACGGACTCCATGATGCCTTATGCATGCAGGGACATGTTCGGGTAGTAGGCATGGACTGGTACACGACTATACTGATTGTGGGATGATCTAAAATATCAAACTATATTTTTGAGTATTGGTATTCTAGTCACACATCAGATAGGAGAAAAGGTGAAGTCTACTCTACTTTAAATAGAGCCCCTGGCCTCCTTTAGAAGATGCACCAATGTAGAAAGCAAAGGGAGCATGTTGAGTCCAGGAAGTCCGTTCGAGTCACAAAAAGTTGACTAACGAGCATTGTAGAATTTCTTTGAGAACTTGCTGGTTCTAGGAAGCGGATCGCATAAAAGCGAATCTAGCTTTGAGCAACGATTTTCATCACCCAGCAGGGCTGTTGAAATCTCCTCTTTCTTTTTTGTTCTTCTTCTTCTTGTTCTTTTTCTTCTTCTTGGTGGGCTGTAGGATATTTTGGAGAGCAAATATGTTTGTCGGAATCTCCAAAATCATAAATTCACTTCAGGCATTTTTTGAGAGCAAA
>JANAVB010014598.1:2307367-2312367 GCA_029216955.1 Iris pallida | reverse complement strand
AATATGATAAATAGAACTGTTAGCACACTTGATCTTATATTGTTTGTTTTTAGAACAGCTTACTACGCTTTATCTCAAGCGTAGGCTAGACATGACTCGGCCTGGTCCAACAATTTGGGTAGCAGATCGTGACATATTTTTAGTGGTGGCCCATGCAGGTCAAGACTATTGTTTTGGTTACGTCATTGTACCAACATGTCTGCAATTAGGAACTTAAGGTAACTAGATAACACTAGGAATAGCATTTAGAACACCTAGAGGATTACTAGGATTGTAACATAGGAAACTCATCACAGCATAGGATCGTTATTACAAATTAGACTTTCTTGTTTGTTTGTGATTGTTTACTTAAAAGAATTATTATAAGTCCTTTTATTTTTCTATTTATATGGTGCTCACACGCTCATCCCAGTATGCCACACCTGAAAATGGCGTACTTCCTATCCAGTCGGTCGTCTAGTTGACCGAGCACCTGCACCTCCACCTACCATACACCCCCACTCCACAAATCCACCAACCCAGATGCCTCCACACCTCCCACTTCACAGTCCCAGCAGGACCCGATAGTCCCACCACCACCTATAGCTATACCTACCCAGGCTTTCGTCACCCTCGACAGGAACCAGCTGCTCACTCTGATCCAAGGGTTCCTAACGACCCATCAGGAGCAGATCATCTTACTTCGCCAGAGCATAGAGCGTTCTGAGGAGCGTACCATGGTCCCACCATCGGTAGAGCCACGACGGAGAGCGAAGAATATCAAGGACTTCATAAGCTTGAACCCAAGGGAGTTCATGGGGACTGAATGCATCATAGTCGCAGATGACTGGCTAGACTCGATAGAGAGAAGCTTCTCGGAGCTAGGTTGCCGGGTGACCTTCAGGTCGAGGCAGCAGGATTTCTGCTAACAGAGTTAGCAGAAGTTTGGTTCAGGAATGAGCCACTATTCGCGAGAGGGAGAGCCACATGGGATCAGTTTAAGATCCAGTTCAAGAAAAAATTCTTCTCGACTACCGCCAGAGTAGCCATGGGGCTACAATTCTAAAACATCTAGCAGGGGAACCGTTCTATTGACAAGTACACGACAGAGTTTAGTCGTTTGAGTCATTTTGCACCTAGCCTGGTTGCAGATCCCGAGGAAATGATGCATTGATTTTGCCATGGTCTAGTCCCAGACATTGGCATCCTCCTAGTGACGAACGGGACGTCTGACTATTACCAGAGCCTAGAGTTGGCCCGGGGCATAGAGGAGCGTCTTCTGTCTTGTAAGAGGCCAGCATCCGTAAACCACGAGGGACCTTCCAAGTGCCAGGCTTTCCAGTCGAGAGCACCGGTGCCACACCAGCAGACATACCGTCCTCCACACCACATCACCCAACCCCACCAGCTAGAGCTCCGGGACCACGGCAGCATAGGGGAGCTGTGTGTTCATTCTGTAGGAGGCCAGGGCATAACTTTGCCATCTGCAGGAAGAGGTTGGGGAAGTATTTAGCTTGTGGGTCTACCACCCATCAACTTCGGGATTGCCCAGCAGCGAGGACGCCAGGCACGGGACCACCTAGGGGACCACCGCCTGATCCAGCAACAGCGGTTTGGACAGCATCTGCAGCAACAGAAGGGACCCTAGGGGAAGGATTATAGTCTAGCTCTTGAGGCGGAGCCAGAGCAGGTTTTGGAGCCAGATTATTTGGCCGACATTATCACATGTTATGTTTATTTGCATACTTTTCTAGTCCTATGCTTGTTTGATTCTAGTGCATCGCATAGCTTTCTGTCATTAGAGTTTTTAAAAAAACACCACTTAGTAGCTACACCCACCGAGGAGATGAGTAGAGTAATGACGGAAGGCGGACCGGTACCCATTAGAGCTATCTATAGATGCTCTATTACTATAGCTAGAAGAGAGTTTGGGGGACGATTCTTTGTGATGCTACTTTTCGAATATGATATCATATTGGCAATGGATTGGCTTAGCTATGCTCACGCAGCTATAGACTGTCATGAGGGTAGTATTCTGTTCAGTCCCCTGGGAACAACACCATACAATGTCAGGAGGACATGGCAGGAGATCAGCCTAGAGCCGAACTTTTGTGCAACAGTTGGGGAGTTAGCACCGCCACACCCTATCATTGGGAGTTTATGAATGTTTCCAGAGGATCTTCCAGGACTTCTGCCTGACAGAGATGTGGAGTTTAATATAGATTTAGTACCGGGCTCATCACCAGTATCCCGGGCTTGCTATAGAGTGAACCCCAAGGAGGCTGTAGAGATGAAGGAGTAGATCGATGACCTGTTGAAAAAGGGTTTCATTCGATCTAGTGCTTCTCCATGGGGAGCGTCAGTACTCTTTGTACCGAAGAAGGATGGTACAGTCCGGTTGTGCATTGACTACCGGACATTGAATACCATCACCATTAAGAACAAATATCCTTTGCCTCAGATAAATGATTTGTTCGACCAGTTGAGTAGGGCGAAGGTATTCTCCAGGATAGATTTGAGATCCGGTTACCAACAGGTGAAAGTCAGGGCCGAAGACATCCAGAAGACTGCGTTCAACGAAGAATGGACAGTATAAGTTTTTGGTGATGCCATTTGGTCTCACAAATGTGCCAGCTGTCTTTATGAACTTGATGGCCAAGATATTTCACCAGTATCTGGATAAGTTTGTCATGATGTTATCGACGACATCCTGATATACTCGAAGACGCCGAAAGAGCACGCAGAACACCTGCAGACAGTTTTGGGGATTCTGAGGAAGGAGAGGTTGTATGCCAAATTGTCATAGTGGGAGTTCTTTCTAGACAGGGTGGAGTTTTCGGTCATGTGGTCACTGGAGAGGTGATCTCAGTAGATCCAGGAAGATTGCTGCCGTCGAGACAGGGAAGGCTCCGACATCAGTTTCAGAGATCAGAAGCTTCTTGGGATTATTAGGTTATTATAGGAAGTTTGTCCAGGACTTTGCTAGAATAGCTGAACCAATGACGAAGGTGACGCAAAACGATGCAGAGTACATCTGGTCAGAGGACTTTCATGCAGTATTTAAGGAGCTGAAGAGGAGGCTGACAACCGCTCCAGTTCTGACATTACCTTCAGGATCTGGAGGTTTCACCATTTACAGCGATGCTTCGGGAAAGGGGCTAGGATGTGTCCTGCAGAAGCATTGGAAAGTGAACGCTTACGCATCTAGGCAATTACGGACTCATAAACGGAACTATCCTACCTACGACCTAGAGTTAGCTGTGGTGATCTTTGTACTCAAGTTATGGAAACATAACTTATATGGAGAGCGAGTGGAAATCATTACTGACCACAAGAGCTTGAAGTATGTGTTCACGCAGAAGGAGCTGAACATGAGGCAAAGAAGATGGTTGAGTTGATGAAGGACTTCGACATCTATTTACAGTATCACCCCGAAAAGGCAAATGTGGTAGCGGATGCGCTGAGCAGGTATACGATGGCATGGTATCTGATGATAGATCGGCATTTACGGGAGGATCTGGAGAAGCTTGGTATTGAGGTGATTCAGCCAGGATCAGTGATACAGATGATGGCGCTAGAGATTCAGTCAGGTCTGATGGAGCAGATCAAGAAGACTCAGTCTATAGATGAGAGACTCTGCAGACTCAGAGTCTAGGCTTTAGCTGGATTGCTTGATGACTTCACCGTAGCAGAGGATGGATCCTTGAGGCACGCAGCCGGTTATGCGTGCCGAAGAAGAGCTGATAGAGGCGATCTTGAGGAGGTGCACCGATCGCGATATTCTATTCACCCCGGTGCCAACAAGATGTACAGTGACTTACGGGAACATCTTTGGTGGAACGGGATGAAGGGAGATGTATCACGCTTTATTTGAGGTGCCTAGTTTGCCAGCAGGTCAAGGTGGAGCGTCAGAGGCCAGCTGGTCTATTGCAGCCATTACCCATTCTCGAGTGGAAGTAAAAACATATTACGATGGACTTTGTCTCAGGGCTTCCTCGTTCCCAAGGAGGAAAGGATGCCATATGGGTTATCGTTGACAGGCTGACGAAGTGTGCTCACTTCATACCCTTCAAGGTAGGGCTCTCCACCGAGAAGTTGGCAGAGCTATACATGTAGCAGATAGTTCGCTTGTATGGAGTACCGATGAGCATCGTATCAGACTGGACAGTAGATTTACATCCCATTACTGGAGGAGCTTGCAGAAAGAGTTCGGCAGTCGGCTCAAGTTTAATACAGCGTACTACCCACAAACCGATGGACAATCCGAGGACGATTCAGACGCTCGAGGACATGTTGAGGACTTGTGTGCTGGACTTTGGCGGATCATGGGAGAGCCATCTTCACTTGGTAGAGTTTTCATACAACAACAGCTACCAAGCCAGCATCGTATGTCTCCATTCGGGGCACTATATGGACGACGATGCCGTACACCGCTCTTTTGGGATGATGTTGGGGATAGAGTTATGCTTGGGCCAGAGATGATCACTGAGGTAGCAGAGAAGGTCAGGATGATCAGAGACAGACTCAGAGTTGCTCAGGACAAGCAGAAACATTGGGCTGATGCTAGTCGCAGATCGATGGAGTTCGTCGACGGAGATATGGTGTTGGTGAAGATATCACCTACCAGAGGGACGATCCGATTCGGACGAGGTGGCAAGTTGAGCCCTAGATATATTGGATCGTTCGAGATACTCGGCAGGATCGGAAATGTAGCTTACATGGTCGCACTTCCACCCAACCTAGCAGGAGTTCACGATGTCTTTCATGTGTCTCAGCTGAGGAGATACGTTTCAGACCCCAGCCATGTGCTGGATCATTCAGAGTTGGAGATCGAACCGAGTCTTGCAGTTACTGAGCAGCCAGTAGAGATATTGGACCGAAGGGAGAAAAGGCAGAGGAACAAAGTCATACCCTTAATCCGAGTATCTTGGTGCCGTCACTCTCCGGGAGAATCTACTTGGAAAGGGAGTCGGTCATGAAGGAGAGATATCCTTACTTATTCGACCTACCAGCCGCGAGGG
>JANAVB010014598.1:2117367-2304867 GCA_029216955.1 Iris pallida | reverse complement strand
GTGTTTTTGGGATATTTGGTGTTGGACCTTACCCTACCTTAGTTTAGAGACCCTAGAAAGTTATTTAGGTATTGTGTCGCCTCATATTAGTCTCCAATGCTAAAGTCATTATTTGGCTAGGTGTCCAGTCAGAAAGTCATGTCACACCACTAGTGTCCTAGTATTTAGCTTAGTATAAAAACTAAGTTTATATATCATTTTTACAGTGATGGGACACCGGATATCTATCGCTTCATATTCACACCCTTGCTTTACACGAGGCAAGTACCCCTACAAATTTTATTTACTACATGTGATAATAACTGTGAATGAATCGTATTAAAATACTATTTTCTTGAACTGCAAGTCATGACTTCACCTGCTTTATACTGCTCCCAGTATCTTCCACATGTTTTAAAACTACTCTCGTATCTCTCACATGTTTAGCTTGGGTTATGAGAAAACTGATAATTGAGTACGTGATCATGCCCCTTCTCCGTACGTATGTACCGAGCAAGGTCGCATTTATATGCATACCTTGTCGTAGGCCATTATTCCGTATTTCTGTACGTATGTACACATATGCTTGTACACTTGTACGTACGTACATTTTATTACTTGTAGACTTGTACACCGGTATATTTTATACCTGACGATCACGTGCCTGCTCTAGTTTGAAACATTACATGTACATCTGTCGCCATGAGAAATATATCTTGCCATGATAGATTATGATATGCCATGATTTCCTGTTATTACATCTCTGTTTCATGCTCCGTATGTTTAGTTTGTAGAATCAATACTTGCTCCCGTTCTGACAGGATAACGTTGTAGGTATACTTACCGAGGAGGAGTCGCTATGTGATTCCTATTATGGGGTCGCCATCGAGGATCAGGCTTTACCTTACGATGATGTACCTGCGAAAAATTCGTCTAGTTTGTTTATTTGCTCGGACTTTGAGAGCAGACATGTTTTAGACTATGTATTTTGTTACTGGACCTGTATCCAGTTTTACATTTTGGCTATGTATTCGGAACATATTCATATACTAGATGATTTTGTCTTTGTGATGTTTTAACTCAATACGACAAATAGAACTGTTAGCACACTTGATCTTATATTGTTTGTTTTTAGAACAGCTACTACGTTTTATCTCAAACGTAGGCTGGACATGACTCGGCCCGGCCAACAATTTGGGTAGCGGATCGTGACAACACCCCTAATTGGAATGTCAATGAAAAAAGAACATAATATAATAGTTACCAGAGGAAAGAAAAAATGGAGCAAAATGGTTCTCCCATCCATCCATATGATTCACTTCTTCTCTCAGTTTTTCGCATTTATTACAAAAATTTAGAACTAAATTATCTCTGCTCAAAGATGTATTCTGAATATTTCTCCTCTTTCCAAATAAGGATAGAAATTGTAATTTAAAGAAAAAAGAGTACAATTTTTTTTTCTTTTCGCAAATCAAACTAGGCCTAAAATAATGCCAATGTTCAAATTAAATTACGACCACTTAGGCTTGGTTTGGGAGTACTGCTGCTTTATAAAAGCTAGTACTAAGTAACTTTTAAAGCAGGTTTGCACTTTGTTGTTTCTAAATCAAATTGTTGTTCCGAAAGTTTTTGGCAACCTTATTACATTAATTTGTTACAAATAATGAAATTTTTTGTTATTATTATCTTTTGTGATGATATTTTTATGGGCTAATTAGAGTTTGGATCCTAAATTTTATACCAGCTTAGAGATTAACTACTAACATGTCAAATTGAAAGTTTAAACCCTAAATTTTTAGTATTTTTTTTATTTTTTTATTATGCACTCCCTAGTCTATATATAATGTTTTATTGTCAAACATGAGAGGAAGGATATAATGGACAAAATAAATTAAATAAAAAAATTTAGGGTTTAAATTTTCTAATTGGACAATTTACGACTTAAACTCTAAATTGATATAAAATGCAGGATCTAAATTCTATTTAGCGCTATTTTTATTAATCATAACGTTATTAATACTTCTGCTATTAAATATGATATTTTGAAGTTCTATATATATATATATATATATATATAATATATTAAGCAGTTTTTTTTTGTTATGTGTTATTTTGAAAATAAAAGAAATAGATCCCACCCACGTGCAACCTAAATCATCTATCCGTAAGAAATTTAGTGCCTTCAGTTAATGGTTTCCATCATCATACACAGTTATGTCATGCAAAAATCCGACAAGTAACTGACTAGTGCAGAGAGGAGGAGAGGTTTCTGATTTTCTTGGGTTAGTTGGTGGACTCCATATCACAACAACAGTCTCAGAATACAGATGGTGACAGCATATCAGAAGAGGATTATTGAGCAACAGTAGATTCTCTAACAGTAGTTTTCTTCCTTCTTTTTCACTGCTCTAGTGCTCGCTCTACAGGAACTATTTCGAAGAACATATCAGAAGAGGATTATTGAGCAACAATAGATTCTCTAACAGTAGTATTCTTCCCTTTTTTTTCCAATGCTCTAGTGGTCGCCCTTCAGGGACTGACTTGGACCAACTGTGAAAGTAAACTTTTATCCAGTGAAGGTAAAATATCTATGCTTTTGAGTCTTGTCTATTAAAAGTAACCTCTTGTCTATTGAAATTTTAATATATATATATATATATATATATATATATATATATATTATAGATAGAGAGAGGGACTTCTCTAAGGAGAACTATGTTAAAATCTGCATGGAGCTCGACTTATCGAAAGATCTCCCCAACCACATCCAAATCTCGCTCGGTTACAAGACACACACCCAACAAATTATATACGATAACAATATCATCTTCTGCAAACACTGTCATATGCGTGGCCACTCCACAGAACATTGCTTCGATATGCACCCAGAAATGAAGAAGAAGGAGATCTGAAAGGTGGTACCCACTCGTTCGCCCAAGAAACCGCATCACTCACCCCTCTACCTCTACCCAACTCCCACATCCGGTTCGAAGCCAGCACCGGTGACCCCCATATCCAAGAACAAGCTTCCCATGGAAGAGCCATCGTCCCATACAATCCGTCAGGTATCAACCTCGCCAACAAATTTGATATTCTTGCTACCGAGTCCACAGAGACCATCTAGGCACCGAAGAACAAATAGGTGCGAGCAGCGCGGAAGAGGAAACAGGAAAATGCGGAGACACAACTAGGGAGGTCGGCAATGATTCGGAGCCCACAACTTCGGAGATCACGGTGGCTTCGTCGGACAAGAGGATCCCCATCCCCCCGACACAATCACCTCCAATACATTCCATAACGTGGCCGACATACGAGAGGATGTCTTGGCCAACATTGGCCAAACATCAGTTGCCAGGCTGCAACAAGGCTTGGAAGCTGGAATCACCAGCACGATAGCAACTTCGAAGCCGGAGAGGTCTACATGCATCCGATCGAAGAGACTGACATAATCATAAAGGTGGCCGGGCAGGCTGCATCCACAACGAAAAAATCTAACAAAGGAAGTGCTATTGAGGTCACAGCCATGACCACTAGGTCAGCTGCGAAACTCAACACCCCCCTCCACCAGCAAGCTCAATGCTTAACATTCTGTCTTGGAATGTTAGGGGCCTCGCCAATAAACCCACCTTGAGAAGACTAAAAGGTCTCAAGAAAATTCAGAATCGACATCCTCGTGATCATTGAACCTAAAATCTCCCCAAGCAAACTCAAGTCCATCCAGTTGCAGTTAGGATTCCCCTGGCTATCGCTGGCTGTCATGTATCTGGATCCTTTTCGACCGACATAAAGATTGGCATCATCCACGATCGAGACATGCTCTCTCATGTTGGGTTGAACATCCCTTGCTTCATTCCCGATCCCTCTTGTCTGCCGTTTATGGCATTTGCGACATCCCTGATCACCGTCAGCTGTGGGATGATGTCACGACCCGCACCCTAGAGTAAGGACACGAGACGTGGGTACGTCCAGCCTAGTGTCGCAGTGTCGGCGGTAAATGCTGTCCTACGTCAACATACATCTGACAATATATCTCTAAACAGTGTATACTCCCGAATGGGGGTGACATAGTAGTAAATAAACTCAATCACAACTAAGAAAGATAGCACGATATGAAATAGAACTCAAAGAAAAATAGATGATAAAGTAGTCTAAGATAATTCCAGCAAATATCCAGAGGTACATGGTCTCAGATACTGAATGAAAGAATATATACAACTCAGAACAGAATAAAGTCTAGCTAAACATGTCTCAAGACTACATAAGATGAGATAAGCCTAACTGGGGGGGTGATGTCCTCAGCTAGAGCTGGATCCTCCTGAGGGTCCAGCTCGCAAGTGTCATCTAAGGCTGCCCCGTAGAAAGTATCCAGACAGGCCTCCTCCTCGTCCTCTGTAATATTTTCAACAGGTCTAGTCAGGACAGGAGCGAGTACAGTACATCTCAACAGTTCATAGCAGGTTAGAAAATATAATCATGCAGTAAAGTAAGATACAAGTACTGAAAGAAATGCTGTATGTAAACAGAGAGAGAGCTGTAATAGAAATATCTACTATAAATAGAGACTAACAGTGGCTAGTGAGTCAAAGTACAATATAGACATGTAAATGGTATAGGAGATTCTGATAAGACACTATGGAAGAGATTCTGATAAGATACTACTTGGGTAATATTCACATGTCTACTTCTACTCTCCCGTACCCCCAATCAATACAAGGATCCAACCAGGTTATGTTATGATTCCATGCAAAGGCCCCCGAAGGGTGATACATGGATGTCCCATAAATAGGGATTCTAGGAGATTCTAGGATACCCAGTAAATGGGATAAGAGATTCTAGGAGACTCTGTGATCATAAGAGTATATGTCATAAGTGATCAAAGAACCAGTAAATATAGTGATACCCATGTAAGTGAAACGCACAGAACATGTAGTACCCGATGCTCCCTATGGATAACATCTCAAGAAGGATCCATATAGTACCAATCCGTGTGACCAACGTGACAGTACAAGTAAAGTAATTTAATGCAGGAAATAATTCTAAGCAGGATATAAAATAATCAGAGAATGTACTCGCCTATTATCTGAGTGTCCAATATGAAATTACTGTCCGAGGAGTGGTGTCTGGCCCTAATCAGAACAGCACACACAACAAGTCTAAAATGGTAAATGAAGCTCTACTATGCACTCTACATGATTCTAGGTCAATCTAGGCCAAAGTCAACTCTTGGTCAACCAAGAAGTCAAACCTAAGTCAACTATGGTCAAACTAGGTCAACTAAGTTAAACAAGTCTAAACTAGGTCACTATGGTCTAAACAAGGCTACACTAGCTAACTAGACCAATATCAAGTACACAAACTATACCAAGCCAACATCCACTATCACACTCAATTTACCATAGGCTACATAGCCACAAACTCATAATGCATTTAGGCTCTAAACCAACCTACCTTAATACATACACAATATATATATATATATTCACTACACTATACATATATATTATATATATCATATATAACCATAGGCTAATGTGTAAACCATACAACATTAAGATAATACATAGAAATATATACATAAGCATAAAGGGGCTCATGTGTGTGGTGATACATGGGTGTATGTGTGTGTGTATTAGTGGTGAGTGAGCAAATTATGTGTATGTGTGAGACTGAAACATGGAAAGCAGTGAAGTGTGTGTGAGAACATGAAGGTTTGTGTGTAGGAGAGTAATAGTGTGTGTGTTAAAGAGTGAAGGATGTGTGTGGGTGAGGGAGACATACATGAGGTGTTGTGTTGACTGTGAGTGAGACCTAATAACAGTAAGCGAATAGGTGTGTAGCTGTGTGTGTGTGGGAGGGTGCACTTACGTAGGCACAGAAATCGACAAAGGAAGGGAATGCATGAGATTGAAATAGTGTGTGTATACCTAGTGTGCACATGAACAGTTAATAGATTTCCCCCAACAATACATATCACAGAAACTAGAAAGGGAGACCAACTACATTAATGTTCAGAAATTGACAGCAAGGGAAAAGAAGGGAATTCAAAACACAAATAAAAAACTGGAACCCAACACTCAGTCCAAAAATCTGAATTCCCAGATTTCAGTATACACACTATCCAACCCATTTATGAATGAAAAAACCCACCAACATCACCAAAATTGACACACAACTAGATTACATATAAGTAAACTATATTAGGTTGTAAAACATGCAATAAATAGTAATTAAATAGGCTAAAACGATTGGCAAATTACATATTGAAAACTGGAAATATGACAGAAAACATGTATCAGAAATTGGGAAAAATGACAAACAATTAATGAACATACATTAAAATGCGATTTAAAAGGTTGGTAACATATCTACATGTTGTGAGTCCAACAGTGTCATTGTGTCCAAGCACAGGACACAAACGTGTCCAAACAAGAGAAAACTCAAATCGGGCACAACAGTGCACTGTCCAGTGCACTGTCTCGTGCACACGTGCACTCGTGTCGTGCACACGACACAGGACACAAACGTGTCTCGTGGTCACCCACCTAGATAGCCCACCTATAGGACTACCCCATAGGCCAACTAGCCAGTGTCCACGTCGTGTCTGTGTCGGATACGAGAGCCGTATCAGTGCTCGATTTCATGTGTGTACTGTACAGTATAAAATCAGTACGACAATGATATCCCTCTCGACATGCCACGTGGGAACGTGAGACTTGATACATGGCATGTCAGTCATAGCCCCATGGCGGGTGTCGAGTCTCGCGTGTCCTGGTTGCGTGTCGTGTCCTCTACAGCCCCCGAGTGGCAGGGGATCAAACCCGACGCGCGCACGCGTGTGCAGCGCGTGTCCACGCATCGAATTCGACACAACCCGACACAATAACCACCTCAGAGGAACAGAAATCCATAAGCAATATCAAGACCTAGATTCCTATTCAAAAACATTGCAGAAAAGAAATCGAAATGCCCTTTGAGGCATTTCGACAAACACATAAGGACGGTTCCTGATACGTGTCCAAACGGAACAAAACTTATGAAACTCGACACAAAACCAATGCAAACTTAGGGGACTCATAGGGCTTCCTGAATATGTAAAGAAATTAAAATTTCATTGAGGAATGAGTAAGTTACCTATAGTTGAACTTCTAGGAAAAACCTTTTTTAGAGCTCTTCTCCTAGATGTCCCAATCCAACAAATCAACAACAAACTGAAATAAAACTCCAATAACAGCAAGTATAGGTATATTAAAACCTAATGGAAGAGATTTGAATGAAAAAGGAAATGGAATGGAATTCTAGGGATTAAATGAAGTAGGAACAAACCTTTCTTCTAAACTTGAGCGTTCCTAAAAAAAGAGGCAACCCTAAAATTAAGAGAGCATTTATAGGATGGTGTTCCCAAGAATGATATGGTGGCCAGCCAACAATGTCTAGGGCTTAGGGTTTTTGTAATGTCTTGGGCTTTGGGCCAACCTACAAGGCTATGGCTTGAAATGATTTATTAATGGATTCTAAATCATAAGCCATGACTTATGACTTTCTAATTCCTATTGCTAACTAGAGTCTATTGACCAAACCAAGGGTTAGATTAGGTTAGACTAGAGTCATATAACCTAACCAAGTCCATACTAACTAGGGTTAGCTTCTAGGTTGGTCTACAAGGGTCAAAACTAGTCAAAGTCAATCTAGTCCAAACAATTCCAAAATAATTCCTAAAAATTCCTATAAATTCAAATAAATTCAAATAAATTTAAATTACCCCAAAAATAACAAAAATACCCTCAAACTAGAAATATGGTAGTGATAATCTACCCTCCTTAAAAGAATTTTTCCTCAAAATTGAAAGGCAAAATACAACTGATGAGAAGGATAGAAAGTATACCTCACGTCCAAAAAGATATGGGTAGCGCTCGCGCATCTCATCCTCCCGCTCCCAGGTAGACTCTCCTGGAGAATGATGCCTCCTTACGACGTGTACCAAAGGTATCACCTGGTTCCTCAGAACCTTCTCCCGTCGATCCAGAATCTCCACTGGCTGCTCTGGATAGCTGAGAGAAGGCCCAACCTCAATCTCTGAATGATCGAGCACATGGCTAGGGTCAGCCACGTACTGTCTCAAATGTGATACATGGAATACGTTGTGGACCCCCACTAGCACAGGCGGCAAGTCTAGCCTGTATGCAATGTCACCGACTCATCCGCTGATAACGAAAGGGCCGATGAAGTGCGGGCTAAGCTTCCCGCCTCCATCAAAACGTATCGTACCACGAGTCGGAGATATCCTCAAGAAAACCTGGTCTCCGACCTAATCACAAGCAAGGTCTCAATTAATTATAATAAACAAACATGATCAAAAATCACAAACAAACAAACCTAAATCTAATCCTACTCTAATCTGTACCTCAAACTCCAACGGCCTCCGGTGGCTATCGGCCCAGTGCCGATGTCTGTCCTGCGCCACGCTAAGTCTGTCCCTGATAAACTTCACCTTCTCGACTCCGTCAACAACCATCTCTGGCCCCAGTAAAGCTTGCTCACCAACATCATCCCAAGATAAGGGTGTACGGCACCTACGCCCGTACAGAGCCTCGAAAGGTGACATCTCAATGCTGGCCTGGAAGCTATTGTTGTAAGCAAACTCCACCAAATAAAGAAGATCCTTCCAGGAACCTCCAAAGTCCAAGACGCACGTCCGTAGCATATCCTCAAGTGTCTGAATAGTCCGCTCCGACTGTCCGTCCGTCTGGGGGTAGTATGCAGTACTAAACTTGAGCTGAGTGCCCAAGCTGGTCTGTAGACTCCTCCAAAAATGGAAAGTAAAGCGACTATCCCGATCTGAGATGATACTGACCGAAACTCCGTAAATCCTGACTATCTACCGCATATACATCTCCGCCAGCCTCTCTGTAGACGTACCCACCTTGAATGGCAAGAAGTGGGCCGATTTGGTCAACCTGTCAACGATGACCCAAATCGCGTCTTTCCCTCCTGGAGTACGCGGAAATCCTGATACAAAGTCCATAGTGATATGCTCCCATTTTCACTCGGGAATGGGCAGCGGCTGCAACAATCCACCGGGCCTCTTCCCTCTCTGTCTTGACCTGCTGACAGACCAAGCACCTAGCCACGAAGCGAGCCGCCTCCCGCTTCATCCCTGACCACCAAACATGCTCCCTCAGATCTCGGTACATCTTGTTGGAACCTGGGTGTATAGAGTACTGAGATCTGTGGGCCTCCTGCATAACCTGCTCCCTGAGATCTTCGCTTGGCACACACAATCTGGAACCGTGCCTCAAGGCACCATCAACTGCAAGAGAAAACTCGCCCTCCAGCAATCCTGCTCGAACCTGCTCTCGGAGACACCGCAGAGCAACATCCTCAAACTATGCCGACTTGATCCTCTCCACCAAGTCTAACTGAATCTGCATACCCCATAACTGCATCTGCACTCCGGGCACGATCACCTCAATCCCAAGGCTCTCTAAGTCAGCAAGCAAATGCCGATCCATGGTCAAACACATGGCTGTCGGATACCTACTCAAGGCATCGACAACCACGTTGGCCTTCCCTGGGTGATACTGAAGTAGGATGTCAAAATCCTTCATCAACTCTAGCCATCTGTGCTGTCTCATGTTCAACTCCTTCTGAGTGAACACATACTTTAAGCTCTTGTGATCTGTGAAGATCTCCACCCTCTCCCTATACAGATAATGCTTCCACAACTTCGGAGCAAATATCACTGCTGCCAGCTCCTGGTCGTGGGTAGGGTAGTTCTTCTCATGGGGACGCAATTGCCTGGAAGCATAGGCAATCACCTTTCCATGCTGCTGCAAGACGCAACCCAGCCCCTTCCCTGAAGCATCACTATAAATAGTGAATCCACCTGATCCTGAAGGCAATGTCAGAATTGGAGCTGTCGTAAGACACTTCTTCAACTCATCAAAAGCTGCCTGACACTCCTCTGACCAAACGAACTCAGCATCCTTCCGGGTCAGCCGAGTCAACGGCTTTGCAACCCGGGAGAAATCCTACACAAATCTTCGATAATATCCTGCCAGCCCCAGGAAACTCCTGATCTCTGCAACTGAAGTCGGCGCTGCCCATGCCTCAACTGCTACAATCTTCTTGGGGTCAACTGAGATACCATCTCCAGTCACCACTCGCCCCAAGAAGTCCACCCGGCCCAAGAAGAACTCACACTTGGAGAGCTTCCCGTAAAGCTGCTCCTTCCTGAGAGTCTCCAGCACGATCCTCAAATGCTCCCCGTGCTCCTCCTCAGTCTTGGAATATATCAAGATGTCGTCAATGAATACTACCACAAACTGATCCAGATACTGGTGGAACACCTTGTTCACAAGGTTCATAAACACTGCTGGCACATTAGTTAGCCCAAACGGCATAACCAAAAACTCAAACTGCCCGTACCGTACCCTGAAAGCGGTCTTAGGAATATCCTCCCTCTTCACCTTCACCTGGTGATATCCCGACTTCAGATCAATCTTGGAAAATAGCCGAGCTCCGCTCAACTGGTCAAAAAGATCGTCGATCCGCGGCAGCGGGTATTTGTTCTTGATCGTGAGGTTGTTGAGTGCCCTATAGTCAATACACATGCGTACTGACCCATCCTTCTTCGGCACAAACAACACTGGTGCACCCCATGGCGACAAACTCGAGCGGATGAAGCCCTTGTCCTGTAGCTCATCCACCTGCTTCTTCAGCTCCACCAGCTCGCTGTTGTTCACCCGATAGACATGCTGAGAGATGGGTTCCGCTCCTGGAACCAAGTCTATCGAGAACTCTATGTCCCTGTCTGGTAGCAATCCCGACAACTCCTCTGGGAAAACATCCATATACTCTGCTATCAAGGGGTATGGAATCGCCTACTCCTCGACCGAGACTCCACAGAAGACCCCGCTGCTCTGCTCTGCCTGACGTCTGGAGTACTCGAACTCTGGCTCCCCCGGCGCTCTGAAGAGAACTCTACCCCCTCTGCAATCAATGCTGGCGTGGTGCCTGCTCAACCAATCCATATCTAGTACTATATCGTAGTTCGGCAATGACATTACGAGCAGGCTCACCTCCAACTCTAGGCCTCCCAAAACTACTCTCTGACCCTTATAAACATCACTCACGAGGATAATGCCACCTCCGATCGTGATCTTGTAAGTCCTAGGCAATGATTCAGCTATGATACCATGTCTAATCGCAAAAGATACTGATATGAAGCTATGCGAAGCACCAGAATCGAATAATGCAAAATCTGGAATGGAGTCGAGAAGAATCGAACCTGCGATCAGCTATCCGATGGCCTCCGCATCCTCTGCTTCCATGGCGAATCCTTGCCCCTACTGGCCTCCCCTGGCCTGCTGCTGGTGCTGGACGAACCTCTGCTGGTGTGTCGGCAGAGCTGGTTCCCTCTGCTGGCCTGCTGGAGCCCTAGCTCCTCCTCTTGGGCCTGCTCGTGCTATGCGGCACTCCCTCATCTGGTGGTCTGCTGAACCACACACCAGGCACTGGCCCAGCCTCTTCCGGCACTCATTGAAGATGTGCCCAGGCTTCTTGCAGTAGGCACAAGTGACACCCTGTCTCTGACCTTGCTGGTGCTGTCTCGGTTGCTGCTGCTGAACTGGCCTCTGCTGGATCGGCTGCAGTTGAAACTTCCTCAGCTGCTGGTGCTGAAAGTGGGGCCTCTTGGCCTGGCCTTCGCTGCTGCTGCTGCCCCCAACTGGGTCTCGTCCCCACTTGAGCCTAAGCTCAAGATCATCCTCTGCCAACAAGGCTCCCGTCAAGATCTCCTCGAATGTGGCATCCCGGTTGCCCTTGGTCAAGGACTTGACCTCCTTGACTAGACCCTTCCGGAACCTCTAGGCCTTTGCCATCTTGTTCAAGCCCTCTACAAACCTGCCGAGGCAGCCAAACTCCCCGGCATACTCCTCCACTGAAAGGCTCCCCTGGACTAGGCTCTCGAACTGCGACTCCAAGGCTCTGAGTGCTGAATCTGGAAAGAACTTCTTCTTGAAGAAGCCTTTGAACTGCTCCCAAGTCTGCCCAGGTACCCCCACCCTGGGGTCTGACTGATACCAGGTACGAGCAAGATCTCGCATCCGGCTAGCTACGGCCTCAATCTGGAGATCTGCTGGTATTAGGGCCAGGCGAAAGATCTCCTCTATATGCTCGATCCACTCATCGGCATATAGGATCCCCTCTGTCCCCAGAAAGTCTTTGGGGCTCATCTTCTGAAACTTGTCGATCCCCGGTGTCCTCGGCTACTGAACCACCGATCGAGCTGCAACCGTCGTAAGGGCCAGCTCCATGCCCCTGTCCTGTCGAGCCTGCTGCCGGTCCATGAACTACTGGAAGTACGCGAACATCTGCGCTGCATCCACGTATCCTGTAGGCGGTGGCTGCTGGAAGGGCTCCTCTGCGATCACTGGGTCCTGCCTCCTAGCCGGTGGAGGCATACCCCCTGCTGCTACTTGCCGAGGTCTCAATACGAGCAGAGGTGGCAGGAGCTGCAGTCCCCCGGCCTCGCTGTACTGGCTGGGAGGTAGCAGTCCCCTCCATAGCATCCCCATAAATGGTACGCTGCGATCGAGTCTCTACCATCCTGAAGATAGACAAACAAGAGTATCAATTTCTGAGAAAGAAGCGAAATAATAAAGGTGGACAATTAAAATTCAAGAGATCAGCTGACAATAAGGATTTAGATGGCAATAAAAGAAATTTTCCTAAAGTGATTGAGTACCTTAAAATTAATGTCCAATATCCTACTGCAGGCGGTAGTGATAATCTAATTCGAATACCACTACACTTCTAGTCTAGACCTGCATGGGCCACCACTAAAAATGTGTCACGACCCGCACCCTAGAGTAAGGGCACGAGACGTGGGTACGTCCAGCCTACGCCGCAGTGTCGGCGGTAGAACGCTGTCCTAGGTCAACAAACATCTGACAATATATCTCTAAACAGTTTATACTCCCCGAATGGGGGTGACATAGTAGTAAATAAACTCAATCATAACTAAGGAAGAGATAACACGATATGAAATAGAACTCAAGGAAAAATAGATGATAAAGTAGTCTAAGATAATCCTAGCAAATATCCAGAGGTACATGGTCTCAGATACTGAATGAAAGAATATATACAACTCAGAACAGAATAAAGTCTAGCTAAACATGTCTCAAGACTACATAAGATGAGATAAGCCTAACTAAACTAGTCTAGGCAATGGGGGTGATGTCCTCAGCTAGAGCTGGGTCCTTCTGAGGGTCCAGCTCGCAAGTGTCATCTAAGGCTGCCACGTAGAAAGTATCCAGACATGCCTCCTACTCGTCCTCTGTAATATTTTCAACAGGTCCAGTCAGGACAGGAGCGAGTACAGTACATCTCAACAGTTCATAGCAGGTTAAAAAATATAATCATGCAGTAAAGTAAGATACAAGTACTAAAAGAAATACTGTATGTAAACAGAGAGAGCTGTAATAGAAATATCTAATATAAATAGAGACTAACAGTGGCTAGTGAGTCAGAGTACAATATAGACATGTGAATGGCACAGGAGATTCTGATAAGACACTATGGAAGAGATTCTGATAAGATACTACTTGGGTAATATTCACATGTCTACTTCTACTCCCCCGTACCCTCAATCAATACACAAGGATCCAACCAGGTTATGTTATGATTCCATGCAAAGGCTCCCGAAGGGTGATACATGGATGTCCCATAAATGGGGATTCTAGGAGATTCTAGGATACCCAGTAAATGGAATAAGAGATTCTAGGAGACACTATGATCATAAGAGTATATGTCACAAGTGATCAAAGAACCAGTGAAGCATAGTGATACGCCATGTAAGTGAAACGCACAGAACATGTAGTACCCGATGCACCCTAAGGATAAGATCTCAAGAAGGGATCCATATAGTACCAATTCGTGTGACCAACGTGACAGTACAAGTAAAGTAATTTAATGCAGGAAATAATTCTAAGTAGGATATAAAATGATCAGAGAATGTACTCGCCTGGTATCTGAGTGTCCAATATGAAAGTACTGTCGGAGGAGTGGTGTCTGGCTCCTAATCAGAACAGCACAAGTCACAACAAGTCTAAAATGGTAAAATGAAGCTCTACTGTGCACTCTACATAATTCTAGGTCAATCTAGGCTAAAGCCAACTCTTGGTCAACCTTGGTCAACCAAGAAGTCAAACCTAAGTCAACTATGGTCAAACTAGGTCAACTAAGTTAAACAAGTCTAAACTAGGTCACTATGGTCTAAACAAGGCTACACTAGCTAACTAGACCAATATCAAGTACACAAACTATACCAAGCCAACATCCACTATCACACTCAATTTACCATAGGCTACATAGCCACAAACTCATAATGCATTTAGGCTCTAAACCAACCTACCTTAATACATACACAATATATATATATTCACTACACTATACATATATATTATATATATCATATATAACCATAGGCTAATGTGTAAACCATACAACATTAAGCTAATACATAGAAATATATACATATGCATAAAGGGGCTCATGTGTGTGGTGATACATGGGTGTATGTGTGTGTGTATTAGTGAGTGAGTGAGAAAATTATGTGTGTGTGTGAGACTGAAACATGGAAAGCAGTGAAGTGTGTGTGAGAACATTAAGGTTTGTGTGTGTAGGAGAGTAATTGTGTGTGTGTGTGTGTGTGTGTGTGTGTGTGTGTTAAAGAGTGAAGGATGTGTGTGTGGGTGAGGGAGACATACATGAGGGTATTGTGTAGGTGACTGTGAGTGAGACCTAATGAACAGTGAGTGAATAGGTGTGTAGCTGTGTGTGTGTGGGGGAGGGTGCACTGGACTTAGGCACATAAATCAGCAAAGGGAAGGGAATGCATGAGATTGAAATAGTGTGTGTATACCTAGTGTGCACATGAACAGTTAATAGATTTCCCCCAACAATACACATATCACAGAAACTAGAAAGGAAGACCAACTACATTAATGTTCAGAAATTGACAGCAAGGGAAAAGAAGGGAATTCAAAACACAAATAAAAACTGGAACCCAACACTCAGTCCAGAAATCTGAATTCCCAGATTTCAGTGTACACACTATCCAACCCATTTCTGAATGAAAAAATCCACCAAACATCACCAAAATTGACACACAACTAGATTACATATAGGTAAACTATATTAGGTTGTAAAACATGCAATAAATAGTAATTAAATAGGCTAAAATGATTGGCAAATTACATATTTGAAAACTAGAAATATGACATGAAACACATGTATCAGAAATTAGGAAAAATGACAAACAATTAATGAAAAGACATTAAAATGCGATTTAAAAGGTTGGTAACATATCTACATGTTGTGTACATGTCCAACAGTGTCATTGTGTCCAAGCACGAGGTCACAAACGTGTCCAAACAAGAGAAAACTCAAATCGGGCACAATAGTGCACTGTCCAGTGCACTGTCTCGTGCACTCGTATCGTGCACACGACACAGGACACAAACGTGTCTCGTGGTCACCCACCTAGATAGCCCACCTATAGGACTACCCCATAGGCCAACTAGCCAGTGTCCACGTCATGTCTGTGTCTGATACGAGAGCCGTATCAGTGCTCGATTTCACGTGTGCACTGTACAGTATAAAATTAGTACGACACTGATATCCCTCTCAACACGCCACGTGGGCACGTGAGACTTGACACGTGGCGTGTCAGTTATAGCCCCATGGCGTGTGTCGAGTCTCGCGTGTCCTGGTTGCGTGTCGTGTCCTCTACAGCCCCCGAGTGGCAGGGGATCAAACCCGAGCGCGCGCGCGCGTGTGCATCGCGTGTCCACACGTCGAATTCGACACAACCCGACACAATAACCACCTCAGAGGAACAGAAATCCATAAGCAATATCAAGGCCTATATTCCTATTCAAAAACATTGCACAAAAGAAATCAAAATGCCCTTTGAGGCATTTCGACAAACACTTAAGAACAGTTCCTGATACGTGTCCAAACGGACATAAAACTTATGAAACTCGACACAAAACTAATGCAAACACTTAGGGGACTCCTAGGGCTTCCTGAATATGTAAAGAAATAAAAATTTCATTGAGGAATGAGGAAGTTACCTATAGTTGAACTTCTAGGAAAAACCCCCTTTGTAGAGCTCTTCTCCTTGATGTCCCAATCCAACAAATCAACAACAAACTGAAATAAAACTCCAATAACAGCAAGTATAGGTATATTAAAATCTAATGGAAGAGATTTGAATGAAAAAATAAATGGAATAGAATTCTAGGGATTAAATGAAGTAGGAACAAACCTTTCTTCTAAACTTGAGCTTTCCTAAAGAAAGAGCCAACCCTAAAATTAAGAGAGCATTTATAGGGTTGTGTTCCCAAGAATGATATGGTGTCCGGCCAACAATGTCTAGGGCTTAGGGTTTTTGTAATGTCTTGGGCTTTGGGCCAACCTACAAGGCTATGGCTTGAAATAATTTATTAATGGATTCTAAATCATAAGCCATGACTTATGACTTTCTAATTCCTATTGCTAACTAGAGTCTATTGACCAAACCAAGGGTTAGCTTAGGTTAGACTAGAGTCATATAACCTAATCAAGTCCATACTAACTAGGGTTAGCTTCTAGGTTGGTCTACAAGGGTCAAAACTAGTCAAAGTCAATCTAGTCCAAACAATTCTAAAATAATTCCTAAAAATTTCCATAAATTCAAATAAATTTAAATTACCCCAAAAAAGACAAAAATACCCTCAAACTAGAAATGTGATAGTGACAGATGACCTGTTAAGCTCCCATCTGAACAACAATAATCTTTCCTGGCTCTGTTTTGGCGATTTCAACGCTATTACCTACAAAGAAGAGAAGTTGGGGGGCTGCCTCCCTCCTCCGTTGGCCATTCATGACTTCACCAGCTTCATTTTTGATACCCACCTGTCCCTCCTTCAGTTCAGTGGTAACGGCTTCACCTGGTGCAACATGTATAAAGGCGTTAGAAGACAATACTCTCGCCTTGATCGTGCCCTCATTAACTCGAAGTGGGCAGATTTGGATACCATTTCAGTCTCTCGTACCTCAATGTGACCGAATCGGATCACTCCCCTCTCCTCATTGAAACTAGCAGCAAATCGAACCAGATTAAGAAAAGCATCCGCTTCCTTGACTTCTGGAGCTACCACCCCCAATTCAGAAACATCGTTGCCACCGCTTAGAGATGTAGTGCCCCTATCCCGCTCAGTCAATCGGAGAAATCAAAATACCGTCGGCGTTCGAACTTAGCCTTGCAATGGCTGCTCGAAGACCCGCTCGGTTGAGGCGACTCCTCGCTCAGGTAGGGTAGTTTCGGTGAACTTGTCTCATCTTAGCCTTCACATAATAAATTATATGTTTTCAACTTGCACAAGTTAGGCTTGATAATAAAAAAGATGCATCCACATAGCTAAGGAAATAATCTCGACGGGTCGGAATGTGTTAGAACATGAAAAAATATCTCACGGTCGGTTTAGAAGTCTGCTCAGCGTGCTTTCAAAATGACACTCGGTCCTTCGTCCCGTGGCTTGGGAGAAGGAAGTTGGCCTAAGTTGCTGAGTTGACACAATGCTGGAATTAGCCTAAGTCATAGGCGTCGCTCGCATGAATGCTTGATAAAGCATGCACGGTCCCATCGTCCAGGGCTTGGCATTGCCTTGCTCGTCCCACGGGTTAAGTTACAGTGCATGTTGCAGTGCACGGCTTGTGGCTTAAGTCTAGGCACCCAAAGAGCTTGGTTGTTCAAGTCGAACGCGTGCATTGTACGTTCCCTTGATGCGAAGCTTAGCATAGCCTTTGTTCGTCAAGTCGTTGCCCGAATAAGTTAGACAAGAGTTTGGCTCGGCTATAGAAGTCATAGCAAGCACTGTCCCCTGTTATTTGCGGTTGTCAAGTCACATAGTCCCAAGAGAACAAGACTCGTCACATAAAGTATGTGACTTGAGCGATAGTGTCGCCTAGAGAACAAGTAAGTCTAAGGCACGAGCCACGGTTGGTTTAGTAAAAATCATGCCACGGACAAAGGAAGCACACGAGATCGGTTCCTGCTACTTGGCAGTCTCGATAAGGAAGCACACGACATTGGTCCCGCTACTTGGGAGTCTCGATAAGGAAGCACACGAGACCAGTTCCGCTACTTGGGAGTCTTGATAGAAAGTTGGAAAGCATGGTCATGATAAAGGAAGGACTTGGCAGATCGAGTTGAATCTTGCATGGTCATTGGACAACTTGCACGCAAGGTGAATTCCTTGAACGATCCCGGGGCGTCGGGTTCGTGTCGGCCTAGAAGGAATTGCAGATATTGTACGGCCTTCATCGATGGTACGACTCGATTGAAGTGAACCGTTACAATATAGGCTACGGGTCATTCGGTGGGAGCTCGTATCTCGCAAGCGAATGGTTACCGTATGCAAAGATCCAGGATAGCTTGACACTGCTAGTGACCACTCATATAGATGTGTCGACATAAGAACGGCTATCCACGTGTATGCTTTTGGATTGCGTCAAGTACTAGCAGGTTACGAGTTGGGTTAACAAGTTATGCTTATTGTAAGCGCTAACCTTGAATCGGTGTGGGTTCGATGTGCACGGTTGCAACACCATTCTGGAGCCTAATATTTGGCTATAGCAAGGAAACGTGCTTCAACATGAATGTGGCATCGTCATCGAGTCGTCTCGAGTTAAGTCAGGAAGGGCCATAAGGTAAGTTGGTTAAGTTTGGTTGATCTTGGGAGGCACGACATCGATCTTATGGCACGATCAAGTCTATTGGCACGACCAGCACGAGTCGTCCCCTTGACGTAATTGGCACGAGAATGGTCTAGAGGTACATAAAAATAAGTGAAAGTCTTGGCACGATCGAGTTGCATAAGTTCTACTCGGCGAGGCACTTCCTCATATATATTGAAGTCACGAATAGAGTATAGCACGACCCTGTTGTTGCATTGCCAAGTATAGGACATGGTATCTTTATCCTAAAATTGATCCTAAGGTAAGACTAAAAAGACAATTAAAAAGTGATTAAGCTGCACAAAGTAAATGAACATATCGGTTTTGCATGGGTGGGCGAGGATCTCACTCCACCAGTATAGTTGAGTACTGACACCCACACAGTTTCCATGTGCAGGCACAGGTAGAAGCACGATATCGCAGAGCTCACTTGGATACGTCGAGGCACGGAGTCCTTGGCGTTTCGAGGTGTACGGTCGCATGGAGTCAGAACTTATACGGGACATAATATATGGACATCACCATTTCGGAGAATCTGCCACTCGTCGCCTTGAAGCTTGTATTAAAAAATGAGAGAGAGTAGAGTGACTTGTAATATGAAAGAAAAGTGAGCTTGAGAGATTTGTAATTTGGCCTCGTGTACACATTGTAATATTTGTTCAATATCAATAAAAGAGTATTTTGCATGACTTGTGTTTTGCTTCTAGTTTCCACTGCTAACTATTCAATGTTTCTGCTTCGAACTTCTGTACGACGACCCTCGTCGCTTAGCATGTAATCAGTTGTTATGGACCTGCCTTGCGTGAGCGCAATCTAGGCTCACGTGGCATTACGCCTTAGCGAGGACGATCCCTCCTACGGGAGCGGGGCGTGACATAATGGTATCAGAGCACGGCTTTACGTCCTTGGACTCCCGATTGAATTTTTTAACGCCGATGTTCTGCGAACTCTGATATTGTTTTCGTAAATTAATTTCATTGATGTGCTCTTTCTCAAATGTCCCATGGCATGTCCATACAATAAGTACAAAATTGCATGAAAGAAATTTGGTTGAACAAAGTTCAAGTAAAGAACGATTGGCTAAGTCGGGCTGGGCATATACACCAAAAATCGTGATAACCTTAGCAAAATCGCATATGAGATACAAATTGTGTCAAACAAGAATGAGTTAGACTTGATTCAAAGAATGTGGGATGACTATGGAAGTGCTAATGAACGACGATATCGTCGATGCGATATAAGAAGATCGTGCTTGAAATTAGAGGAATGGTTTGAACAGGGAATCGAAGTAATCGGTTGTGATTCATAACTTGTTTCGAGGATTATCAAATGGCCTCATCCCTGAGTGGTGTATGGGATAGCCTTGGAGATGTTGGTCGATTGAGGATACGAGATTCCAATGAGTCTATCAGCAAGCGTCGCATGTATGCAAAGCCTTAGATCGAGTATCATTAAGTAAGTTATAACCTTGAAGATTTTGATGAGTTGATTCGAACGAAATTATAACCGACGCGCACGAAATTGGAATTGGCATTGAACGTAAAGTGCAAGTGATAAGGAAAAAGATAGATTGAAATCGAGGAAAAGTTAAAGTGTACGAACGGATGACTTGATCGAGGAAATCGATATGGATCATGTACAAAAAGTTGGCACGACAGGGAGATAGCGTGCATAAAAAGTTTGATTGGAAGTTCAAAAATAACTCTAAGGAGTTAGATAAATTGCTCGATGATTTGAGTTATCAAAGGGCTTTGAACGAGTTGATCATGTATCCAGTCCAGAGGATAACGGTTGAATGTGATCATGAATATTGAGGAGATCATCCAGACTGGACGATAGCATCAGTCGAATGACTCAAAATTTGTTGCAAGGAAGATCATCAGGTTACGCATGTCATCGATGGTATTAAGGCATATCAAAGATCGATATGCGATAACTCGGGGGTACTCTGACTCGGTGAATGACGATCGTGCAAGTGTTATTGTCCTGATGAATAAAAATGAATGTTGGATGAAAATGATCGTGTCTTGATGGTTGAATTGATAACCACTACGTCAACAATCTTGTCTTGCGCGAGCGTAACTCCAGCCTCTCCCATGCGTCACGTTGGATTTGGGGACGATCATTTCGCGTGAGCGTGGATATGGTGATTCATGTTGCAGGAACAATCGAACTCAGAAAATCAAGATGTGGCAATTTGGATTGCTTCGACTTATGGTTTGAGGCGAAGGTGGATTCGAGGATTGTTCGGACTTGTGATTGATGATAGAGTAAACTTGAGGATTGAGTAGATCCAATATGTGTATCGAGATTGAATTAGTCTAGACTCAATGCAAGAGTTACATCCCGATGAAGATAATTTTTCTACGGGAGCGTTGCATGGTGATTTTATGCATGCCCACTGTGGATAATCGAACTCGCGTGAGATTGGGCATGACATATTCTTAAAGTCAGATGACCTTGCGATCGATTACGTGAATTGGGATAAATGACTTAAGAAATAGATAGGAGGATCATATCGAATATGTTGAAAAGATAGACTATGCAAGTTGCTTGTTGGATGAACGATATTGATATGTCGAAGAAATGGTTGAACATGACTCAGTATAGGATGACTTTGTTGAATGACTCGGACCCCTTCGACTAAGTGTTGCAAGTGCGAATAGGAGAATATATGCTCGATGTTTAAAAAATCGAGTGATACGAGCTTGGGTAGAAAATTCCGTACTATCAACTTTGGTTTGACCCTAGGATTAGGGTCAGTGTTGGCATTATTGTTGGAGAACTATGATTCCAATCCTGACATTGACTTTAGCCTTGAGAGATGGCCTAGCAGGTTAGGTGAGACGTCCATGTTGCAAGAGTTAGCATTTGAATGATTGATCTTGAGGATTGGTATGGATGGATAGAATGATTCTGGAACATAAAAATGCCCACTCATAAGACTCGGCTGACATGCATATATTTCAGGGACGCCTGAATATGTGTATGGTACGACTCGAGTGAGAATGATGAATTCTCTATCATACGGCTTGGCTGAAATATATGTACTTTGGGGATACCTGGAATATGTGCTCGATCCAACCAAGTGATACGTTGAATTCAAGTAAGACTTGAGGAATGGAAAAGTGTCAAAGATTTTAAAATCGTGTTAAAGGAAAGATTGATAGTAGTGCAAGCGTGGCTCAGATTGAAGAAACGCATAGGCGGAGTCTGTACGAGAGTCCTTGGATCAAGTGGCCTATAAGTAAGTACTCAGTTAGTTTCGAGGACGAAACTTTTTCTGAGTAGCGTATGATGTAGTGCCCCCGTCCCGCTCAGTCAACCAGAGGAATCAAAATGCCGACGGCGTTCGAACTTAGCCTTGCAACGGCTGCTCGAAGACCCGCTCGGTCGAAGCGACTCCTCGCTTAGGTGGGGTAATTTCGGTGAACTTGCCTCATCTTAGCCTTCACAGAATAAATCACATGTTTTCAACTTGAACGAGTTAGGCTTGATAATAAAAGAGATGCATCCACATAGCTAAGGAAATAATTCCGACGGGTCGAAATGTGTTAGAACATGAAAAAAGGTTCCACGGTCGGTTTAGAAGTCTGCTCAGCGTGCTTTCAAAATAGCACTCAGTCCTTCGTCCCGTGACTTGGGAGAAAAAAATTGGCCTAAGTTGCTGAGTTGCCACAATGCTGGAATTAGCCTAAGTCATAGGCGTCGTCCGCGTGAATATTTGATAAAGCATGCACGGTCCCATCGTCTAGGGCTTAGAATTTCCTTGCTCGTCCTACGGGTTAAGTTACAGTGCACGTTGCAGTGCACGAGTTGTGGCTTAAGTCTAGGCACCCAAAGAGCTTGGTTGTTCAAGTCGAACGCGTGCATAGCACGTTCCCTCAATGCGAAGCTTGGCGTAGCCTTTGCTCATCAAGTCATTGCCCGAATAAGTTAGACAAGAGTTTGGCTGGGCTATAGAAGTCATAGCAAGCACTGTCCCCTGTTATCAAGTCATATAGTCCTACGAGAATAAGGCTCGTCACATAAAGTATATGACTTTAGCGATAGTGTCGCCTAGAGAACAAGTCAATCTAAGGTACGAGCCATGGTTGGTTTAGTGAAAAGCATGCCACGGACAAAGAAAGCATACGAGATCGGCCCCGCTACTTGGGGGTCTCGATAGAAAGTTGGAAAGCATGGTCATGATAAAGGAAGGACTTGGTAGATCGAGTTGAGTCTTGTATGGTCATTGGACAACTTGCGCGCAGGGTGAATTCCTCGAACGATCCTGGGGCATCGGGTTTGTGTCGACCTAGGAGGAATTGTAGATATTATATGGCCTTCATCGACGGTACGACTCGATTGAAGTGAACCGTTACAATATAGGCTGCGGGTCATTCGATGGGAGATCGTACCTCGTATGCGAATGGTCACCATATGCAAAGATCTAGGATAGCTTGACATTTCTAGTGACCACTCATATAGATGTGTCGGCATAAGAGCGGCTATTCGCGTGTATGCCTTTGGATTGCATCAAGTACTAGCAGGATACGAGTTAGGTTAACAAGTTATGCTTATAGCAAGCGCTAACCTTGAATTGGCACGGGTTCGGTGTGCACAGTTGCAACACCATTCTGGAGCCTAAGATTTAGCTATAGTAAGGTCACGTGCTTCAGCATGAATATGGCATCGTCATCGAGTCGTCTTGAGTTAAGTCAGGAACGATCGTAAGGCAAGTTGGTTAAGTTTGGTTGATCTTGGGAGGTATGACATCGATCTTATGGCACGATCAAATCTATTAGCACGACCAGCACGAGTCGTCCTCTTGACGTCATTAGCATGAGAATGGTCTAGAGGCACATAAAAATAAGTGAAAGTCTTGGCACGCCCGAGTTGCATAAGTTCTACTCGACGAGGCACTGCCTCGTATATATTAAAGTCACGAATAGAGTATAGCACGACCCTATTATTGTATGGCCAAATATAGGCCAGGGTGTCTTTGTCCTAAAATTGATCCTAAGGCAAGACTAGAAAGACAATCAAAAAGGGATTAAGCTGCACAAAGTAAATGAATGTGTCGGTTTTATATGGGTGTGAGAGGAGTTTACTCCACCAGTACAGTTGAGTATTGACACCCATACAGTTTCCATGTGCAGGTACAGGTAGAAGCCCGATGTCGCGAAGCTCGCTTGGATGCGTTGAGGCACGGAGTTCCTTGGCGTTTCGAGGCGTGCGGCCGCATGGAGTCAGAACTTATACGGGATATAATGTATGGACATCGTCATTCTGTAGAATCTGCCACTCGTCGCCTTGAAGCTTGTATTGAGAAATGAGAGAGAGCAGAGTGACTTGTAATATGAGAGAAAAGTTAGCTTGAGAGACTTGTAATTTGGCCTCGTGCCCACATTGTAATTTTTGTTCAATATCAATAAAAGAGTATTTTGTATGACTTTTGTTTTGCTTCAAATTTTAGCTACTAACTATTCAATATTTTTGCTTGGGACTTTTGTGCGACGACCCCCGTCGCTTAGCCTGTAATCGGCCGTTATGGACCTGCCTTACTTGAGCGCAATCTAGGCTCACGCGATATCACACCTTAGCGAGGACGATCGCTCCTACGGGAGCGGGGCGTGACAGAAACAGTATTGACTCCCTTGACCTCCTTGTCCATGTCGCGAACAAACTCAAAGCTGCCAGGAAAGCACTCACTGTGTGGAGTAAGGAAGCGTTCCATAATATTTTCCAGGCTGTCCGTACAGCTGAGGATGACGTTAACTGCGTGAAAGCTCTCTTCACTATCGATAGATCCTCCGCCGCCCGTGCATCCCTGAACCTTACCAGAGCGCTGCTAAAATTTTGCCTAAAAGTTGAAACAGAAAGCTAAACTGACCTGGGACAGTGAGGGGGAGAGAAACTTTAGTTATTTCCACTCCTGTGTCAAGGGTCGTAGACAACAGCTCAACCTTTATCAGGTCACAAAAGAATATGGGCACATCATCAAAGATCAACATGGTATCCAATCGGCGGCTGCTAATTTCTACTCCCAGTTGTTTTCCAAAGAAGCCATTTACAGGGACAAGGATTTCTTAGCGAAGATCCTCCGCCCTACAAATGACAGAGACAACTACCGGCTGAAGCTCCTTCCTTCTGATCTCGAAGTCAAAGACGATGTCTGGGCCCTTAACGAGCATAGCGCTCCTGGACCTGATTGTTTCACTGGTGTTTTCTTCAGATCATGTTGGGACATCATCAAGTCAAATATTCATGAGGCAGTCATCGCATTTTTTCAAGAAGCCAGGTACCCCAGATCAATTTCCTGCGCTAACCTGATTCTTATCCCCAAACGTGTCACGACCCACACCCTGATCAGGGACACGAGCACGTGGTTACGTCCAGCCTACGCCGCAGAATCGACGGTAGAATGCTGTATAGGTCGTACAAAAACTACACTAAACAGTATAAGGGTACCTGTTATCTCCGTACGAAGGAATATATATGGCATAACTCAATCACAAAACAAAACTAAGATAGATAGCACGGAAATGAAATATGATAGATGTGAAAATGGAAAATGAGTTCAACATCGAACACAGCCGGAGAGAAACAAACAACATCACAAAGTCACAAAATATAAATATAAGCTACTACAGTCTAAAACAAAAGCTGGATCGCAGTCCAGGCAAGCCTAACTAAACTAACTACTCTGGGAGTGCAAAGTCTAGTGGCTCACCTAACAGGCCACAGTCCTGGCCTAATTCTCCATCTGTCTCGACCCCATAGTAGGTCGAGCAGTCTGCCTCAGAAATATCTATAATATATCAACGGTATCCTGTCAGAAAAATAAGCAAGTACAAACACTAACAGCAGTTCCATATGAATTGACAAATTCTATAAGAGACAGTATAATGAAATATAAGACAAAGATATAGGAAAACTTGGGAACCATTCGAAAGCCGAGTTACAACCCTTAAACCAAACAAGGACCGGGGTTGTAACCCTTCTCCCGAACAGAACTTAGCCTCCAATTAAGGTATAGCATAAGATCATATAGAACATGTGAAATACAAGACAAAATCAACAGGAAAATATATACAACAGGATGTGAGTACTGAATAGGACGACAATTTATAAGATGACTTGGGAACTATTCGGAAACCAAGTTACAACCCGTAAACCAAACAAGGACCGGAGTTGTAACCCTTCTCCTGAACAGAACTTAGCCTCCTATAATAAATAAATATAAAATGTGCCTTGAATTATTAGTGCATTATGTGATCGGCTTGGAAAACATGATCAGGCTTTCCATCTGACCGGCTATGAACAAGTGTACAACGAAGCAGGATCAGGCCGGCCACCATGGAAAGCTATGAACAAGTGGGGTCAGGCTTTACCCGTCGTGAGCGAGGGTATAGCTATGAACAAGTAACAAGTACAAGTGTGAGGAGCAAGTAGGAATTTTGATCACACAACCACTAATAACTTCCCATCCCCGAATAGTATAATGGATCCGGACATGACACGTCATAATACGAGACTCAAGAACAGGGGGCCAGCCCGCTCCCAAGTCCATGTCTAACAAGTACAAGTATAAGTCGAGTCATGTACCAATATACCAAGTAATCCAGGAACAACATCTCATGCCATGATCCGACATATACTAGTCCGTGAACCTTCGTGTTAGGAATCGAGTAAGACACTACAACTGAATCGGATATAGCAGATATCAAGACAATAAAAACTATCAGTGAATGTACTCGCCTGTGGTTGTGAGCTGATAAGGTGAATAGATGCTCAGAGTAATCACAAACCTAAAGATGAGATACCATGAGTCCAAACAGGGTTTAATAATGAAAGGAAAGCTAATCTAGTCATGATATACAAGTCTAAGTCAAAACTATGTCAAACTAAGTCACACCAAGCTAAACTAGGTCATACTAGGTCATACTGAGCCAAACTAGGTCACACGAGGACAACCAAGGTCAAACAAAGTCACAGGAAGTCTATCCAAGTCAAACTAGGTCAATCTGGGTCAAGGGTTGACTTACAGTTGACTTTTGGTCAACTTGTCAACTCTAGTCAACTTTAGGTCAACCCTAGGTCAAACAAGTTTAATATTGACTAACTGTTGACTTTCAGTCAACTGGTCAACTCTGTTTGGTTTCGGGTCAATTCTAGTCATTATTAGGCTAAGTTTGACTTTCGGTTGACTTTTGGTCAAAACGGTCAACCGAGGCCAAAACTAGTCTAAGGGCACTAATTCTAACCATTACCAACCAAGAGAACCTATTTCTAGCCACATCTTAAACTATCTAACTCAAAACTTACAATTACTCCATTACCTTAACTTACCATATTACCCTTACCAAGGTAAACCTACTACCAAGCCTCTACCTTAGTTTCTAGGCACTTTTCTACCTAAACATGGTATCCTAATACCATACCCCCATATCTCGATACCATGCCATGGTATCTTGATACTCTAACATCGTATCTTGAAGGTATCTCAATACCTTAACTCAAATAAGGTAAATCCAATTTACCCTATGATACCAACTTGGTATCTTACGATACCACCCCAACTCTAACTCTAAAACATAATCTTTATCTAACATATAACTATATCTAACAATACCTCACTCTCCAACAAAATATCATATCTAATCAAACCATATCCTATTACCTTACTAACATAGACTAACAATATCTTATCTTTTAATCATTCTAACAAACTAGCTAACCACTCACACACACCCACACAAACTCAAAACAAACCATATGGGACTGAAATGAATGAAATGGTATGAAATAAAATAGGGATGGGCTGATTTCATGGACTGAAATATGGGTGATATATGGGACTGATTTGTGAAGGATGGAATGTATGAATGGATTGAATGTTTGAATGAATGTGAAATAAAGGAATGAAGGACTGAATGAATGAATGGATTAATGGATAATAGATGGATGAATGAGTAAAACAGGGGCCTAATTTGTAAAGAGGGAATGGATGGATGAATGAATGGAAAGTATGAATGAATGGAGAGGAGAATAGATGACTGAATTATAAATGAATAGAGGGGAGAATGAATGTAGAATGAATGGAAGAATGAATGGAAGAATAGGGGAATGAAGTCCTGCTACTGCTGCTGAAATATTCAGCAGCTACTGCTGCAGATGCAGCTACAAAACATGCTGCTAAGGCAAGGCAGCAAGCTGCCCTTGCTGCTGCTGATGATGTATTTGAGCACTCTGCTGCTGCTGCTGATGCATTCCAGCACAGCACTCCCTCTCCCCTTCCTATCTCTCCCTCTATCTCACTCTCAACTCCTCCCTATTTATCTCTCTATCTCAATCTCTAAAACACATTTCTAACTCACATTCTCTACTCTCTCTAAGCACCACACACACACTTACATATACAAATATACACACCCACCCACACACACACACATATATATACATATGCACACACACACACACACACACACACACACACACACACACACACACACACACACATATATACATATCCATACACACACATATATATATATATATATAGACGCACTCAATATAATACATACATGAATATATATCTATATATGATACATGAAAATAGACACACACCCTCAAACTACTACATATATATACATGGACACTCACATACAAATATATATATATATATATATATATATATATATATATATATATATATATATATATATATATATATATATATATATATATAAGACACACACACACATGAAAGTATACATATAGACACAAAATAATATATATATGGACACACAAGAACACATCTCATGACACAAAAAATCTGAGATTATAACATGACATAAATTATTCAAACATAAAGACAACACAAAGTGTGTCCAAATTGGAGGTTTTCCCATATGGACACAACCCACACAACAAGGACACTCCTAATAACTCCAAATGGATACGAAATGGACACAAATGGAGACACAACCATGGAGGTCATTCCTATGGGTTCAAAATAATCCTAAATGCATGTAAGAGTAAATTTGAGGGGAGATTATACCTTCCGGAAGATCAAAACCAAAGAAACTCCCCCCGATACGACACCGACACGAAGAGATCTCCAAATGGACACGAACCAAAGCCAAATCCTTCCAAACTTGGCTAGCACCCTCCTTTCATGGAGTAGAGAAGAAATGAAGAAGATTTGGTGGAAGAAGGGATTGATTTGGAGATGAAATCAATGGTGGTTCCTCTCAAAATTTGGGAAAGAACAAGACAGAGAATTTATGGATAATAACAAATGAGAGGATGACTCACTCCCCTCCTATTCATGGCCGGCCACCCATGGGAGGTTTGTCCCCATTGGCTAAAGACTAAAATACCCCCATCTAGCTCCTATTGGTTTAAATAAAAATAGGTTTTGGTTTGGGGCTAAATTGGTCTAATTTAAATCTCTAATTAACAAAACCTAGTCATAAAATTTAGTCTAACGATACTAACTTAAATATTATTATATGTGGACCATTTCTAACTAATAAGTGGGTCCCACTAGAGTCAAAGCTACCCCGGGTCTCCGATACAAGTCAGAACGAGACGAAACTTGAACTACACTCAAATAACCCCAAAATAATATCATAAATAATAAAATAAATTTCAAAAATATTCTAAAATGATAAATGACTAAAATAGCCCTGTTCTTGAAAACTGGGGGTGACAAATCTATCCACCTTAAAAAAAATTTGTCCTCGAAATTAAAATAAAGCAATCACAAGAAAATTATGCAGTTCGATAATCATAGGCGTCTGTCCAAAATCACGATACTCAGAATCTCCGTCATGCTAGTGAGCAAGGCTACGATAATCACATAGTCCTCGAATAAGGTACATACCTCTAGAATCATGGTATTTAAAATTTTTGCATTTTCGCATGCTTGGCAGCGAAAACCTTAAATTTCTACACCCGAAAAATACATCCATAATCCGACTATATGTCTTCACTATGCCTGCTAGCATAACCCTAGAGGATTCTAAAATCTCATAATCGAGGCGACCTAGCCCATACGACTTATCTCAGAAGAAAATAATATCACAAGAACAAAATTTTATCAAACGATCAAGGAACAGATGGAATCGAATTTTAAGACAGTTATAAGGAGGCAATACAGAAATGAGATCAAACGATTGGAACCTACAATCTGCCCAGCTACTGTCTACGTGTCCTCAACTGCCATAGCAAAAGCTCGCCCCTGTTGGCCTTCCATAGCCTGCTGTACTATGTCCTGGCCTGCCTGTCTGGCTGCACGAGCTGCACAGTTCTTAATCTGATGATCTGAAGCTCCACAGAATAAACAAACTCCCAGCCTCATCCTACAAACCTCCCGGGTGTACCCTGACTTCCTGCAGAAAGCATACTGTATGGCCTGCCTCTTGTCTTCACCCTGCTGTAGGTGGGCACGTACTGGTACATGCTGAAGCTGTAACTGAGGCTGCTGCTGAATCTGCCTCTGCTGGAAGTGAGGGTGCTTCGCTGGCCCCGCAGTAGAGCTCCCTCCAAGTACATCGCTGCCCCTCTTCGGCTTGAGGCCGAAGTCCTCCTCTGCTATCTGCGCCTCCATCAGTATATGCTCGAAGGTCGTATCGCGTCGCCCGAAAGTACAAGTGCTAACCGTATGAATAAGGCCCTTTCGGAACTTACGAGCCCTATAACCCCTTATCCTAGATCAGATCTGGTACAAACCTACTCAGACGGAAGAACTCTGCTGCATACTCGTCCACCGACGAGTTCCCCTGCACCAATCCGACGAACTGGGCCTCCAGAGCTGTCAGAGCCACATCGGGATAGAATTTCTCCTTAAAGAGACGCCTGAAGTTCTCCCATGTCAAACCCCTCTCCGATGTACGAGGATTCGTGCAAAACTACGTTAAAGCAACGTCGAAGAACTGACTCGCCACAGCTATGACCCATAGTCCCCTCGGAACCTCTACTAACTCCAGGCTCATCTGGGCGTCCTTCAACCAGTCATCTGTATACATGATACCCTCGGTACCCTTGAAATCCTTCGGGTTTATCTTTCTAAAATCTAGAGTCTCAGGAATGACTATAGACAGTCCCGCTGCTGGAGGTAGAAGATCTCCTGGAACTTTCCCTGCTACTTCCGTCTAAAGGACAGGAACTGAGGTGGCAACTCCCTCAACTACAGCTCCCGCAGCCGAAGGTGGAGGTCCTACCAGATCGGGCCTATCTGGAATAGCACTAGGTCCTGCTGTCTGAGAGCGAGTAATCATCATCCTGAGGGTAGAATGAAACAAGGAGATCAATATGGCACATGATAAGGAATATCAAGGAAGGGCAATTGAATTCAATGCAAGAAGAGTTGTCATGGTAATCAAAAGATCCAAAATTTCCTAAAATGTGATTGAGTAACTCCTATCATATCCTAGATCCTATGTCCTAATCGCAGGCTTGTAATTAGTACTCTAAGTCGAGCACCATTACGAGATCGCACTAACTGCGACACAGACCTGCGTGGGCCACCACAAAACAGGATAACCCGGAGGCCTTTAATGTCACGCCCCGATTCCGTAGAATCGATAGTCATCCCCCGGGCGTGATGCCGTACGAACCTAAGTTGCGATCGCACAAGGCATAGTCATAAGGTCATCCGAAACACAACATCAAGTTAGAGTACGCAGAGAAATTGATTGACACACATTGAAATAAAAGTAGACTTTTTCATTGATAATAAAACTATCTTTTACATTGACTTCATTACATTCATTGCCGCGCGGGCTATAACATGACTCGACTTACAAAATGAACGCCGATGAGATAGTCGTTCCATACATTACATCCCTTTTTATAAGCAAAATAGTTACACTTTCCATCTGCGATCGAGGGAAGCCGAGCCGCCATTGGTCTTCTTTTGTACTAAATACGGAGTCTTCAAAAGGAATTCAGAAACAAGCCTTTACACGGACGAGGCTTTAAAAGTGTCCATGCCACCTTGAGATTTAAGTGGCACGCCCTTCAGGATTTGGGGTACCTGCGTGGAGAGCGAGGATCAGTACATTACACTTTGTACTGGTACGTGGCAAATTTAAGTTTCAAGCTCTCATTTGGTTGATGAGTTTATATAACTTAGTTCATGAATGTTTCTAACTATCCTAATGATTTTCAAGCGAGCAATGACAAGCATAATGAAATTTACGTTGAAACTTACCCACGACGGACCGCGTCGCGCCTTATGAAACTTACCATGTTCTTCTCTGTCAATTGTTATTATTCATACCAAGTGCAATATTACGTGTGATTGGTCACTGGCATAACAAGCCATCCTGGACTCTATAGCTTTTGTTAGCCGGGGCCCTTACAGCGCAAGTAGCGAGCCCCGCTGCAAGCCCTCGCTTAACCTGTGCTATCATCCAGCACAGCTATATACCGTGTTTCCTTTCTTGGCCGAAACGGTCCCATGGCCTTGGGTTGCCGTTATGGGGAAACTTTACCTTGTCGACAAGTTGTCCAATGACCGAGTTCAGACAATATTTATTTATTAAGGTCTAGCCTACATTCTCTTTGAAACTTGATCATTTCACCGTGTCCGTGCCCTTGCATTCATTCTTTCATCCGCAACAACACTATCGATTTGCTTAAGAAGGGGTCGAGAAGAGAAGGGTCAGCCACTCACCTTGAGTTTACTTCGACGAGAGAACTTGTTGGCCACGCTAGACGTCGCCTACACGATTACCTGAAATTGCACAAGCAACCGATTAGAACACTACATTATTCAAGGAGTTCGATAGGAAATGCGAGTTCGAAATGCAAGCCATAAAAACCATTGAAAACATTCACGAAAACGCATTCAGAAAACAAAACCAAAACCAACGCAAGCGGCGTGAAAAGCAGAGCAACGGGAGGTCTCTCCCGACTCAGCCGCAGAGTCAATCCTCGAGGCGCAACCCACTGAATATGGGACTTGGTTCCGAAAAAGAAATTCCATAATGAGGAATGGATCTTAATTCAACCGTTCCCATTTGATCGACTCGGTCGATCCCGACCTATCGGTCCCGACTGAATCGATAGCGACAGTGTTCCTTTCTCGCGCACCCCGTGGATAAGTACGGGGCACGATGTAGGGACGGGGCACTATACCATAACCAACTAAGAAAAAGTTTCGTCCTTGAAACTTAAAATAGAACCTACCTCTACGAGAACAATGAAGGCAACTTTTCCTTCATTTCTGACTCAAGCTCCCACGTCGACTCTTCTACCGAGTGGTTCCTCCAGAGGACGCGGACAAGGGGAATAGCACGGTTGCGGAGAAGTTTATCCTTGCGCTCCAAGATTTGTACCGGCTCTTCGACATATGACAAGTCCGCCTTCAGGTCCAGCTTACCCAAATCCACAACATGGCTCGGATCATATACGTACTTCCGTAATTGCGATACGTGGAAGACGTCATGTACCTCTGACAACGCAGGCGACAAGGCGATTTGGTAAGCTACCGGGGCGACTCGCTTTAATATTTCGAACGAGCCAACAAATCTTGGGCTCAATTTTCCCTTCGCACCGAACCTGGAAACTCCCCGCATGGGCATTACTTTCAAGAATACTTGGTCGCCTTCCGAGAACTCGAGGAGGCGTCGGTGCGTGTCGGCATAGCTTTTCTGCCGGCTTTGTGCTATCTTAAATCTCTCTCGTATTAACTTGACCTTCAGCACGGTCTGCTCCACCAGCTCCGGACCAAGTATCTGCCGTTCTCCGACTTCATCCCAGCAAATAGGCGATCTGCACTTCCGGCCGTACAAAGCTTCATACGGTGCCATTTGGATGTTGGACTGATAGCTGTTGTTGTATGCAAACTCGGCCAGCGGTAGATGGATGTCACAACTTGACTTCAAGTCGATCGCACAGAGTCGTAACATGTCTTCGAGAATTTGGTTCACCCACTCTGTTTGGCCGTCAGTCTGAGGATGATAAGCTGAGCTGAACTTCAACTTGGTCCCCAGTGCTGAATGAAGACTACTCCAGAAGCGCGCTACGAACCGTCCATCCTGATCAGAGACGATAGAAACTGGGACCCCGTGCAGCCGAACTATTTCATCAAGGTATATCTGAGCAAGGCGGTCGACGCTCCAAGTAACTATGATGGCGATAAAGTGCGCTGACTTGGTTAGTCAATCGACGATGACCCAGACGGCGTCGTTTCCCTGCGGCGTCCTCGGCAAGCCAACATCGAAGTCTATAGTGATGTGATCCCATTTCCACTCTGGAATGGCGAGGTTCTGCATCTCCCCGCCCGGTCGCTGGTGCACGACTTGGACTTGCTGACAGGCCATATATTTTGACACAAAGAGCGCTACGTCCCTCTTCATGCCGTGCCACCAAAAGACAACGCGGAGGTCCTTATACATCTTGGTGCTGCCAGGATACAAGGAATATTTTGCATAATGTGCCTCTGACATTATCTCCTTTCTAAGTTTTGCGTCGTCTGGTACGTATAGCCGTCCCTTCACAGGCAACACTTCCGACTCATCCTCTGCAAAGTCGGACGCTTTTCCTATCGATATCAGCTTTCGTATCTTCTCCAAGTATGGGTCGTCCTTCTGTGCAGACTTGATCCTCTCCAGTAGGCTCGGTTCCACCCGTAGTTGATTGACAAGTCATAGTCTTTGATCAGCTCGAGCCATCGCCTCTGCCACAAATTTAATTCTTTCTGGATGAAGAGATACTTGAGGCTTTTGTGGTCCGTATAAATCCTGTACGCCACGCCATAGAGATAGTGACGCCACAGCTTCAACGCAAACATAATTGCCGCTAATTCTAGGCCATACGTGGGGTAGTTCTTCTCGTGCGGCTTCAACTGTCGGAAAGCAAAAGATATCACCTTATTCCGCTGCATGAGCACACACCCCAAGCCCTAGCCAGAAGCATCGCTAAAGATTTGAAATCCCTCCGTCCCTTCAGGAAGAGCAAGTATCGGGGCCGAAACGAGCCGTTGTTTGAGCTCCTAGAAGGAAGCTTCACAGTCGTCTGACCACTTGAATGCGACTCCTTTCTGGGTGAGGCGAGTCAACGGCGATACAATCTTCGCGAAGTCCTTCACGAAGCGTCGGTAGTATCCCGCCAAGCCTAGAAAGCTTTGAATTTTGCTAACTGATGCGGGTCTTTTCCAATCAACAACTGCTTTGACTTTATTCGGATCGACTGCGATGCCCGTGGCGGAGATGATGTGCCCAAGGAATGAGATGTTGTTCAGCCAGAATTTGTACTTGCTCATCTTCACGTACAACTGATTCTATCGAAGGGTTTGGAGTACCGTCCGCAGATGCTCTACATGTTGCGTTCGATCCTTCGAGTAGACGAGGATGTCGTCGATGAAGACTACAACGAACTTGTCAACGAACGGACGGAACACCCGATTCATTAGATCCATAAAGACGGCAGGGGCGTTCGTCAGACCGAACGGCATTACCAAGAACTTGTAGTGGCCATAGCGAGTGCGGAAGGCAGACTTCGGCACGTCATCTGGCTTGACTTTGAGTTGGTGATAACCCGATCGTAGGTCAATCTTCGAAAATACTGTTGCACCTTGGAGCTGGTCGAACAAGTCGTCAATGCGGGGCAGGGGGTATTTGTTCCGGACGGTGGCTTTATTCAATTCTCGATAGTCGATGCAGAGCCGCACTAATCCATCTTTCCTCTTCATGAATAGCACAGGCGCACCCCACGGTGAGACACTCGGACGGATAAACCCTCTGTCGAGTAATTCTTGTAGTTGTGCCTTTAGTTCCTTCAGTTCTGCAGGGGCCATTCTGTACGGAGCCTTCGAGATCGGTCGGGTGTCGGGGAATGTGTCGATGGTGAACTCTATTTCTCCATCGGACGGCATGCCGGGTAGCTCGTCCGGGAACACGTCTGGGAATTCTGCCACAACGTCGGTCTGACCCACGTTTGCACCATCCTGTCGCATGTCTCGAACGGAAGCTAGATAGCCTTCGTACCCGGAATATAGCATCCGTCGAGCAGATATTGCGGAGATCACCATGCAGGTCGGCGATGCCTCACCACATGAGTAGCAGAATTCAGGCACTCCAGATATACGGAAGGTGACCTTCTTTTCAGCGCAGTCTATGGTTGCGTTGCACGGCCCGAGCCAATCCATTCTCAGAATGATGTCAAAGTCCTTCATGTCTAGAACTATCACATCCAGACCGATCTTTCGACCGCCGATACAGATAATCCTGCCATCGCAGGCTAAGTTTGTGAGAATTGGTGTGCCCGAAGGTGTGCTTACGCTAAGGTCGAGATCTAATGATATTACAGGAAATTTGTGCTCGGCGGCTAAGTCCGCCGATATAAAACTATGTGAAGTGCCTGAATCAAATAAAACATGAGCAGGCACATTATTGAATTTTAGTATACCTGACACTACTGTATCTGATGCCAGCGCTTCGTCTCGAGTCATGGCGTAGACGCGGCCCTGAGTGTTAGGGCGACGATCTTGGCCATTTTGCAGTATAGGTTGAGTGGGCGGAGGAGGTCGGGGCGCCTGCCCTCGATTCTCTTGACGGTGTTGTTGTGGTGGTACGTTGGGACGATTTGGTCTTCGACCCATGCAGTCTCGAGCTCGGTAGCCCCTTTCTCCACAAACGAAACATGCTCCCCCGGTGAAGCAGTGGTCGGTATTGTGTTCGAGATTGTTGCACTTGGTGCATCGAGGTAGTGGGTTCTGTCCTCTATAGCCGCCGTTGTTTGGATGCTTTGACGCGTAATTGTTGCCTCCCGTATAGCTAGGACGTTTGTGATTAGAGTGGCGCACAACGTCGTCAGCACCGGAAGGATGCAGGTTCTCAAGGCGGAGAGCGTGATTCAGAGCCTCGTCCACGGTCTTGTACTCCGGGACCCTGACATGCGCACCGATAGAGTATCGCAGACCCACTTCGAACCGTCGCACACGACACTCTTCAGTAGGCATAAACTGACTAGCAAACTTAGACAACTTGTTGAATTCTGCGGCATACTGTTCCACTGTCCGGCTTCCTTGCTTCAACTGCATGAATTCATTTTCCTTCGCTTGATGAACGGCTGACGGAAGGTACTGGACTTCAAAAGCTTTACGGAACGTGGCCCAAGAGATCGGTACGGTAGTGTTGTCTGGTCGGATCGCTCGCTTGCAGACGGCCCACAAGTCGTGCGCGTTCAACCGTAGTTGAAGTTGTACGCAGGCGACTTGCTTCGACTCTTCAATGCCGAGAAGCTCGAAGTGATCTTCCAGCTCTTCCAACCAGTCGATCGCTATGGAAGGGCCTTCGGTACCGCTGAAGAAAGTGTGGCACGCCTTCTTGAATTCTGACACTTGAAAGATGTACTTTTTCGGTGCCGCTGGTTGACGCTCAGGATCCTCCGTATCGACTTCAATGGGTTAGATTGTCGGCACGCTGGCAGCAGGTGCGATGATGGTAGGCACAGTCGCAGAATTCCTATTGGCCATAATTGTTTGGACGATTTGCTGCAGGGTATCCAGCTGCTTTTGTTGAAGTTTAGCATGTGCGTCGAGGCAAGCTTCGAATCGAGCTTCGAACTGGGCCTGTCGTTCCTCCGTCTGTTGATGTCGGTTCTCGGACTGGTTCTGCTGTGCCTCCATCATGCACAGCATCCTTTCGATGGTATCGTTAGAAGGTCCGCCCTGCGAACGATACGAACTACTAGAGCCGCTAGAAGCGCTCTGCTCTCACTCGGCCGTGGGTTCCGTCACTTCTGCGATACGAAGGCAAACGCATCAGTCACAAAATATTACGGACTCATTGTATGGAACAACTTATCTTATCGATGCGAGGTCAAAGGATGTAAAGCCGTGCTCTAATACCATTATGTCACGCCCCGATTCCGTAGAATTGATAGTTATCCCCCGGGCGTGATGTCATGCGAACCTAAGTTGCGATCGCACAAGGAATAGTCATAAGGTCATCCGAAACACAACATCAAGTTAGAGTACGCAGAGAAATTGATTGACACACAATGAAATAGAAGTAGACTTTTTTATTGATAATAAAACTATCTTTTACATTGACTTCATTACATTCATTGCTGTACGGGCTACAACATGACTCGACTTACAAAATGAATGCCGATGAGATAGTCGTTCCATACATTGCATCCCTTTTTACAAGCAAAATAGTTACACTTTCCACCTGCGATCGAGGGAAGTCGAGCCGCCATTGGTCTTCTTTTGTACTGAATGTAGAGTCTTCAAAAGGAATTCAGAAACAAGCCTTTACACGGACAAGGCTTCAAAAGTGTCCACGCCGCCTTGAGTATATTACACTTTGTACTGGTGCGTGGCAAATTTAAGTTCCAAGCTCTCATTTGGTTGATGAGTTTATATGACTTAGTTCATGAATGTTTCTAACCATCCTAATGATTTTCAAGCGAGCAATGACAAGCATAATAAAATTTACGTTGAAACTTACCCACGGCGGACCGCACCGTGCCTTATGAAACTTACCATGTTCTTCCCTATCAATTTTTATTATTCATACCAAGTGCATATTACGTGTGATTGGTCACTGGCATAACAAGCCATCCTGGACTCTATAGCTTTTGTTAGTCGGGGCCCTTGCAGCGCAAGTAGCGAGCCCCGCTGCATGTCCCCGCTTAACCCGTGCTATCATCCAGCACAGCTATACACCGTGTTTCCTTTCTTGGCCGAAACGGTCCCATGGCCTTGGGTTGCCGTTACGGGAAAACTTTACCTTGTCGACAAGTTGTCCAATGACCGAGTTCAGACAATATTTAGTTATTAAGGTCTAGCCAACATTCTCTTTGAAACTTGATCATTTTACCGTGTCCGTGCCCTTGCATTCATTCTTTCATCCGCAACAACATTATCGATTTGCTTAAGAAGGGTCGAGAAGAGAAGGGTCAGCCACTCACCTTGAGTTTACTTCGACGAGAGAACTTGTTGGCGTGCTAGACGTCGCCTATACGATTACCTGAAATCGCACAAGCAACCGATTAGAACACTGCATTATTCAAGGAGTTCGATAGGAAATGCGAGTTCGAAATGCAAGCCATGAAAACCATCGAAAACATTCACGAAAATGCATTCAGAAAACAAAGCCAAAACCAAAGCAAGTGGCGTGAAAAGCAGAGCAACGGGAGGTCTCTCCCGACTCAGCCGCAGAGTCAATCCTCGAGGCGCAACCCGATGAATATGGGACTTGGTTCCAAAGAAGACATTTCATAACGAGGAATGGATCTTAATTCAACCGTTTTCGTTCGATCGACTCGGTCGATCCCGACCGAATCGATAGCGACAGTGTTCCTTTCTCGCGTACCCCATGGACAAGTACGGGGCACGATGTAGGGACGGGGCACTACATTTAAAGACTTCTGCCTAATAAGCATGTGCACCTTCACTAACAAAATTATCTCCAAGATTATTGCCAACCGCATGACCGGGATCCTTCCCAAAATCATTTCTGAAGAGCAGAGTGGATTTATTCATGGCAGGAATATCCTAGACAACATTCTGTTGCCCCAAGAAATGATCACATGTATGAAACTGTTAGCAAGGGACGGGAATATTGCTATCAAACTGGACATAGAGAAGGCTTACGACAGGCTGGACTGGCAATTCATGATTTGGGTTTTCAGGGTCTTCGAGTTTTCGGAAACCTGGACCAACATCATGTGGATATCGATAAGTAATTTGTGGTTCTCCACAATTATTAGCAGCCAAGCAGAAGGCTTCTTCAAATTAAGTCACAGTGTCAGACAAGGAGATCCTTTATCTTTCACCATGTCACGACCCGCACCGTATTTAGGGATACGAGAACGTGGGTACGTCCAGGCTACGTCGCAGTATCAGCGGTAGAACGCTGTATAGGTCATCTATAACATCTAACAACAAGATATATAAACCTGTCATCTCCGTACGGAGATATAATATAACATCTCAACTCTATATCTCAATCACAAGTCTAGGGAAGATAGAGCATGATATGGAATAAGATGAAAAAGGAAGAACTGAATATATAAGTAAAGTCATCACAACACACATATAGATATCGAACACAAATAAATACAAGTCCTGAATATAACTAAGTCTCTACTAATAATCGGAACAATCCGATACAAACTGAAAGCTATAAGTACTAGACTAAACTAGGCACCCTCTACTGAGCTAGATGCACCTTAGGCTCCTGAATGTCACCCTCATATACCCATAGAAGGTAGGACAGTCATCATCATCATCTGTAATATTTTTAACAGGTCCAGTCAGGACATGTCACGCCCCAGAACCAGAATACTGGAGAGCGGGGGAATGACTCAGCCAGCTACGTATTACGGGTAGATGAATACCGAATAATACGATCAATGCTGTCTAAAAGACAAGGGGGTTCATACTACATGAAAGTCTCGCTATGGTCACTTTACATCTATTGTCTCAATCATTCGAACAAGAAAACAGAAATAGAGAACATGTAAGATAAAGCAGTAAGGCGTCCCAAACGCTCAGTCAAAATGTTCTCGAGATCTGGCTTTACAAAACATAGTCAGATGATATAGCAAGTATACACAATTGTTATCAGCTGTAGTCTGACTTAATTACAATTATGTAAAAGTAAGTACAAGACAATCCGACTAACATGTCGGTGCCAAACGGCTAATTATAAAGTAAATAACAAAATGAGTGGTGAAGTTAGGGAACCCACTCGAGTCCTCCTGCGATCATTCCTCTAGTATTGACCATCTTGGAGGTAGAAGTAAGCTGAGTCCTCGGGAACCGGCTCTAAATCTGGCCATGCAAAACCAGAGAGGTTAGACCTCTAATAGCAAGTACCGCAAGGAAGCACGATATGAGACATTAAACCAGTAAATAAGAGAATATAATAATAGACCTCTGCTTGCTACTGGGATTCACATAACATCACGACACTTCGAACCAACCTCCCAACCAAACAAGGACAGAAGTTGGCCCGTCATGTCCTGATGTTCTGATCATCTCAGTTAGGTAACAGAGTAGGTACAGTACACAAACAAATCAACTTAAACGGCTATCCAACTCCTACGGCTTACTACTGTGAGTCCCAAGTTACCCTGGAATTATGCAATAAAGATTTCTCAGTTCTTACTATGGACAAGCAAGGCTAGTCGATCCAATCAATCAATTGCGCCAATCATGAATTAGACGAGTCCCAGCGGGATGCCCGTCATCAATATACAATATACAATAAATAGTATTACCAGATACCGCTCCATGCCCGTGTGGCAGATTTGCAGTATCTGTGGGGACCAGCCGGCCTGTCGGGTACTTCTAGTCCCAAGAGGGCTGCCATATAAGAACTCGGGAATCCATTCTCTCCATGCAATCATTATTTTTATTTAACTTAATAGTCTCTACGTTGAGTGAAATCCCATGCCGTGGATCATGGTCATTCGGAATGAGTACTTTCGTACAGGGTACGATATGCACAACTCTACAACGATGCCCGTGCGGTTAGGTTGTAGGTCTTACATAGCGTAATACAACAATCCAAACTAACCACGGAATAATCATGCCTTGACCATAAAATACACATGCTTCTTTTATAGTAAAATAAATAAATAAATAAATTGAAGTCTGCATGTGTGCCTGTATGTCAATATTCGGGAATCGGCCAATCGATTATAGTAGTTCATACTTAATATGAACGTGTCTTATTCCATTTAATTCAATAAGACGACTAGCCAGTCTCTTAGTTCCATCTAGTAACGCATGATCAATAATAAATCAAGATAACAATCAATGTTAATTAATGCCACATTCGGAAAATAAAAATTGGGGAATAAATAATGATTGGGAAATAAATAATCTCATGCGCTGTGGGAAAAGTTGGAAAATAAATAATATCATGCGCCTGAGGGAAATGATTGGGAAATAAATAATGATTGGGAAATAAATAATCTCATGCGCTGTGGAAAATGATTGGGAAATAAATAATCTCATGCGCTGTGGAAAATGATTGGGAAATAAATAATCTCATGCGCTGTGGGAAAGGTTGGAAAATAAATAATATCATGCGCCTGACGGAAATGATTGGGAAATAAATAATGATTGGGAAATAAATAATCTCATGCGCTGAGGAATGAGATTGGGAAATAAACAATCTCATGCGCCTGAGGAATGAGATTGGAAAATAAATAATCCATGCGCCTGAGGAATGAGATTGGAAAATAAATAATCTCATACGCCTGAGGAATGAGATTGGGAAATAAATAATCTCATGCGCCTGAGGAATGAGATTGGGAAATAAATAATCCATGCGCTGAGGAATGAGATTGGGAAATAAATAATCTCATGCGCCTGAGGAATGAGATTGGGAAATAAATAATCCATGCGCCTGAGGAATGAGATCGGAAAATAAATAATCTCATGCGCCTGAAGAATGAGATTGGAAAATAAATAATCCATGCGCCTGAGGAATGAGATTGGGAAATAAATAATCTCATGCGCCTGAGGAATGAGATTGGAAAATAAATAATCCATGCGCCTGAGGAATGAGATTGGGAAATAAATAATCCATGCGCTGAGGAATGAGATTGGGAAATAAATCTCAGCGTTGCCGGGACTTCATGGCACATGGCCTCCCGGCGCATGGCCTTCCGGGCGCATGGGGTTCCCGGCGCATGGGGTTCATCGTCCCCAAACAGCAAGTTCAGCCATGAAAGTCCTAAAAACTTGCTATGGCCATAACTTCCTCATCCGAAGTCGAAATCAAGCGAAACAAAAGCCAAAACTGAATGAAATTGAATTCTCTACAACATAGAACTATTAGTTTTTGAAAATAACCAAGTTTTAGAGATCAAAACCAAGAAAAACCGAAAATGTAACAAACTTAGATCTACAACAAATAAGCCATGGAAATTGAAAATGCTAAGTACTAAAGAGACTTAGAATCAAATAGGGAAGATGATGGAACAATAAAAATAGGGATCCATCAAGAAGCAAGTTGGCACTTGTCTTGCTCTCTTAGGTTGGTGGGAGAGTTATGAGGAAGAAGAAGAGTAATGAAGAGAGAGGAAAGATTTGGGGCTTTAAATGAAGGAGTGGTGGTAGGTGGGGGTTTATTTCGGTTCATGATGAACCAACATAATTAAACCAATTTGAGCCGAACCCATAGCAAAGCTAAAGCAGAGTATAAAAGCAGAAAGTAAAGTACAGAAATAAAATTGCAGGAAATTAATTAACAAAAAATTAAAGGAATTTAAATACAGAACAATACATGATAAATATTAAATGAATACATTCCAGCAGTACTTGTATTTAGAATATGTATTCTGGGAACGGAAAGTGACATCTCTGCCCTCCTTAGAAAAAATCCCGTCCTCGGAATTTCAGATCCAAGCATGATAGAAATATCGAAGCTAAACTAATCTAAGTATAAACAATTGAGTAAGCAATCATTCTACAATGATAATAACAAGTAACATATCTATGTTGAACATTCTACGATAGCAAGCAATTCTACTTATAAGGTGACAAGCATGAGGAGTTAAGACAATCAAGGTATACAGAAGGAAATATACCTTGTGAGTCAAACAGGTGCGGATACCGTGATCGGATATCATCCTCACGTTCCCACGTTGACTCTCCTAAAGAGTGATGACCCCAAGCAACCCGGACAAGGTTAATTGTTCGGTTCTTGAGTACCTTCTCTCTTCGGTCCAAAATAGACACAGGCTGTTCCTCGTAAGACAGGTTGGTACCAACAACCAGCTCAGAATGATCAAGGATATGGCTTGGGTCCGATACATACCTTCGCAACTGAGATACATGAAATACGTCATGCACCTCTCGTAACGAAGGTGGAAGGGATAAACGATAAGCAACATCGCCTATCCTATCAAGAATAACAAATGGGCCCACGTACCGCGGACTCAACTTCCCGCGAACGCCAAATCTAATGACCCCACGGGTAGGTGAGATCCGCAAGAACACGTGGTCCCCAACAGAAAACTCTAGCGGCCTACGATGCTGGTCCGCCCAATGTCGATGCCGATCCTGCGCAACTCGAAGTCGCTCTCTAATTCCTTTAATCACTTCCACTGTCTGAACAATCATTTCCGGGCCTAATATCTTCCTCTCCCCGATATCATCCCATGCTAGTGGCGACCTACACTTCTTACCATATAGTGCTTCAAATGACGCCATCTGTATACTGGCTTGATAACTGTTGTTATAAGAAAACTCAACTAAGTGAAGGTGTCTCTCCCAAGATCCCCCAAAATCTAGGGTGCAAGCTCGCAACATATCTTCTAAAGTCTGAATTGTCCTTTCTGATTGCCCGTCCGTCTGTGGATGGTAAGCCGTACTAAATCTTAACTTGGTGCCCAGACTATGATGTAAGCTCTTCCAAAAATGTGATGTGAAACGGGTATCTCGGTCTGACACAATACTGACAGGGACTCCATGCTGCCTGACTATCTGTTGTATGTACAACTCTGCCAACTTTTCTGTAGATTGCCCTACTCTGAAAGGAAGAAAGTGTGCCACCTTTGTAAACCGATCTACTATCACCCAAATAGCATCTTTACCACTTGGTGATCTCGGTAAACCGGTCACAAAGTCCATTGTGATGTGTTCCCACTTCCATTCTGGGATAGGAAGCGGTTGCAATAACCCAGCTGGCCTCTGTTGTTCTGCCTTCACTTGCTGACATACCAAGCAATGGAAAACAAATCTAGCTATCTCCCTCTTCATCCCGTTCTACCAGAAATGCTGCTTGATATCTTGGTACATCTTGGTCCCTCCAGGGTGAATAGAATACTGAGAACTGTGAGCTTCTGCCATAACCTCCTGTCTGATATCTCCACTAGGCACACATAGACGTGATCCAAACCTAAGTGTACCATCTTCATAAATTCTCATCTCCTTCCTGAGTCCTGACTCACATTCTGCCCTAAGCTTCTGAATCCTTGGGTCCTGTGCCTGAGCTGCCTTGATCCTGTCTACTAAGTCGGATTGAACTTGCAGACTTGTTAGAACTCCTACATCACTAGGAAGTATAACTTCGATGCCCATCTCCTGAAGGTCTTCTAAGATATGTCTCTGTGTTGTCAACATGAATGCGCCGCCTCTTCTGCTGAGAGCGTCTGCTACTACATTCGCCTTGCCTGGATGATACTGAAGCTCCACGTCATAATCCTTGATCAACTCCAACCATCTCCTCTGCCTCATGTTTAGTTCCTTCTGAGTAAAGATGTACTTCAGACTTTTATGGTCCGTGTACATATCCACTCGATCACCATATAAGTAATGCCTCCATAGCTTCAAAGCAAATACTACTGCCGCTAATTCCAAATCATGAGTTGGGTAATTCTTCTCGTGGTCCCGAAGCTGCCTAGATGCATACGCTATCACCTTCCCATGTTGCATAAGGACACATCCAAGTCCTTTACCCGACGCATCACAATATACTGTAAAACCTCCGGGTCCAACTGACAATATAAGGATAGGTGCTGATATCAATTTCTGCTTCAAAGTCTCAAATGATGCCTGACATTCTGCTGACCAAACGAATGGTACATCCTTCCGGGTCAAGCGGGTCATGGGTGCTGAAAGCCTTGCAAAATCTGATACAAACCTTCTGTAATATCCTGCCAATCCCAAGAAACTCCACACATCTGCTACGGTCTTGGGTACTGGCCAACTTTCTACTGCTTCTACCTTCTTGGGATCCATTGCTACTCCAGCTCTTGATATGATATAACCCAAAAATGAAATATGATCCGACCAAAACTCACATTTGCTGAGCTTGGCATACAACTGGTTCTCTCTCAGAACCTGTAACACCTTCCGGAGGTGATCTTCATGCTCCTCTTCACTAGTTGAGTATACAAGAATGTCGTCGAGAAATACAACGACAAATTGATCCAAGTACGGCATAAAGATGCGATTCATTAAATCCATAAAGATTGCTGGAGCATTGGTCAAACCAAACGACATTACTAAGAATTCATAATGCCCGTACTTCGACCTGAATGCTGTCTTGGGAATGTCTTCCTTCCGAACCCTCACTTGATGATACCCTGAACGAAGATCTATCTTGGAGAAAACTCTAGCTTTGCTCAACTGATCAAATAAGTCGTCGATCCTGGGTAGTGGGTACTTGTTTTTCACTGTTACCTCGTTAAGCTTCCTGTAATCGATGCACAATTTGGATGACCCATCCTTCTTTCCTACAAGTACCACTGGTGCTGCCCATGGTGATATGCTAGCTTGGATGAACTTCTTCTCCTTCAGTTCCTCTATGTGCTGATATACCTTGGCCTGCTCTGAATCTGCCATTCTGTAAACTCGATCTGATATCGATTTAGTTCCTGGTGCCAATTCTATGCTGAACTCAATATCTCTAACTGGTGGTAGACCTGGAAGTTCTTCAGGAAATACGTCTAGAAATTCTTTAACTACCTTCGGAATCTGAACTTCTTCCATTGCCGTTACTACTCCCGGCTCTTGCTGAGTTGCCTCTGATCTGACTAAGGTGAACCGCTTCATGTCTGGAATATCAAAAGATACACTCCCTCTATGACAATCTATTGTTGCATGACTGTCTTTCAGCCAGTCCATGCCTAAGATAACGTCGAAATTTCCAACAGAAAATTCTATCAACCGGGCGGGTAAGGAATGCCCGCAAACTACAACGCTACATGCTAGAATAACTCGACTAACTCCTACGAGCCCATTACCAGTGAGTATATTCAACCTCCCTGGCAATGCCTCGAACTCAATTCCTAGTTGTGTCGTAAATCGTGCAGATATAAATGAATAGGATGCTCTCGAATCAAACAATGCTACTGCGGGATATGAGGCGACGAGAATGTTACCTGCCACAACATCTCCCGATGCCAATGCCTCTTCCAAGGACAAAGTGAATGCTTGCCCTCGACCTCCTTGCCGATTTCCATGCTGCGGCCTAGCCTGATGCTGTTGCTGGCCCCTTCCTTGATGATGCTGGGGTGGTCTATGCTGGTGTTGCTGTATCGACGGTCCCTGCTGCCGAAACATCTGAGCCTGCGGTACTAATGGACGTTGTGCCAACGGCCTTACTGTCACTGCTGGTCCTCGATACTGGCATGCCCCTGGTGCTGGCAGAGTAAGAAACTGCTGCCCTGGTCCTCCTGCCCTCGAATTCATGGGACATGTGGTAACCCGATGATCTGGATTTCCATATATCAGACACAGTCCATTCAATGTCCGACACACATCTCTAGTGTGTCCCATCTTCCCACAATAAGTGCAGCCCACCGGGGGTTGCTGGTTCTTCCTCTGTTGCTGTTGCTGTTGCCTGGGTGGTGGTGCTGGTCCTCGTATCGCCACATCGTAGATACGAATGCCAGTGGATGGTGCTGTTGTTCGGGGCGCCGCTCCCCCTCCTCCTTCAATCTGACTATGGGATCTTTTCTGACCCCAGTCCTCACCGCAAGCCTCTGAATAGTGATCTCATGCCTTCGAGTTGCCGTTAATACTTCGTCAAAAGTCTGGTAATTATGCCCCTCTATCAATTGCAAGAGTTCAAGGTGAAACCCTTGCTGAAACCTCATGGCCCTCTGGCGCTCTGTTGCTACCATCTCTGGGGCGAACCTACTCAATCTGCAGAACTCCGCTGCATAAGCATCTACAGTCTTGCCGGCCTGCCTAAGGTTGATAAACTTCTGTTGTAGCTCAAACTGCGCCACAACCCCATAGTACTTGGTCTTGAATCTTGCTGTGAAATCGTCCCAAGCCACAGGACGCCTGATGCCCACTTCCTCTGATTCCCACCAATCACGTGCGAGATCCTGAAGTAACAACTTCACTAGATCCACACGTTCTTCTGCCGGCACCTTCGCTGCTGTCAGATTAGCCTCCATATCTTTAAGCCATGCATCTGCTGAGATGGCATCCTTCGTGCCCTCGAAACGGCGGGGATTATACTTGCAAAACCTAGCTGATGCTCCTGAATCAGTCCTCACTCCTCTTTCCAATGCCGTCTGCAATCCTTGGTTAAGCAATACATTCTGCTCTTGTAGCTGAGTGTGCATGCGCTGCTGGACCAACATCTGATGTTGCTGAGTAGCCATCATTCCTCTCATGATCTCCAGAAGGGCTGGTGTGTCCACTTGGGTAGGTGGAACTGTTGGTGGTGGTGGAACATCCGGATACTGCGATCCAGCTGCTGCTTCCACTATCACTTCTTCCTGGGCAGCCTCCTGAGGCGAGACTGGCCCTTATTGCTGACCAACAGGGTCAGGTTGTCCATGTTGCTCCTGCTGTTGTCCAGCTCTGACCGATACGGATGAAGTGCCCCTAAGAAAAGGGACAAGAGAACAATCAAACAACCGGACATGAAGGATCAATGAAGTCAAAGGATACCGGAATGTCAAGCAAGGGTTGAGAATAATGAATCATGAGATCAAGGAGGAACACGTGTGATTGAGACATCCTATAAATCAAAACACCCCACAAGTCTGAAATTAGACCTGCATGGGCCACCACTAAAACCTTGTCACGCCCCAGAACCAGAATACTGGAGAGCAGGGGAATGACTCAGCCAGCTACGTATTACGGGTAGATAAATACCGTATAATACGATCAATGCTGTCTAAAAGACAAGGGGGTGCATACTACATGAAAGTCTCGCTATGGTCACTTCACATCTATTGTCTCAATCATTCGAACAAGGAAACATAAATAGAGAACATGTAAGATAAAGCAGTAAGGCGTCCCAAACGCTCAGTCAAAATGTTCTCGAGATCTGGCTTTACAAAACATAGCCAGATGATATAGCAAGTATACAAAATTGTTATCAGCTGCAGTCTGACTTAATTACAATTATGTAAAAGTAAGTACAAGACAATCCGACTAACATGTCGGTGCCAAACGGCTAAGTATAAAGTAAATAACAAAATGAGTGGTGAAGTTAGGGAACCCACTCGAGTCCTCCTGCGATCATTCCTCTAGTATTGACCATCTTGGAGGTAGAAGTAAGCTGAGTCCTCGGGAACCGGCTCTAAATCTGGCCATGCAAAACCAGAGAGGTTAGACCTCTAATAGCAAGTACCGCAAGGAAGCACGATATGAGACATTAAACCAGTAAATAAGAGAATATAATAATAGACCTCTGCTTGCTACTGGGATTCACATAACATCACGACACTTCGAACCAACCTCCCAACCAAACAAGGACAGAAGTTGGCCTGTCATGTCCTGATGTTCTGATCATCTCAGTTAGGTAACAGAGTAGGTACAGTACACAAACAAATCAACTTAAACGGCGATCCAACTCCTACGGCTTACTACTGTGAGTCCCAAGTTACCCTGGAATTATGCAATAAAGATTCCTCAGTTCTTACTATGGACAAGCAAGGCTAGTCGATCCAATCAATCAATTGCGCCAATCATGAATTAGACGAGTCCCAGCGGGACGCCCGTCATCAATATACAATATACAATAAATAGTATTACCAGATACCGCTCCATGCCCGTGTGGCAGGTTTGTAGTATCTGTGGGGACCAGCCGGCCTGTCGGGTACTACTAGTCCCCAGAGGGCTACCATGTAAGAACTCGGGAATCCATTCTCTCCATGCAATCATTATTTTTATTTAACTTAATAGTCTCTACGTTAAGTGAAATCCCATGCCGTGGATCATGGTCATTCGGAATGAGTACTTTCGTATAGGGTACGATATGCACAACTCTACAACGATGCCCGTGCGGTTAGGTTGTAGGTCTTATATAGCGTAATGCAACAATCCAAACTAACCACAGAACAATCATGCCTTGACCATAAAGTACACATGCTTCTTTTATAGTAAAATAAATAAATAAATAAATTGAAGTCTGCATGTGTACCTGTATGTCAATATTCGGGAATCGGCCAATCGATTATAGTAGTTCATACTTAATATGAACGTGTCTTATTCCATTTAATTCAATAAGACGACTTGCCAGTCTCTTAGTTCCATCTAGGAATGCATGATCAATAATAAATCAAGATAACAATCAATGTTAATTAATGCCACATTCGGGAAATAAAAATTGGGGAATAAATAATGATTGGGAAATAAATAATCTCATGCGCTGTGGGAAAGGTTGGAAAATAAATAATATCATGCGCCTGAGGGAAATGATTGAGAAATAAATAATGATTGGGAAATAAATAATGATTGGGAAATAAATAATCTCATGCGATGTGGAAAATGATTGGGAAATAAATAATCTCATGCGCTGTAGAAAATGATTGGGAAATAAATAATCTCATGCGCTGTGGGAAAGGTTGGGAAATAAATAATATCATGCGCCTGAGGGAAATGATTGGGAAATAAATAATCTCATGCGCTGTGGGAAAGGTTGGGAAATAAATAATATCATGCGCCTGAGGGAAATGATTAGAAAATAAATAATGATTGGGAAATAAATAATCTCATGCGCTGAGGAATGAGATTGGGAAATAAATAATCTCATGCGCCTGAGAAATGAGATTGGAAAATAAATAATCCATGCGCCTGAGGAATGAGATTGGGAAATAAATAATCTCATGCGCCTGAGGAATGAGATTGGGAAATAAATAATCTCATGCGCCTGAGGAATGAGATTGGGAAATAAATAATCCATGCGCTGAGGAATGAGATCGGGAAATAAATAATCTCATGCGCCTGAGGAATGAGATTGGAAAATAAATAATCCATGCGCCTGAGGAATGAGATCGGGAAATAAATAATCTCATGCGCCTGAGGAATGAGATTGGAAAATAAATAATCCATGCGCCTGAGGAATGAGATTGGGAAATAAATAATCCATGCGCTGAGAAATGAGATTGGAAAATAAATCTCAGCGTTGCCGGGACTTCATGGCACATGGCCTCCCGGCGCATGGCCTCTCGGGCGCATGGGGTTCCCGGTGCATGGGGTTCATCGTCCCCAAATAGCAAGTTCAGCCATGAAAGTCCTAAAAACTTGCTATGGCCATAACTTCCTCATCCGAAGTCGAAATCAAGCGAAACAAAAGCCAAAACTGAATGAAATTGAATTCTCTACAACATAGAACTATTAGTTTTCGAAAATAACCAAGTTTTAGAGATCAAAACCAAGAAAAATCGAAAATGTAACAAACTTAGATCTACAACAAATAAGCCATGGAAATTGAAAATGCTAAGTACTAAAGAGACTTAGAATCAAATAGGGAAGATGATGGAACAATAAAAATAGGGATCCATCAAGAAGCAAGTTGGCACTTGCCTTGCTCTCTTAGGTTGGTGGGAGAGTTATGAGGAAGAAGAAGAGTAATGAAGAGAGAGGAAGGGTTTGGGGCTTTAAATGAAGGAGTGGTGGTAGGTGGGGGTTTATTTCGGTTCATGATAAACCAACATAATTAAACCAATCTGAGCCGAACCCATAGCAAAGCTAAAGCAGAGTATAAAAGCAGAAAGTAAAGTACAGAAATAAAATTGCAGGAAATTAATTAACAAAAAATTAAAGGAATTTAAATACAGAACAATACATGATAAATATTAAATGAATACATTCCAGCAGTACTTGTATTTAGAATACGTATTCTGGGAACGGGAAGTGACAGGACAGGAACGAGCACAATACATCTCACGCAGTTCATATCATGTTAGAAAATATAAAGCATGCAAAAGAGTAAGATACATGGACTGTAAGGAAATATATATAAAAATGAGAGAGATTTGATAACTGGAAATATCTATATACATGATAAATAAGAACTGTAAGTAACCTATGTTTTAGATCAAGAGATGGTTATATAAACGGGTTAGGACAATGTAAGGGTAACTCCATCATACGTGAGTGTACAATGGTTTTAAATAGTTTTAAATTGATTAAAAATTACCATAAATCATATCATGATTTAAATAACATTATTAAATAATTAAAATATACAAAAGTTTAAAATTACCCTCATTTCTGAAAACTGGGGTTGACAACTCTACCCTCCTCAGAAAAATTTTGTCCTCTAAATTAAAATGGTCGTATTCCTTCTAGGTCAAACACCCCAACAATCACAGTCTCAAACACTCAGTTCGATAATCATATGCGTCTGTCCAAAATCATGATACTCAGAACCTCCGTCATGCTAGTGAGCAAGGCTACGATAATCACAGAGTCCTTGACTAAGGTATATACCTCTAGAATTATGGTATTTAAAATTTTCGTATTGCAGTATGCTTGGCCGCGAAAACCATAAATTCCCACGCTTGAGAAATACGTCCAAAATCTGACTATATGTCCTCACTACGCCAGCTAACATAACCATAGAAGACTCTAGATCATAACTGAGGCGACCTAGCCCATACGACTTATCTCAAAAGAAATCGAATCATAACAAAACATCAGAACAAAATTTATCAACCAACAAAAAAACAGATAGAATCGAATTTCATGACAGTTATAAGGAGGCAAATGCGGAAATAGAATCAAAAAGATTGGAACCTACAATCAGCTCTCCTACTGCCTGTGCATCCTCGACTGCCATGGTGAAAGCTCGCCCCTGCTGGCCTCCCCTGGCCTACTGTTGATGCTGGACAAACCTCGGCTGTTGAGTCTGCAACGGTGGTCCTGTCTGCAGCCCTGTCGGAGCCCTAGCTCCTGCTGCTGCCTGAGCTAATCGTGCCGAGTTCTTGGTACACTCTCTCAACTGATGCTCTACTGAACCACAAAGTAACACAGGCCCTGCCTTTTCCTGCAGTCGTCCCATCCGTGACCTTGCTTCTTACAGAAGTTACGTATAGTGTGTTGATGCTGCCTGGGTGCCTACTGGTAAAGTACATATCCCTGGCCCTAAAATGGCTGCTGAACTGGCCTTTGCTGAATGTGAGGGCGCTTGGCTAGCCCTGCACTAGAACTAGCCCCCAAGGCATCACTGCTCCTCTTCGGCCTCAGACCGTAGTCCTCTTCTACAATCTGAGCATCCATCAGAATCTGCTCAAATGTCGCATCGCGATGCCCAGAAGTGCGAGAGCGCACTACGTGAATCAGGCCCCTCCTGAATTTGTGGGCCTTCTCTCTCTTATCCTGAATCATTCCTGGAGCGAATCGACTCAGGCGAAAGAACTCTGCCGCATACTCGTCCACAAACGAGTTCCTCTGCACTAGTCCTGCAAACTAGTTCTCCAGTGCGCTAAGAGCTACATCCGTATAGAACTTCTCCTTGAATAGCCTCCAGAAGTTCTCTCATGTTAATCATCTAACTGATACACGAGGATCCGTGCGGTACCATCTCAAAGCGATATCAAAGAATTGACTAGCCGCGGCTGACACCCACAGCCTTTTCGGAAGCTATGCTAGATCCAAACTCCGCTCGACGTCCTCTAGCCAGTTGTCAGTATAAAGAATACCCTCAGACCCCTTGAACTCCCGGGGTACCATCTTCATGAAATCTAACACTGATCCAGGCCTCGGCTACTGCTGATGCTGCTCCTGGCCCTTAGCTTCCTGAACCGGAGCTGTAGCAACCTTCTCGACCGCTGCTAGTGCAAGCTGATGAGCATTCTCCATGCTCTGTCTCATAGTCTCAGACTGCCGCTGAGACGCCTATGCCTGCGCTTGCTGAGTCTCCATCATCTATTGGAGGAGCGCAAATGTCTGCAATGCATCTGTCGATATCGGAAGTGGCGGCGGAAGAGTCTCTAGAATAACGATAGAAGGTCTCTCAACTAGAGGTGGAAGACCTCCTGATGATGCTGCTGCTACTCCCACCTGGTTGGCAGAGCAGTAGAAGCAGCAGAGACAGCATATGGACCTCCCCCTCCTCCAGAGCAGTAGGCCTCGATGGACCGGACTTCTCTGGGGTAGTACTAGATCAAGCTGCCTGAGCTCGAGTCACTGTCATCCTGAAGATAGATCAAACAAAAAAATTAATACTGAGAAAGAAGCGATATAATCAAAGGAGGACGGTTTATTTCAAAGGAAACAGTTTTCAACAAGAATTTATATAACAATAATTCAATTAAGAGTTTTTCTAGATGTGATTGAGTACCTCAAAATATATCCTAATCCTACTGCAGGCTGTAGTGATACTCTAGTTCGAATACCACTACATAAACTCGACCTGTATGGGCCACCACTAAAAATGTGTCATGACCCGCACCCTGTTTTGGGGTACGAGAACGTGGGTACGTCCAGCCTACGCCACAGTATCGGCGGTAGAACGCTGTATAGGTCATCTATAACATCAAACAATAAGATATATAAACCTGTCATCTCCACATGGAGGTATAATATAACATCTCAACTCTATATCTCAATCACAAATCTAGGGAAGATAGAGCACGATATGGAATAAGATAAAAAGGAAGAACTGAATATATAAGTAAAGTCATCACAACACACATATAGATATCCAACACAAATAAATACAAGTTCTGAATCTAACTAAGTCTCAACTAACAATCGGAACAATCCGATACAAACTGAAAGCTATAAGTACTAGATTAAACTAGGCACCCTCTACTGAGCTAGATGCTCCTCAGGCTCCTGAATGTCACCCTCATATGCGCCATAGAAGATAGGACAGTCATTATCATCATCTAGAATTTTTTAACAGGTCCAGTCAGGACAGGAACGAGCACAATATATCTCACGCAGTTTATATCATGTTAGAAAATATAAAGCATGCAAAAGAGTAAGGTACATAGACTGTAAGAAAATAAATATAAAAATGAGAGAGATTTGATAACTGAAAATATCTATATACATGATAAGTAAGATCTATAAGTAACCTATGTTTTAGAGCATGAGATGGTTATATAAACGGGTTAGGACAATGTAAGGGTAACTCCATCATACGTGAGTGTACAATGGATATATATAAGATTTTCACAAGATTTCAAAAGATGGGATTTTGATCACATAACTATTTCCTACTCACCCTCTCCAATCAATACACAAAGATTCAGTCAAGTTACGTTACCTTGCACAAGAGGTTTTTATCACGTTTGCTCACGTGATCATGAGAGTACAAGATTGCACAAGAGTATACATGAATAGAGGTATACATGAAATACAAGATGTTCATGAAAAGCACATGAGAAGTGTATTTGATTCACCCCGTTGGAGATAACATCGCATGACAAGATCCATAGGGTACCAATCCGTGATAATAATGTGACAGCATCATGTAAAGTAATCTAGAGCAAGAATATAAATCCTAACAAGTATGAAATGGTCAGAGAATGTACTTGCCTGTCATCCTGAATGACTGATATGAATAGATGTCCGAACTGGTGTCACAGAGTCCTATTTAGAGTAAAATAGGTTATTAAGTAATCAAATTTTAATAATGGAAATCTGCAATACAAACTACATGATTCTAAGTCAAACTAGGTCAGAGTCAACCCTTGGTCAACTTTGGTCAAGTGTCTAGGTCGAACTAGGTCAAAGAAAGTCAAATCAAATCAAACTAGGTCAAACTGGGTCAAAGGTTGACTTATAGTTGACTTTTGGTCAACTGGTCAACTCCTAGTCCACTAAGTCAAGCCTTGGTCAACTAAGAGTCAAAGTATATTCTACAAGTCTAAATAGGCCTAGTGTGTCTATTTCTAGGTCAAGTCAAACATAGTCAACTCTGGGTCAATCTTCTAGTCCAACTTGGCTAAACTTGGGTCAAACTTGGTCCATCTAGTCTATCTAGGTATCCCTACATAATCAAGACATCTACCTACATCTACTATATAATATATACTTATCTCAAAACATATATGATAGGCTATATATATCACTATAAAAATACATGAGGGTAAACCCTCAATCTAACCAACTCACAATCTAACTAAAACTCATCTTCACACTAAATCAACCTATATAATATCACCATACTCAGGAATATGTTTCCTCGGTTTGGAAAAAAATAAAGGAAAGGGGGTATTCACCCTTGCACAGCTTTGTGCGCAAGTGCTCAAGCCACTGCTACCTGTGCAAGGCAAGGCACAATTTGTCCAGGCTACCCTGCCATCTTCTCTCACTCACTCTACTTATTCATCCATAACCAAGCTTTTTAACTATCCACCCATCTATCATCTTACCTAGATGATGACCACCCTACTATCTTAAGCCCTATAGGCATTCACATATGATTCCCTCAAACACACTATGACATTTCCTAAGTCAAATTGGGCCAAGTCAGTCCCAACCAATTCTCTCTTTAGTTACCTGCCCAAACTCATCACTTCTATCCATACAGTATACTTAAGATATAGATAACACTATATATATATATATATATATATATATATATATATATATATATATATATATATATATATATATATATATGACACACCCCCAAATCTGAAAGCCCTTCCTATTCTTGACTGATACATGAACCTTTCTCCTCATGCCCTGCTACTCCCTAAGTGATATACATATAGGTATCAATGATGTTCGAAAACCTCAAAATGGAAGCAAAACCCTATCACAATCGAACCCAGTTGCATAAACACATATCCCAGACATGTTAATCATTTATTAACATTATAATTAGCATTTAATTATCAAATAATTTGTATTTTAAAAACTCAGAATTGGGTATACTGACACAGGTATCAGAAATAAGGGAAACCATATAATTCGAATTCAAAATCCAACAAAACATCAAATTAAGGGTCGGTATTGTGTCATGCACGTGTGTAGGTGTTACACAGGGTCTATTGTGTCCAAATAACAGGACATGACATGTCCAAACACAAAAGAACAATACAGTAACACGCGCGGCAACAGGCAGCCTCGTACGCGTGTGCCAGTCGATCGAGGATTTGACACATGACACGAGACACCTCGTGTACGTGTCCAGCTGTTAAAGGGGTCTAGGGCTACGTGTACGTGTGTCTGTATCGTGTCCAAGTAAGCCGTGTTGTATGAATGAGACGTATATCAGTGTCGAAATATCGACCGTACACAGTCAGTATAAAATCAGTACATGTGTCCGTGCTCCCTCGATATGACACAAATTTGTGTCAAACTCGAAGGGTGTCCTGACAGAGGTTGCCCCTACCTCTGTGCCAAGTGGCACGTGTCCACGTGGCAAAACAAGAGAGAAAACAGGGGGTGTTAGCAGGTGATGTGCACAGTGCGTCGTGCAGCATGTTTGTGTCCATTTTGGACACGGAGACGACACCAAAATCAAGTCAGTCTCATGCAAAACTAATCCCCTTATATAGGGCTATAAATTCATGAAAATAGTTTTGAAAAACAATAACAAAAAGTTTATTGAGGCATTTCATCGAACACTTGTTCACAAGCAATAATACGTATCCGATACGGACACGAAATGGACACAGTTTCCTACCAAACTTGAGGGACAACTAGGGTATACCTAAATAAATGCAACTATGAAGAAAAATCAGGAATTCATTAGGGTTTGATAGGTTTTACCTATTGAGGGTGAAACCTCAGTATAGAGGCCTAGGAATGAGAGCTTTCCTCTAACTTGCGATGATCCCAAGCCCTAGAATCCTTGCTAGCTAGTCACCAATGATGTCTTCTACTGTTGAGGAGTCCAATGCAATTAGTTTGGTCCAATTTGGTGGAGAAATTAGGAATTGGTGAAGGTTTGGGGAAGAACACTAATAGGGATTTATGTAGGTGTTTAAAAAGAGGAAAGAACTTCTGATGATGTGATTAAATAGGGGTATGGCCTCTTGATGGCTGTTGATAAAGGATAGGGTTAGGGTTTTAGATGAGTGGCTAAGGCTTCTCTACCTAAATTTAGGCTAATCAAAGGCTCACATCAAAAGTAGCCTTCTTAACATGTAGTCAAAATATCTTACGGACATAATATATAGATATTAATCTAACTTAACCATTAAGTCTCTAACCTTCTAACTAAACCTCCATGAGCATCATTAGCATTTAGGTTAGGTCAAAACTAGGTTAGTCTCTAATAAAATGATTAGCACCATAATAATCAATCGAAATTCATTTTCATTAAAAAGTCCAAAATGACCAAAATATCCCTAGGCTAGAAAGTCACAATTAGTCATCCTAATCACATGGTTAGGTCCCCATGGTCATGGTTAGTCTCTAGGTCATACAATCTCTAGGGTTGCACTAGCAAAACATCAAAATCACAAGTCATGGTTTTAAATAGTTTTAAATTGATTAAAAATCACCATAAATTATATCATGATTTAAATAACATTATTAAATAATTAAAATATACAAAAGTTCAAAATTACCCTCATTTCTGAAAAATGGGGTTGACAACTCTACCCTCCTTAGAAAAATTTTGTCCTCGAAATTAAAATGTTCGTACACCTTCTAGGTTAAACACCCCAACAATCACAGTCTCAAACACACAGTTCGATAATCATATGCGTCTGTCCAAAATTATGCTACTCAGAACCTCCGTCATGCTAGTGAGCAAGGCTACGATAATCACAGAGTCCTTGACTAAGGTACATAACTCTAGAATCATGGTATTTAAAATTTTTGCATTGTCGCATGCATGGCCGTGAAAACCTTAAATTCCCACACCTGAGAAATACGTCCAAAATCTGACTATATGTCCTCACTATGCCAGCTAACATGACTATAGAAGACTCTAGATCCTATAACTGAGGTGACCTAGCCCATACGACTTATCTCAAAAGAAATCAAATCATAATGAAACATTAAAAAAAATTATCAACCAACAAAGAACAGATAGAATCGAATTTCAAGACAGTTATAAGGAGGCAAATACGGAAATGGAATCGAAAAAGTTTAGAACCTGCAATCAGCTCTCCTACTGCCTGTGCATCCTCGACTGCCATGACGAAAGCTTGCCCCTGCTGGCCACCCCTGGCCTGCTGTTGATGCTGGACAAACCTCTGCTGCAGAGTCTGCAACGGTGGTCCCATCTGCTGCCCTGTCGGAGCCCTAGCTCCTGCTGCTGCCTGAGCTAATCGTGCCGAGTTCTTGGGACACTCCCTCAACTGATGCTCTGCTGAACCACAAAGTAAACACAGGCCCTATCTCTTCCTGCAGTCGTCCCACCCGTGACCTTGCTTCTTGCAGAAGTTATATATATTCTGCTGATGCTGCCTAGGTGCCTGCTGGTAAAGTACATGTCCCTGGCCCTGAAACGGCTGCTGAACTGGCCTCTACTAAATATGAGGGCGCTCGGCTGGCCCCGTACTAGAACTAGCCCCTAAGGTTGTTCGATTATCACCTATCTAGTGTATGCCGATGTAATCCTTATATTTTCCTCTGGCAACGTAGGATCTGTGGAGGTGGTTCACAACATGCTGCAGCGATACACCAAATACTCAGGCCAGTACGTCAACTCCAGCAAGAGTGTTACCTACGTGCACCACAAGACCAACAGAGATCACTCCTTCGCTCTTATCAGCATTACTTCCTTCTCTATTGTATACCCACCTTTCAATCACTTAGGGTGCTCGTTGGTATACGACAGATCCAACGCGGACATCTTTAAAGGGCTGGTGGGTAAAATCAGGAAAAAAACTTGAAGGGTGGCACAATGCTACTTTATCACCTGGCGGGAAGATGATACTAATTCAGCCTGTGCTCTCCTCTATCCCAATATACACATTAGCCGCCTGTTCCCCCCTAAAAGGTGCTCACTTCCATAGAAAACCTCTTTACCAACTTCATGTGGGGCCAACATCATTGGGCGAGTTGGGACTCCATGGCCAGACCTACCAATGAGGTAGGGCTTGGATTTTACAGGCTATCACGTATCGTAGACGCTTGCTCGATGAAGCTGTGGTGGAAGTTGCGAGTGAGCCGTAATCTCTGGGCACAGTTCATTAAGGCCAGATATTTTAAGCACATTCATCCGTCCATCGCTGATTTCAACTACAGATCCTCTACGTCTTGGCGATGCATCCTTCATGATCAAAACATTACTAAGCCCATGATCTGTCTCAAGCTGGGAGCGGGCAAATCATCTTTATTCTTCGAACGTTAGTCTGGGGATGATCTCCTCTATCAGCTCCCCATTGTCCCAACCAACAGTACGATCAGCGATCTATGGGATCACTCGGGCGAATGGAACTGGAAGAAGGTTCGTGAATGGATCGGAGAAGAGACCGCAGCTATGCTCCTAAACGCCGGGCTGACGATCAAAACAGAACCTGACGCTCTACCGTGGTATATCTCAGTCAATGGATCCTTCTCGGTTGCATCGGCCAGAAGCATTGTTCGCGGTGTTGGGACACCTTCCCCCATCATTGGGACCTTCTGGCAGTCCTACATTCCAAAAAAATAGTCCTTTCTTATATGTAGAGCGTTTTGAAAGAAGCTCCTACTACTAAAATATGCTATATTAGCGACGTAATTTAGCGACGGAATAAAATTACGTCGCTAGATATGTAATATAGCGACTCCTTTCTATAGACATCGCAAAACATCGCTGAATAGCGACGTTCAGCGACATTTAGATAGATTACATCGCTGAATAGTGACGTTCAGCGACATATTATTAAAATATGTCGCCATATATTAAAATATTTGTGACGTTTAGCGACTTAGACTGTTGATGTCGCTAACTTTTTTACTTAGGGCGCACTGTTTCCTTTTTCTCCCTCACTCGAAAATTAGAAATTTCCCTCGATCGAGCTCTTTCCCCCCCCCCCCCCCCCCCCGGCGACCCCTCCTCCCCCCCCCCTCGGCGACTCCCTCCTCCCCCGGCGACTCCCTCCCCCCCCCGGCGACCCCTACCCCCCCTCCGTCGAGCTCCTCCTCCTCGAGCTCCTCCTCCCCCAATCTAAGCTACTCCTCCTCTTCCTCAGGTAAACCCTAACCTAACTCCTCTCCCTCCTCCTCCTCCTCCTCCTCCTCTTCCATGGACACACACACACACACGGACACACACACACACACAGAGACACACACACACACACACGGACACACACACACACAGACACACACGGACACACACACATACGGGCTGAACCTAATCGGATAAACCCGTTAATGGGTTGGGTTAGGGTTGAAGATACTCGGGTTCGGGCTCGAATTTGGGTTAAAATATTTGAACCCTTGTAAGCACTGAAAACTGCTGTAAAGCTTGCTAAGGGGACTTAGCATGTCCAAGTCCCTGTGTAGAGCCCCATCTATACATATCGGTTAACTGATATTAGATAGGGCTCGGGTTGTGGGGGATCAAAATAGATGGGCAATGATAGTCTAGAAACGGCTCAGGTTTGGCCCAGTAAATTAGTAGAAGTAGCAATGTTACTTGCTTAGCAACAATTGGCCTTGGCAGTATGGCTTGACCTTGCATAGCCAAGGCTGACTTTGGAGCCTGTACACAGGTTTTGGAGCAGTAGAGTGATGTCCACTCGAGTGCAGGCATCAAGGGGACTTAGTTTCACTGCAGGAGGCTCGGGGAGCTCCTGCAGAGAGCAGGTTTGGAAGGAAAGTGCTGGGACTATACTTGGCAGCAGTAGGTTGCCTGCACTTAAGCAAGGATTGAAAGGGTAGACCAATACAGAGATGTAATTATAGAGTAGGTGTCATATATTAGTTAAATAGATAGATTATTAGTCTTCAGTTGTACAGTTGTATGTATCAGTTTCAGTCCCCCTTACATCCAGTTCAGACCCATTGGAGTATGGTATCAGTTTAGGATAATTAGTTCAGTCTAATATTCCCATCTTTTTCAGTCTAATGCCTTTGAGTTTCAGTCCCATTTGTTAATGTTCAGTCCAAAATGTTCAGTTTGTTACATTATTGATTCAATCCCATTCTCTTTAAAGTTCAGTCCTTACTTGTTATATTAGTATCAGCCATATGAAGCATGAAAAGGTTTATAGTATCAGTCTTTTGATAGGATGTATCAGTCCTTTGATGAAGTGGATCAGCCCCTATGTGAGTGTTAGGAAGAACTGATATTAGTTGGTATCAGTGGATAGGTAAAGGGGAGGAATTTAGAATCAAGTATTAGTCAACCTTTCCTATCTTAGTATCAAATATCTGATATAAAGAGGATATGATATCAAATGGAGTAGAGGAATTGGCTTGGGGCATAGACTAATAGGTCATGTATACTACTCATGTGCACTGGTATGCACTAATATGCAAGTGATGAAGGGGAGGAAAGGGTCAAGTGTAAGGCAGGCTAGGGGAACTACCTTGTAGGCAGTGAGCTCAGGTAGGCAGAGCCATGCCCCGCCAGAGTTGTACCCCTACACACGGTTACCATGTCTCTCTACTGTAATATATACTAGGAAGTTCGGACACTGCAAATATCGGTGTTTCTTCCATGTCTATGTCTAGTGAAGGATAATTGCCTAGACTTAGTCAACTTCATCCAGTTTGACTAGTTTGTCCAAGATATTGACTTAGTCAACTCAACTTCACCCAGTTTGACTAGTTACTGCGCTGAACATGTGTGTCCATCTTTGCAGAATTATTTCCAAATGAATATGAATTACTACTTACAGAATCGTTCATGGATGTACAATTGTCGTCCTGATGATATGTGTGGTATGCGGGATGAATATATAGCAGGAGTAGAGCAGTTCCTGCAGTTTGCTAAGGCGTTCCTTCAGTACATAGACGGCACCAAAATTAAGTGTCCGTGTGTAAAATGTCATAACGTGAAATATTATCTAGAAGTGGAAGTGACATATCATTTGTACTCGAGGGGTTTCACGCCTAATTACTATCAGTGGAACGCACACGGAGAACTTGTGTCTTTAGCATCAGAGCCGGAGCCTTATGTTGAGCCGTATATGCATGCGGGACCTAATTTTGTTTCAGATAATCATGCATACAACGACGGGTGCATGAACATGGTTTTCGATGCTGCGGGGTCTAGTTTCGTTCATTATGCAGATGAGGAGGCCCCGAATGTCGATGCTGCAAAGTTCATGGAGTTGCTGGAGAATGCAAGGACTCTATTGTATCCTGGTTGTGAGGATCATTCACCGTTGGAGGTGGTTACAAGACTGTTGAGTATTAAGTCAGATTTTAACATGTCGCAAGAATGCTACAACCGAGTGTTGGAGTTTATTATAGAGATCTTGTCGGTGGGTGCTAAGTTACCTAAAGACTTCTATCGGTGTAAAAGGATGGTGAGATCGCTCTGGATGGGATACGAGAAAATCGATTCTTGTCGCAATGGGTACATGCTGTACAACAAAGACGACAAGGACGCAGATTTGTGCAAATTTTGTGGTACTGATCGCTATAAGACAACTAGTACAGGAAGGTCTACCGGTGCAAGAAGATCGATCGATTCAATGCACTACTTGCCTTTAACGTCGCGGTTGCAAAGATTATTTATGGTGAAAGAGACGTCCGAAAATATGAGTTGGCACATGCGAGAACAGATTGAAGGAGTATTGGATCACCCATCCGATGGAGAAGCGTGGAAGCACTTTTATCGAGTGTATCCTGATTTTGCTTCAGATCCGCGTAATGTCAGGTTGGGGCTATCTTCTGACGGTTTTACTCTTTTTGGTCTTTCGGGATCCCAGTATTCGTGCTGGCCTGTGATTGTCACTCCGTATAACCTACCGTCTTGGATGTGCATGAAGACTCAGTACATGTTTCTAACCGTTATAATTCCTGGTCCGAACAATCCCAAGAGGAACACTGATGTGTACTTACAGCCTTTGATAGATGAGTTGAATCAGTTATGGGAAGTAGGTGCTAACACATTCGATGTTTCCAGGAAGCAGAATTTTTAGATGAAGGCAACCCTTATGTGGACCATCAACGACATTTCGGCCTATGGAATGTTATCTGAATGGAGCACTCATGGCCGTCTCTCATGTCCGTATTGTATGGACCGTACTAAGGCTTTCCGCTTGAAATACGGAGGAAACCGTGCTTCTTTGATTGTCATCGGCAATTTCTGCCAAAAGATCATCCGTTCAGAAGGAATAGGAATGCATTCCGTGCCGGCATTGTAGAGAAGGGTGATCCACCACCAAGGTAGTACGGAGCCACGATATGGGAGGAGGTTAGAGATTTTCTAAGTGCTATCGAAGATCCTACAACTGGGTACAAGTGCGATGGATTTGGTAAAGATCATAACTGGACAAAGAGGAGCATATTCTTGGATCTGCCATATTAGAGTACCAATCTGATTAGACATAATCTTGATGTCATACATATTGAAAAGAATTGTTTGATAACATAATTAATACTGTGATGGACGTAAATGGAAAAACGAAAGACAATCCCAAGGCCAGGTTGGACTTAGAAGAAATATGCAAATGTCCTGCGTTGTATTTGATAGAGGAGAATGGAAAACAGTTCCTGTCGAAGTCAATTTTTTTACTGGACAAGGAGGATAAAGTAAGACTTTGTCGGTGGATCCAGGGCCTAAAATTTCTAGATAGATATGTGTCAAATCTGAGAAGATGTGTCGATCCGAAGGAAAATAAATTGACGGGTATGAAGAGCCACGATTATCACGTATTCATGGAGAGCTTAATTCTGATTGCATTTTGGGAATTCTTACCGCAGGCAGTTTGGGATCCATTGACGGAGCTTAGCAAATTCTTTAGGAATCTTTGTTCTAAGAAATTGCTCGTTGATCGTCTAGAAAAGCAAGGGAAGTACATTGTGGTAACACTGTGTAAGCTAGAGAGGGTATTTCCTCCTGGATTCTTCGACTCTATGGAGCATTTGTCGATTCATCTATCCTATGAGGCACGTGTTGGTGGACCCGTCGAATATCGATGGATGTACTCGTTCGAGCGACATTTGAATCACCTAAAAAGAAAGGTGAAAAATAAGACACGGGTCGAGGGTTCTATTTGTGAAGGCTATGTTCTCGAGGAGATTACAAACTTTTGTTCGATGTATTTCAAGCCTCATGTTGCAACTAATAGAACGAGAGCTTCCAGAAACGACGACGGAGATCATGAATGTAATGATACAATATTGAAGGTATTCAATGCTCCAGAAAAGCCATCTGGTAAAATGAAAAAGAGATATCTGAATGATGATGAGCTAATGGCTGCTCAGGTGTATGTATTACTCAACTGCAATGATGATAAAGTAGAGAAGCTAGAGGGGTAAGTAATTAATACGTCTACATTATTTTAATAGTGTTGATTATTATACTATTACATTAATTGAACGATGTTGTTTTTAGCATATTTAATGATGATGTGAGGTCAGGTAGGCCACACATAACAGAAGAAGAACTAGAACAAGAAATGAGGCATTATTTTTCATCATGGTTGAGTGCATATGTAAGACTTGAGAACTCTGTAATTACCTTTCTGTATATGCACTTGAGAATGAGCTTAATTTATTTTTTCATGGTATTTAGGTCGATCGTCCATACGCAAGACTTGAGAATGAGTCTATTAGAACGCTAGCCAAGGGACCAATTTATGCTACAAAAATATGGCCAAGCTACTGTGTTAATGGGTTTAGGTTCAAGTCAACAACTTGCCCGATCAGAGACAACTTTGTTGATCTCGATTCCACCAAAAACAGCTGTTTGTGTATCAGATCTTCAAACTACAAAGATGTTGATGCGGACAACAATTTCTATGGCATCCAACGGAAGATTGTGGAGCTGACATATAGTTATAGAATAGCCTGCTAAGATTGTGTTATTCATGTGTGATTTGTTCGATCCGATTGAAGGTCAAGATTGGAAAGTAGACAAGCACAGTCTTGTGGATATAAACTATCAGCGTCGATATCAAGCCTATGAACCATTTGTCCTATCAAGTCAGGCTCAGCTCGTGTACTTCACAAGTTATCCTAAACGGGGAACAACAAGGTCGGACTGGTAGGCAGTATGCAAGACCAAAGCTAGAAATACCTTTGAGGTTGACGATATAGCTTATCAAGAGGATGAACTACCTCTTGTAACAAATATTATAGAAGTGGACACGACGAAAGTTCCTCATTACACATCTAATTGTGTAGAAGAAGTAGAATTATCTGAAGAGAAAGATGCAGATGAAAGTGAAGATGTAGAGGAGGAAGAAGAAGAAGAAGAAGAAGAAGAAGAAGAAGAAGAAGAAGAAAAAGATGAGCTAAACGAACTAGATGAATTTTCAGAAGAGAATTAAATCTGTACGTTTGTTTTATCATCATATTTGACACTTTAGTGACACATTTATCATATAAATATGTGACACTTTAGTGACACTTTTATCTGTGACTATGATATTTTTCATAAATCTGTGATGTCTATCATATTGTCACGCCCCAGAACCAGAATACTGGAGAGCGGAGGCAGACATAGCCAGCTACGTATATTGAAATGGAAACCACCTCGATATACGGTCACGGCTGTCTAGATATGTGAGGGTTTTCTACAAGCCAACAGTCTCTTATGGTCATGAACAAGCCTAGTATCCCAATCACCACGAGTAAGTAAAGTTGCAAGATGTATGATCATTAAATATATAATAATAAGGCGTCCCAAATATTACATATTCAGCTGATCATGAAGCTAGTCGTTACAAAATGTTAGGACTAGCAAGAGTTTAGTCATACATGATCAACCCTAGGATTTGTCAATCATGTTTACAGCCCGTAGGCAGACAGTAAGTAAAAGTGCTACGAGCTAACAGGTGCTCGTCGGCTAAACGCCTCAAAAGAATAATTTTTACAATAGAGTGAGCGAAACAAAATAGAAAACCCACTCTTGGCCCGGATTCCGTCTAGTGTTCACCATTGGGCTGGAAGCTTGGTAGATCCTCGGGAGCTGCTCCGAAATCTGGCCACACAAAACCAGCTGGGTCAACCCCAGAAAGAGCAAGTGCCACAAGGGGGCCACGAAATAAGAACAAAAGTCAGCATTCAGCACAAAAAAATTTAATATTAAAACTAGAATTACGAAAACATGTCAGGATGATATACGACGAGATAACCATGGAACTATTCCGATAGCCAGGTTACGATCCGTAAACCAAAAAAGGACCGGGGTTGTAACCCTTCATCTGAACAGAGCTTGGTTTCCCACCATTTATCGGCAAGATAAGTAATGTAAATAATCAAGACAGGAAGCAATCTTATACTGGATCAAGATATGACTAGACTGGTTATACCTCATTTAATCAATCACGGCCAAGCAGATCCTACGGCTTACTACTTTAACTAACTAGGGTTATCACAGGCCTAATTACTAACAAGATGCAGTAAGATTGTTCCACAGCCACAAGCCCTGCAGACCATCCAGGCTACCCAGGACGAAAGATTTAGGGTTGAATTCAGGTGGGTACATCGTCCAGGAGACAAATGTACCCTTAGGTGACTTAGAGGGTGCAATACTCGACGGTACGCTGGAAATGTGCCCTACTCGACGGCAGGCTACAGATCCCAAGAGCGCCCAGGTAACGGGATTGCCTGTAGCTATGTCATCTCTTCATGACTACTGTGTTGTTCTAGTTATTAACCTTAATCTATTTTAATAGGTACTCCTGACCGTGGTACTCAGGAGTTCCATCCTAGACATGATACAAGACTGGACAAGTGGATTAACAAGCAAGCAAGAAAGAACCACCCACGGTGTCAAGACAGGTCAAGTTAGGTTATCAAGTCATGTCAAGTCAGGAGTGCGCCGCCACGAGCCACTATCAAGTCATGTTGGTCATGTCAGGAGTGCACCACTACGGGTCACTGTCGTGTTATGCTAGTTCCTTGTCATAACATGCCATGTACAATAGTCATTCCAAACATATTAAGTAAAAATTAAGTTTATGACAAAAGGCGTAAGGATATAAAATGGGCATAAAATATCTAATAAAATATCAAAATACGGGTCAGGGGATGCGTACGCACAAAAGCACGCACGCAGGGGGAATGCATACGCAATATAACACGCACACAGGAGGGCAGCGTATGTAAAAGTTACGCACGCTCAAGGGGGCAGCGAATGTGAAAAGTCACGCACGCTCAAGGGGCAGCGTGGGTGAAAAGTCACGCACGCTCAGGGGCAGCGTACATGAAAAGTCACGCACGCTCAGGGGGGGCAGCGTACGTGAAAGTCACGCACGCTCAAGGGGCAGCATGGGTGAAAAGTCACGCACGCTCATGGAGCAGTGTGTGAAAGTCACGCACGCTACAAGGAGCAGTGTATGTGAAAGTCACGCACGCTCAAGGGAGCAGTGTGTGAAAGTCACGCATACTACAGGGGAGCAGTGTGTGAAAGTTACGCATGCTACAGGGAGCAGTGTGTGAAAGTCACGCACGCTCAAGGGAGCAGTGTGTGAAAGTCACGCACGCTCAAGGGAGCAGTATGTGAAAGTCACGCACGCTACAGGAGAGCAGTGTGTGAAAGTCACGCACGCTACAGGAAGCAGTGTGTGAAAGTCACGCACGCTATAGGGAGCAGTGTGTGAAAGTCACGCACGCTCAAGGGAGCAGTGTGTGAAAGTCACGCACGCTCAAGGAGACACGCTTCCAACAGGAAGCGTACTCAAGCCTGCGTACGCAGCGCTAAAGAGCGCGCGTAGCTCAGTGTGCGTAGCTAAACAGCTCTGCACACTGCTCACTGTCTTCTCCAAACAGCAAGAACACCAAGGAAAACCCAAAGCTTCACAAGTTCATAACTTGGCCATCCGAACTCCAAATCCGGATTTCTAAAGTTCCAACTTGGGTGAAACTGAAAGCTCTTCCACATGGAAACATCAAAACTCATAGAAAACCAACATAAATAGCTCAAACCATACAAAATCCGAAATTAGGAAAAACTTAGATCTATGATAATGGGGGCTCCAAATCACAAAAACCCAAGTTCTAATGTTGGTCTCCATGTCCTAATCTAGCAAATGGACAAGGAAAAGAGGGTTCTCATGTAGTGACAAGATGCACTTGCCTAGGGTTAGGAGAGTTGTGTAGAGGAAGGAGAAGAAGAAGAAGAAGGAAATTAATGGTGGAAGTTATGAGGAGAGAGAGTGGTAGGTGGGGATATAAAGAGGGAGAGTTGTGGTGGGGATGAGGGGTAGCATAGGCTAAGGTGATCCATCACATAAACCAAACCAAACCGAACCCCCCCAATAAAACCGAACCATGCCAAAACCCAAAAATACGAGAAATACCGAAATCCCACAAGCGAATAAAAATAAAAATATATGCCAAAAATCCAGATACGAGTATAAATACGAAATACGAGAAATACGGGAAATGAGGGTGACACATATAAATATGTATATTTATTTTATTGTCATATGTTATTATCAGGTATGACTAGACCAGTAGGACGACGCGGAGGATATTATATTAGGCAGTCCCGTCTGCCTCAGGCTGGGAATGCAGATTCTGTACCCTCATCCTCATTTTTGAGTACGCTAATGTACCGTTCTGTTCCCGATCCATTGCCGGGACAGGGCAGTTCCAGCAGGTTGGCGACTCCTCCCTCGTCGTCCAGTATTCCTGATCCCGCGTCCAGCATTCCTTCCGCGTCCAGCATTCCTCCTGCCGACGGCTCTATGGGGAGAGCCGATGCCGAACATATCGAGGATGGCGATCAGACTGATCCTGCCCAGTCAAGAGGTGAGAGCGACCTTCCATGTGCTCCCCCGGATAAGACGCGTATGGAGATTTGGACGGACGGGCCTACAAAGTAAGTTAATTAGTTAATATATATTTCTCAAATGATTATATATACATATATATTCATAAAATTTATTATTGTATAGATATCGGCCTCCTGCAGTACAGAGACAGCTGGAGTTATTTCTGAGGCAGAACTATGGTGGGCCTTGGATTAACTACTCAGATGCTCCCGCAGATAGGAAGGCCTTTTGGTTGGCCCACTTCAAGGTAAAAAATTGTTTATTTTTAAATTTTAATAATCATTTGTGTATATTATACAACTTTTCTATTTTACTTCTTGTAGAGGACCTATTTTTATCTAACACACCGGGCGGCGAAGTTTGAGGTCCAATTTTCTGCCGTCGCAGGCAAGCTCATCCGTGATGCGATCCACGACCAGAAGTCTCGTGATCGTTTCGAAAAGCCGATCCATGGTTGGATCACGTCAGAGCCGTGGACTGTGATGAAGGCTAGATTCGGCGAGACCATGTACCAGGAGCGGTCTGACAAGGCCAAGGTGGCGTGATCGAGCGCCAATAAGTGGTGTGGTGGATCCATTCCGATGATGGAGCATTTTCTTCGTCTGGTACGTTTCCTATGATGGACATCATTTTATATATAGTTGGATAGAATGTTTAATACTAATAATAGATAATATATTTTAACAGGTAAAAAAGGGTGAGGACACCAACATGGTGACCGTCTTCCTGGTCACCCATCGGAGGGCTGGGGAGTTCATTGACGAGAGGGCGACGCAGGCATATGTACGTTCTATTCTTTATATTAATTTACTATAATTTAGAAAACAAAAAAATAGATATCAATATAGACTTTAGCAAATACTTAGACGTTAGCAAACATTGTTCTAGGTCGAGTTTCTTCGGCTACAAGAGGAGGCGGCTGCTACTGCTAGTGCGCCAGCAGAGGGAGGGGCTGGTACTTTCTTCCAGCCGCCTACAGCTCCATCGCAGGACGAGCTCTGGATGACCGCCGTTGGTGGCCTTCAGAAGGGTACTACGGTACGGGATCCTACGGTGCCTATTTTGCTTCAGAGTCATCCCGGGCCCCCTCTGTCAGTGCGCAGTCTCCAGCTTTGCAGGCGTCATCACGAGCTTAGGATATTGGTCATCAGATCGATGACCTGCGTCGCGAGTTACGACAGCAGATTTCTGATCACCATACCGCAGAGCGAAGATCCGACGATCCGATGATCATCGGACGATTTGATACGGTCGAGCGCATTATACATGAGATGAAGAGTCTGCAAAAGGCTACACCTGCCAGCTTGCACACGCTCACCGAGTCTACGCAGCGCACAGAGCGTAGACAGGTCGAGCTGGAGGGATCGCAGAGGACCATGTCTGCCTCACTCACTCAGGTACAAACTTCGATTGAGGAGAGTATTCAAAGGATGGTGAGTACCCTTGCTGCGTATTGTGAGCGACTGTGAGAGCTGGAGCAGATACGTCCTCCCGGTCCATCGACGGTGCCGACTCCAGACATTGCACTGCCTCCTACTGCCCCTACGGTGCAGCTCACACAGGAGCAGTATGAGTACATGCTATATCAGATGCACGGTAGGGGTCCTCAGTGATCCAGTAGATTTTTTTATCATCTTTGTATGTATTGGCCCTATGGGCCCATTGATCGTTCTGTACACTGATTTTCATTCTTATTTACCCTCCATTGTGGACATGTATATTTGTTGGACATGTATGTTTGTGATATTTACTTTGTTGGTATTTTCATTGAGTATATGTATGATATTTACTTGGACATGTATGTTTATGATATCTGCGACGGGGATGACAAATATACCTACGCAGGGTTATAAGCGATGATTTGATATACAAAGGAGGTGCTGCCCAATTTTTAAAAAAATATGTTTGGTATTTTTGTGATGATGTGTGCCTGTGTAAACACAGACACACAGCATAAAAAAATACCAAACGTATTTTTTTTACAAAATTTCATAATATCTGCGACGTATAGCGACGTTCTGCAACGTATAGCGATGTATCCAGACGTCGCTAATTAGCACCATCACGTCGCAATCTGTCGCAATCCGTCGCTCAATAGCTGACGTGGCAGAGAGTTGACGTCGCTAATTTGGTCGCTGTACGTCGCTAAACTGCTGACGTGGCAGGCATGCCATGTCATCACATAAAAAGAAATAACGTCGCTACGTAGTCGTACTACGTCGCTAATTTGGCGACGTTCAAATTCGTCGCCCTCCGTCGCTAATTTTGCGAGGACCCAGCGACATTGGGGTGACGTCGCAAACAGCGACGGAGGGCGACGAATTTTTTATCTGCGACTAGCTTTTTTGCGACCTTCATCTTTCGTCGCTAAAGTCGTCGCTAATTACGTTTAGCGACGTATTTTTCTTAATTAGCGACGTATCTGGACGTCGCTAATTTGTCTTATTTTAGTAGTGTCCCTACCGACGATGCTCTCAATACCATCGGCTTCAGCTTAGCTTTCATATGTCATTGTTGCACGACGAGACAGGCTAAAACGGTTGATCACATTTTGCACTCTGGAGACTTACCTGCAAGGGTATAGAGCGCTCTCTCCCAGCGCTGTAGACAGGACCAAGACGGTGGGAGCTTCAACGATTTTCTTGCCATTTGGAGTAGAGCCTCCCACGGCCACCAGATCGTTGTAGCCGCCATCACTTGAGGGCCACCAATATTCGATCAATCAACTTATCCGTGAGGTTCTCCGACAGACCCACAAAGTCAGCAGGCATTGCAAACACGATCATGAGGACTTCTGACAGTCCTTCATCTCCAGACTTATTATTCTAGGAGTGGAAGGCAGCCTTTTTTCTTGCTCTTTTCTGTTTTACTTTTGTTACGTTTACTTGTAAAGGCTTCGGCATTTTGCGCCTTATAAATAAATAGGGGATCTTTTCATTATATATATATATATATAAATATATATATATATATATATATATATATATATATATATGTGTGTGTGTGTGTGTGTGTGTGTGTGTGTGTGTGTGTGTGTGAGGGATCCACATCCCCTCACTTTTACATTCCCCAAGTATTTCCTCTTTCATATCCGTTGGATCTTGTTTAAGTCATTTAATCTTAACCGTTGATTTTTTAATAGTTAAGATTAGATGACTTAAATAAGATCCAATGAATGTTATCCTGGGGATGCTTGGGGGATGCAAAAATAAGGGAATGCAGATCCCTCCTCATATATATATATATATATATATATATATATATATATATATATATATATATATATATATATATATATATATAAAATATATATATATATATATATATATGTATTTTTTTTTCCTCCAAGCCATTCCTCCTTACATAGCAGCTGACATGGCATGTTAATGTGACAACTGACATGACAGATTTTAAAATTAAAACTAACAATAAAATTAATATTAATATTAACATTAAAATTAATATTAACATTAAGAAGAATATTAACATTAATATTAACATTAAAATTAATATTAATATTAATATTAATATTAACATTAATATTAATATTAACATTGACATTAACATTAATATTAATATGAAATAAATTAGGTAATTAATTTTTTCGGTTAGAATTTGTCAAATCAATTGCTATGTTAGATAACACATAATATTATTTAACATGTCACGTCAACTGCCACATAAGGAAGAATGGTTTGGAAGAACAATTTGGAGGTACCAATAGCATTATATATATATATAAATATATATATATATATATATATGCCAATGATCCTCTAGCCTAGTGGTAGTGGTGAGACATGCGGCCCAAGTGGTCAGGAGATCGATTCCCGGTGGGAGCGTTCGTCATAATTGTCTTATTTCAAAATATATAAAATATTATATATTTTGAAAGAGGGTAATTGTGACGAATGCTCTTATTAAAACCAACAAAACATCAGTTACAAAATGCCCCCACCCACGAGGCCACCGAGCCAAAACCAAAGAGGAAACCTACTACAATGGACAAAGAGAAAATCCACAAGTATAGCCCAATAATTAAACAAAGTATACCCCAAAAAATATGCACACCTGACAGCCCTGCTACCGTAGCGGTGCCGCAATCACGAAAGTATAATCGGCCAACTACTATAACCCACAGTCTTATGGGGGCAATGAATCTTGCTTTGTCCACTTGCCTCATAACCTCTCTGATAAGCCGAGCCGGGGGGTAGAAGTACCCTTCATACCTTTGTTCGTTCCAATTTTTCCAAATCATCCATATGATAGCACCACAAACCAACTGAGCATCATGGAGATTCACGGCCTCCTACCAAATAGATAAGCGTCGGTTTAAGCACCCTTCGAGATGCACCAGTTTGCTCCTACTTTGGAAATGCGTCCAAAGCGCCCTCGCGAGGTTCGCTCTGAGAGCAGATGGTCAATAGATTCTTCTTGAGAATCCTTGCAGCAGTTGCATCGAGATGTGAGGGAAAATCCTATTGATTGCACTGCAAGGCCGCTGGAAGCTTGTAATGGAGAGTGCGCTATAGGAGAATGGACCAACCTTCTATAAAAATTGATACCTAACCTCCATTGGATGAGGAAGGTGAATGGCCTCCTAAGTCGAACTGGTAGAGAAGCCGGCAGCCGATAATTTCAACATCCACCTGTATTCAACATCCTGTATACGTAGCCCGTGAGAGCGGATAGAAGCAGAAATGGCTGGACCCAGCAATTGGTCGACAAGAAGATAGTTCTAGACCATTTCCCTATAGAGCTGCTTGTTGGAGTCCAGTTTAGATTTGGATGTCAATAATTGGTTTTGTGTTATTTTAGATACAATAGGATTCTTATTTTAGAAAATTCTATTATTATCTAAAATATAATATTGATGGAATCTTTTAGGTATAACATGATTCCTATTTTATTCCTATTTAGGAAATCGACTATAATATAATTTTCTTATCCTATATATATTGGGTGAGGGTAGAGGCACAAAGCCAAGCGCAAAGTGGAGATTCGGGGTGCTCATCCACAAGAAAATCTAAGAAAAAGTTCGTACTTTACTCTTAGTACTTCGCCATCCAAAAAAAAAGAATGAAGGAGTCGTCAACTTTGGTTAGGGAGATTGCTACGGGTTGGTGAGTGGTCTCAATTATAATTTTTTTTTTTTTTGAGAGTGGTTAGGGCAAAGGGTTCAACATTAATTTTTGTTAATCTTGTAATTTTTATCTAAGTTATAAAGGTTGGGATTTGTCAAGGTGACATAATCAACGCCATATATTTATCTATATGTGCTTGTTGTCCATTAGACGGGGGTTGGTTGATCAGGCGGGTTGGAAAACGCTTTCGCACGCCCAACAATTGGTATCAAAGCTTTGAGGGTTCTAGCAACCATATCTACGGAGCATATGAACACTCATATGATCACCTTCACAGGAAAAAATTGGACAATTTGGAAGCTAAGGATGGAGGATCTACTCTGGTGTCAGGACTTGCATGGTCCGTTGGAGGGCGACAACATAAAGCCATCAGACAAAACTGCTGAAGACTGTAAACGACCGAATTGAAAGGCCATTGGATTTATTCGCCAATGGCTGGACGACTCAATATTTTATCATGTGTCTATGGAGAGTTCGGCAAAAGTATTGTGGGAGAAGCTGCATTTGTTGTACGAAAGAAAGACGGCTGGCATCAAGACTTTTCTTATTCACCAACTCGTCAACCCGAAGTACACGGGGGGTGCCTTGGTGGTACAACATCTGAATGAGATTCAGGATATCATCAATCAATTGTCTGTGATAAAGATGGTGATTGATGATGAGCTTCAGTCCCTACTACTTTTGAGTTCTCTACCGAAAAGCTGGAAGATGTTGGTGGTATCAGTGAGTAACTCCATACCGGATGGAGTTGTCATAATGGAGGCAGTCAAAAGTAGCTTATTAAACGAGAAGGTCTGGCGCATTCAAGTTGAATCATCGCAGGAGAACGCTCTGGTGGCTTCCTACGGAAAGGAAAGACTCAAGTCACAGGCGAGGATAGGGAGAGTTTTCGAATCTTGCGATTGTGGACCGCAAGAAGGGATATTATTACTGTGGAGAAAGGTGTCATATCATGAGGAACTGCATAAAGCTCAAAGCTGAGAAGGCAAAAGGCAAAGATGATCAGGAGGATCTCACGATATTTAGAGATATCATCATCGTAGCAACTAATGCAGAGGAACCTTGTGGCATGTATCATAATGGAGACTGGGTCATAGACACGAGTGCATCGTATCATGCCACTCCATATAGGAGGATCTTTATATCATACCGCGATGGCAGGTTTGGACGTGTGAAGTTGGACGACAAAGGGACAACTACAGTTGTAGGCATCGATAATGTGCACTTGACAACGGTGCTCGATGAAAATCTTGCTCGTAAAGGTATGCGACGTGTATCGAATTTGCACTACAACTTAATTTTGGTAGAAAGGCTGCAGATGATGGCTGTCATAGTTTGTTTGGGACAGAGATTGGATGCTTGTGAAGGGTTTCCAATAGCTGGCTCGGGGAGATTTATGTTGTATCATGTATAAGCTTAAGCCGCTAGGCTATATATACAGGTCATGGAGCCCTGATAAAGGCTCGAGGGGTGTTCGACAGGAGGTGGATCATCGAGAACTTGCTGAGGAGGGTCTTAAGAAGTTTGAGGGTTACGAACGATTTGGTTTGTTGAGACAAAGTGATGAATGGAGATGAGTCAAAGATTGAGGGTCAGTCTATCGGTCCCATGATAGCTGGTCGATCTCCAGGTGGAGATTGCTCTACGGATCCAATTTTGTAAATGGGTGGTTTGATAATGTCACGCCCCGATTCGGGGAATCGCTCGCTTTGCTTCGATTCACGCCGAATCGATCGTCCTCGCTAAGGCGTGATGCCGTACAAGTCTGGAGTTGCACTTGTACAAGGCTAGAACATGCACATTTATATCAATTCATCACATTTAAAAAAATAAGCCACAGTTGCGGATTACATTAAGCAAGCGGAATAGGAAGAAAATATTCATTTTATTGATGATTGTAGTCAAAATACAACTTTTCTCGATAATATTTGAAATGCCTTTTCGGCTACATTGATTCATGAAAAGAAGTACAACTGATAGGCTGCCATGAAATAATTTCCCGTTCCATACATCACGCCCCTTTAGTACTTTGAAATATAAGCAGCTATCTTTGAAATCTCCGCAATACTTTGTGCGTCTTTAGGAAAAACAACTTGAAAGGAAACAGCAGTTCAGAAAGCTTTAATTGCGATGTGCGCCCGAGCCTTCTCCAGTACCTGTGGAGGAGGGGTCAGCACATTATAACAATGCGCTGGTGAGCCCCGTTGGCCCACTCAGCTAAACCAACATTTTATTTAATGACAAGCATTTTAAAGATATGAACTTATAAGGGACAGGCGACATTTAGAGTAAATCACAATTCAAGTGACATGGTAGTTCAATAAACCATGTTTAGTTTACCATTAGCCGAATCCAGCTTTCCTGCATAAGATACAGGATAATAATAATATACTTACCGCCCCTGCATAAGACATTGATTAGCATACATTCCCACGATGTGACCACTGGTGTTGTTAAACCATATGGACTCTTTTCATTCATTCATTTGCATTTGGGACTTCAAGATAATGAGATGACAGCACAGTAGGGAGCTAGCCTCTATGATGCCTCGCATTACTCATGTTCCCCAAAGCACTTCATTATTTCCTCCTAGGCCGAATCGGTACAGGCGCCCCTGTACCGTTCGAGGAAATTATTGCTCAATCCTTGTATACAAGTTGTCCATGGTCAGGCGAATGTGTGTCCGACTCGATATACACAGTGTGCATAGAATATTTGAAGTAATAGGCAACAAGATCCTTCTTAGCATTTCATAACCATCATTCTAGGCATCAATTCAATCATTTCAATGTTCAGTTCATTGCAGTGTAATCAATTCATTTCAATGTTCTATCTCTAGCATCTTAGTGGTATTGACTTGTGGCATTAGCATCTTGATATCGATCAACGGATGTTGCAAGACAATTATTTAGTTGGCATGAAGGAATAGCGAGAGGGACAATACCACCACAGAGATCCACATTCACCAAGTTAGAGAATCGTCGAGAGAGAGGAACACTTGCACGCTTAGCCTTCAGTCACGCGTCGATCTGCATTGGCACCAAAAGTTTGGTTAATAATCTGTCTTATTGTGTTCTCTTCTCTCAGAATTCTCAAGAATGAATGCTATGCAAATCGATGAAAACGGGCAAGAATCAAATCATCGAAAATCATTCAGAAAAGCATCCATCAAAACCAAGCAGCAAAACCAGGAGCAAAACATCCAGAGAAAACTCTTGGACGCATTTCAAGAGAAACCGATCCATTAATTGGAAAGGTTCTTATGCACTTGTCCGTGATCGATTCGATGCCGACGGTAAGTTTCCCCAATACTCGGTTCCGATCGAGTTAGCCAAGCCACAAGCCTTATATAGTGAACCGCTAGGAGCGGGACACTACAGATAAAGCTTCACGGAGCGACATTGGTTTTAGCAGTTCGAAGCTAGGGAGGAGATCAAGGTTTGCAACAAGCTCAATCAGAGACGGTTACATCACTATTAACACCGTTCAGGGGGAGATGTACAGCGTGCACAGTACATAATATTTTGCTCGAGGATACATCTGTACGGAGGATCTTTCATGTCGAACATAAAGGTGAGCAGGTTCAGGAGTTTGAATCTCAGAAGAACAGCTCAGTCCGCTTGGTTGGGCCAGCCAAGGGTGAAGAAGCTCGACGGAATAGTAGCACATTCCTATGGAAGACAGAAGTCGAGGACAGGCAGCCGAGACTTACGTTGAGGCTGATCGTTAGGAACATCAGTCTTTGTCGTATCACTATTGTCGGCAGGACCCCAATGGTACAGAAGGTGCTACACATGGTAGCTAATATCGACGTGATGGTCGAGGAGCTGGGACGATGGAAGATGCAAAGCAACTCGGGGGATCAGAGATCAATGGCATGGGGGAGCAGGTATTCTATCGTGGGATGACATGCATGGTATCCAATTGACAAGCCATAGGGCTAATACCCTCTCATCAGACTGAAGGTAGAGACTGTTGGAGTCTAGTCTGGATTTGGATGTCCATAATTGGTGTTGTTCTATTATAGATATAATAGGATTCTTATTTTAGAAAATCTTATCATGATCTAAAATAGGATGTTCATGGAATATTTAGACATAATAAGATTCCTATTTTATTTCTATTTAGGAAATCCTATTATAGCTACAATATGATTTTCTCATCCTATATATATGGGGTGAGGGTGGAGTCACAAAGAAAAGCACAAAGTAAAGATTCGAGGTGCTCGTCCACAAAAAAAATATAAAAGAAAGTTCGTGTTTTACTCTTAGGACTTCGCCATCCAAGACAGAAGGAGGAATGTGATCTAATCAAGGAGTCGTCAACTTTGGTTAGGAAGATTGCTACGGGTTGGTGAGTGATCTCAATTGTAATCATCTTTTTTTTCTTGAGAGTAGTGAGAGGATTGAACCTATTAGGGCAAAGGGTTCAACATTAGTTTCTATCAATCTTATAATTTTATCAGAGTTATAAAGGTTGGAATTTGTCTAGGTGACGTAGTCACTGCCATATACTTGTCTTTCTCTATATTTGTGTCTGTTTGACGTGTAGTGTCCCGCTCCTAGCGGTTCACTATGTAAGGCTTGTGGCTTGGCTAACTCGGTCGGAACCGAGTATTAGGGAAACTTACCGTCGGCATCGAATCGATCACGGACAAGTGCATAAGAACCTTTCCAATTAATGGATCGGTTTCTCTTGAAATGCGTCCAAGAGTTTTCTCTGGATGTTTTGCTGCTGGTTTTGCTGCTTGGTTTTGATGGATGCTTTTCTGAATGATTTTCGATGATTTGATTCTTGCCCGTTTTTATCGATTTGCATAGCATTCATTCTTGAGAATTCTGAGAGAAGAGAACACAACAAGACAGATTATTAACCAAACTTTTGGTGCCAATGCAGATCGACGCGTGACTGAAGGCTAAGCGTGCAAGTGTTCCTCTCTCTCGACGATTCTCTAACTTGGTGAGTGTGGATCTCTGTGGTGGTATTGTCCCTCTCGCTATTCCTTCATGCCAACTAAATAATTGTCTTACAACATCCGTTGATCGATATCAAGATGCTAATGCCACAAGTTAATACCACTAAGATGCTAGAGATAGAACATTGAAATGAATTGATTACACTACAATGAACTGAACATTGAAATGATTGAATTGATGCCTAGAATGATGGTTATGAAATGCTAAGAAGGATCTTGTTGCCTATTACTTCAAATATTCTATGCACACTGTGTATATCGAGTCGGACACACATTCGCCTGACCATGGACAACTTGTATACAAGGATTGAGTAATAATTTCCTCGAACGGTACAGGGGCACCTGTACCGATTCGGCCTAGGAGGAAATAATGAAGTACTTTGGGGAACATGAGTAATGCGAGGCATCATAGAGGCTAGCTCCCTACTGTGCTGTCATCTTATTATCTTGAAGTCCCAAATGCAAATGAATGAATGAAAAGAGTCCATATGGTTTAACAACACCAGTGGTCACATCGTGGAAATGTATGCTAATCAATGTCTTATGCAGGGGCGGTAAGTATATTATTATTATCCTGTATCTTATGCAGGAAAGCTGGATTCGGCTAATGGTAAACTAAACATGGTTTATTGAACTACCATGTCACTTGAATTGTGATTTACTCTAAATGTCGCCTGTCCCTTATAAGTTCATATCTTTAAAATGCTTGTCATTAAATAAAATGTTGGTTTAGCTGAGTGGGCCAACGGGGCTCACCAGCGCATTGTTATAATGTGCTGACCCCTCCTCCACAGGTACTGGAGAAGGCTCGGGCGCACATCGCAATTAAAGCTTTATGAACTGCTGTTTCCTTTCAAGTTGTTTTTCCTAAAGACGCACAAAGTATTGCGGAGATTTCAAAGATAGCTGCTTATATTTCAAAGTACTAAAGGGGCGTGATGTATGGAACGGGAAATTATTTCATGGCAGCCTATCAATTGTACTTCTTTTCATGAATCAATGTAGCCGAAAAGGCATTTCAAATATTATCGAGAAAAGTTGTATTCTGACTACAATCATCAATAAAATGAATATTTTCTTCCTATTCCGCTTGCTTAATGTAATCCGCAACTGTGGCTTATTTTTCAAATGTGATGAATTGATATAAATGTGCATGTTCTAGCCTTGTACAAGTGCAACTCCAGACTTGTACGGCATCACGCCTTAGCGAGGACGATCGATTCGGCGTGAATCGAAGCAAAGCGAGCGATTTCCCGAATCGGGGCGTGACAAGTTGGTATCAGAGCACGGCTTCACTTCCTCGGATTTCAAAAATAAATGTTTCAAAAAGGAAGTCTTGATGCAAATTTTCTCGATTGATGGTGTCGATGGCGCTGGCATGAAATAATGTTCCATACAATAAGCCCATAAATATTTTATGAGTGCTAATGGAATTATTTCTTTGTTGTAGAATGACCAAGGGTGATAGCTCAAAGACGAATTCATCGTCTGACCCGATTGAGAAACTGATTAAGCAAATGGAGGCTCAGAGGAAGCAAAGCGAAGCTCAACATCGCGCGCTTCAGGAGCAGCTTCAGTATCAGTTTCAGGAGCAGCTGGATGCTCAACAAAAGCAAGTTGATAGTCTAACTCAGATTGTCATCAAGCTGTCGGCCGATTCTAATGTTTCTGCAAAGGCCGCAGCAACCGAGACCGTGGAGGTGCCGGCAGAGAAACCTGAGACGCCGACACGGAAGAGGACGAGCTTCAAGTTCTCTGAATTTAAAAGTTGCGACCCGCCTGAGTTTGATGGGAAAGAGGAGCCAGATGAGGTGATGGGCTTCTTGAACACACTAGAGGGCTATTTCCGAATGTTAGAGATTCAGGGCAGTAAGAGGGTAGAGTGTACTGCTGTACAACTTCGCCTCAAGGCCCAGGAATGGTGGATTTCGCAGAGACAGGCACTTTGCGGAAATAGTCAGGATATAAAGATGTCTTGGGAGGCCTTTAAGCAGGCTTTCATTACTCACTTCATTCCACCCGCTGTCCGACAACAAAAAGAGAATGAGTTCATTGCACTTCGACAAGGCAGTATGTCAGTGCATGACTATGAGACAGAGTTTTTGAAGAGAGTCGCATTCGCTGGGTACATGGTACCGAATGACGACGCCAAGCGAGGAAGATTTGTGCAAGGCTTGAATGAGGGCCTAGAGAAGGATGTGCTAAATCAGAAATGTACGTCTTACCGGGAGGCGTACGAGACAGCTCTCGAGATGGAGAGATTTCATAAACCGGCTAGTCGTGAGACAATGAAGAGCAACCAAGGACTCAATAATCAGAAACGACCTTGGTCTGCTAGCAGGAATGACGCACCTAAGCGTCACAATACTGGAGACAATCGAGGGCCTCAACATACAGAACGTTGTAAATTTTGCAACCGTTGGGGACATCGATCCGAAGATTGTCGGGTGAAGTGTTTCAAATGCGGCGAGCAGGGCCACAAGGAAGCTGACTGCAGAAATAGAGGAGGGAATCAGTATCCTCCTCGTGGGCATAACAATAATCAGTACCGGGGACAATATAACAACCAGCATCGTGGCGGAGCGCCACCAGCCTTACCGGCTCCAGCTAGGAATGTACCGAATCAACAAGGTGGGCAAGCAAGGGTTTATGCCTTGACTCAGGCAGAGGCCCAGACCGCGGAGAATGTTATAACAGGTATGTTGCTATATAAAGGCACACCTGCAAGAGTACTTTTTGATTCTGGCGCTACTCATTGCTTTATCTCTTCTGATTTTGCAATGGAAAATAAATTTTGTATGACTCAACTAAAGACCGCTTTGTGTGTTAGCACTCCTTCGGGAGTAGATATGCCTGCAACTTTGATTTGCAGGGACGGCTACATAAAAATTGGAGGCAAGACTTTATCTCTGGATGCAATTGTACTCGACATCAAAGAGTACGATATCATCTTGGGAATGGACTGGCTCAGCGCCTGTCATGCAACGATTGACTGTGCGGATAAGAGAGTTGTGTTTCGCCTAACCGGAGAAACAGAGTTCTCTTACTCGTGCGGCTCGGCGCTCCAAGGACCTATGGTAATATCGGCAGTTACAGCAAGGCACATGTTGTACTCTGGGTGTGAAGGGTTCCTTGCTTCTATTTTTGACACTCAAATGAAGGGTGTAGATTCGAATCAGACCGAGATTGTGGCAGAGTTCCCCGATGTGTTTCCGGACGAGATTCCTGGGATGCCGCCGGATAGAGAAATTGAATTCACAATTGATACATTTCCGGATACTCGTCCGATATCTAAGGCGCCGTACAGGATGGCTCCGGCAGAATTGAAGGAACTAAAGGTACAGCTACAAGAATTATTAGACCGGGGATACATTCGTCCAAGTGTATCTCCATGGGAAGCTCCAGTACTGTTTGTAAAGAAGAAGGATGGAACGATGCGGCTATGCATCGATTACAGAGAACTGAATAAGGCAACCATCCGTAACAAGTATCCTTTGCCAAGGATAGATGATCTATTCGATCAGCTACAAGGGGCGACCGTGTTTTCAAAAATCGATCTTCGTTCAGGATACCATCAGTTGAAGATCAGACCCGAAGATGTTCCTAAGTCAGCATTCCGTACGAGATACGGACACTATGAGTTTTTGGTCATGCCATTCGGCTTGACTAATGCTCCAGCAGCCTTCATGGATTTAATGAATAGAGTGTTTCGACCGTTCTTAGACAAGTTTGTTGTTGTGTTCATCGATGACATCTTGATCTACTCAAAGGATAGAGAGACTGATGTCGAGCACTTGAGAGAAGTACTTCAGACGCTGCGGGACAACCAGCTCTATGCAAAACTAAGCAAGTGCGAATTTTGGATGAACAGCGTGTCGTTCCTAGGACATGTTGTTTCGGCGGAAGGTGTTGCCGTCGACCCAAAGAAGATTGAGGCAGTGGTGGACTGGAAGCAGCCTGCATCAGCTAGTGAAATACGGAGTTTCCTTGGTTTAGCCGGGTACTACCGTAGATTTGTGAAGGACTTCTCGAGAATCGCCTCGCCTTTGACTCGCCTGACTCAGAAGGGAGTCGTATTTAAGTGGACGAACGACTGTGAGAGTAGCTTCCAAGAACTCAAGCAGCGGCTCGTCACGGCCCCAATTTTAGCACTTCCGGAAGGCTCTGAGGGATTTCAGATCTACAGTGACGCGTCGGGACTTGGTTTGGGATGTGTTCTTATGCAACATGGGAAGACCATATCTTATGCTTCGAGACAACTCAAACAGCATGAGAAGAATTACCCAACACATGATTTGGAACTGGCGGCGATTGTGTTCGCGTTAAAATTGTGGCGACACTATCTCTATGGTGTGTCCTGCGAGATCTTCACGGATCACAAAAGCCTGAAATATATATTCACACAAAAGGAATTGAATTTGAGGCAGCGGCGCTGGTTAGAATTGATCAAGGACTATGACTTGACAATCTCTTACACGCCGGGTAAAGGGAACGTGGTAGCTGATGCCTTGAGTCGGAAATTTGTGGGATCACTAGCAATAGCAAAAGAGGTACTACGGGATCTTGAAGAGATGGGCATCGAGTTCAGGATCCGTCCGCAGAATGTGCAGTTGGCTCAGTTACAACTTGAGCCGAGTCTCCAGGAAAGGATTAAGTTTGCTCAGAAGGATGACCCGTTTCTGCAGAAGATACGCGAGTTGATTCTAGCAGGAAAGGCGTCGGACTTTACCGTTGAAGATGACACTATTCGTGTCAAGGGAAGATTGTGCGTCCCTAAGGACGAGAATATCAGGAAGGAAATACTGACCGAGGCTCATTTCGCGAAGTATTCCTTACATCCGGGAGGCACGAAAATGTATAAGGATCTACGCTCAACCTTTTGGTGGCATGGTATGAAGAAGGATGTGGCGCTATTCGTGTCACAGTGCATGGATTGTCAGCGTGTAAAGGTCGAACATCAACGGCCAGGCGGAGAACTACAAAATTTGGCTATTCCACTGTGGAAGTGGGATAATATCTGTATGGATTTTATAGTTGGCTTGCCAAGAACTCAGAAGGGAAATGATGCGATTTGGGTTATCGTGGATAGATTAACCAAGTCGGCACATTTCATTCCAATAAAAGTTACATGGGGAGTAGAACGGTTGGCTCAGATCTACATAAATGAAATTGTCAGATTGCATGGGGTGCCAGCTTCTATAGTGTCGGATAGAGATGGAAGATTCTTGTCGCGATTTTGGATAAGTCTACACTCGGCAATGGGCACAAAGTTGAACTTCGGTACGGCTTACCATCCGCAGACTGATGGTCAGACAGAGAGAGTAAATCAGATCCTTGAGGATATGTTGAGATTGTGCGTGCTCGACTCGAAGACAAGTTGGGACGCACATCTCGTACTAGCAGAATTTGCCTATAACAACAGTTATCAGGCAAGTATCCAAATGGCCCCGTACGAAGCCTTATATGGACGGAAATGTCGATCACCGATATGCTGGGATGAAGTCGGTGAACGGCAAGTGCTCGAACCAGAACTTGTGGAACAGGCCGTCGAGAGGATTCGCTTAATTCGAGAAAGACTTAGAGTTGCTCAAAGTCGACAAAAGAGTTATGCGGATGTTCATCGACGACCTTTGGAATTCACAGCAGGCGATCATGTCTTCTTGAAGGTCACACCCATGCGAGGTGTGATGCGGTTTGGGATGAAAGGAAAGTTAAGCCCGAGATTCGTCGGACCATTCGAGATTTTGGAGAAGGTAGCCTCAGTGGCTTATCGACTTGCACTACCTCCGGCTCTGGCTGATGTGCACGATATCTTCCATGTATCTCAACTTCGTAAGTACGTGCATGATCCAAGTCACGTAGTGAATTTCGACCAGCTGCAGCTGAGCACTGACCTATCCTACACTGAAGAGCCTGTCCAGATTTTGGACAGGAAAGAGAAAGTTTAGAGGAATCGGGCAGTGTCTCTAGTCAACGTGCTGTGGCGGAACCATGCTGTCGAGGAGTCGACATGGGAATTAGAGGAAGAGATGCGAGTGAAGTACCCCTCGCTGTTTGATAATTTTGAGGTAGGACCTTTGCTTTAAGTTTCGAGGACGAAACTTTTTCTTAGTGGTATATTATGTAGTGTCCCGCTCCTAGCGGTTCACTATGTAAGGCTTGTGGCTTGGCTAACTCGGTCGGAACCGAGTATTGGGGAAACTTACCGTCGGCATCGAATCGATCACGGACAAGTGCATAAGAACCTTTCCAATTAATGGATCGGTTTCTCTTGAAATGCGTCCAAGAGTTTTCTCTGGATGTTTTGCTGCTGGTTTTGCTGCTTGGTTTTGATGGATGCTTTTCTGAATGATTTTCGATGATTTAATTCTTGCCCGTTTTAATCGATTTGCATAGCATTCATTCTTGAGAATTCTGAGAGAAGAGAACACAACAAGACAGATTATTAACCAAACTTTTGGTGCCAATGCAGATCGACGCGTGACTGAAGGCTAAGCGTGCAAGTGTTCATCTCTCTCGACGATTCTCTAACTTGGTGAGTGTGGATCTCTGTGGTGGTATTGTCCCTCTCGCTATTCCTTCATGCCAACTAAATAATTGTCTTGCAACATCCGTTGATCGATATCAAGATGCTAATGCCACAAGTCAATACCACTAAGATGCTAGAGATAGAACATTGAAATGAATTGATTACACTGTAATGAACTGAACATTGAAATGATTGAATTGATGCCTAGAATGATGGTTATGAAATGCTAAGAAGGATCTTGTTGCCTATTACTTCAAATATTCTATGCACACTGTGTATATCGAGTCGGACACACATTCGCCTGACCATGGACAACTTGTATACAAGGATTGAGCAATAATTTCCTCGAACGGTACAGGGGCGCCTGTACCGATTCGGCCTAGGAGGAAATAATGAAGTGCTTTGGGGAACATGAGTAATACGAGGCATCATAGAGGCTAGCTCCCTACTGTGCTGTCATCTCATTATCTTGAAGTCCCAAATGCAAATGAATGAATGAAAAGAGTCCATATGGTTTAACAACACCAGTGGTCACATCGTGGGAATGTATGCTAATCAATGTCTTATGCAGGGGCGGTAAGTATATTATTATTATCCTGTATCTTATGCAGGAAAGCTGGATTCGGCTAATGGTAAACTAAACATGGTTTATTGAACTACCATGTCACTTGAATTGTGATTTACTCTAAATGTCGCCTGTCCCTTATAAGTTCATATCTTTAAAATGCTTGTCATTAAATAAAATATTGGTTTAGCTGAGTGGGCCAACGGGGCTCACCAGCGCATTGTTATAATGTGCTGACCCCTCCTCCACAGGTACTGGAGAAGGCTCGGGCGCACATCGTAATTAAAGCTTTCTGAACTGTTGTTTCCTTTCAAGTTGTTTTTCCTAAAGACGCACAAAGTATTGCGGAGATTTCAAAGATAGCTGCTTATATTTCAAAGTACTAAAGGGGCATGATGTATGGAACGGAAAATTATTTCATGGCAGCCTATCAGTTGTACTTCTTTTCATGAATCAATGTAGCCGAAAAGGCATTTCAAATATTATCGAGAAAAGTTGTATTCTGACTACAATCATCAATAAAATGAATATTTTCTTCCTATTCCGCTTGCTTAATGTAATCCACAACTGTGGCTTATTTTTCAAATGTGATGAATTGATATAAATGTGCATGTTCTAGCCTTGTACAAGTGCAACTCCAGACTTGTACGGCATCACGCCTTAGCGAGGACGATCGATTCGGCGTGAATCGAAGCAAAGCGAGCGATTCCCCGAATCGGGGCGTGACATGACGGGGGTTGGTTGATCAGGTGGGCTGGATAACACTTTCGTGTGCCCAACACTGCTTAATCTATAGAGGAGGCTCGCTAATCCTGGGGTGCCTGATCAGATCATCTGTAAACCATGCTTCATGATAGGCGTCTGCTTCGCCATTGACCAGGTCTAAAGAAATGTATTTTTTTCGAATTCTCTGTCACAAAGAATCCTACGACATACTTGGGAAGCGTTGCAATTGGCTATCGCTACGTTGGGGTGAGAATGTGGGCAATACCGCACGCGAATGAAGGAGGTCCATAGGGAACTTCCACTATAACATATAGGGCGTCGACCACCTCTATCAGACGTTGTACTCCCAAGCCGTCTTCGTCCGTGGGTTTGTAAATCTTATGCCAATTCGTCCAATGCCGCTTAGATTCTCCATTCTTCTGTCCCCAAAAAAAGGAGGCGAAGCTTCACTCTAGAATGAGGAGAACCTGCTTTAAAGGAGCGTAGACCGATAGTATATATAGAGGCGTCAAGGATAGGACGTACCGGATGAGTGTGAGTTCCCCCAGGGGAAAGAAGGTTTTTGTGCCACCCTGCGATTCGCTTTCTAATCTTCTTGATGAAGAATCGATCGATCTCGATGTGCTTCGTTCTGTCGTACTGAACTGGATTGTTAGCTATACTTATTGCAGCTTGACTATCGCTCAGAAGACGTAATGGTGCTCTCTTGTCCAGCTTTAACTCTGTCAGCAGTTCTCTTACCCATATCAACTCTGACACTCCCAAAGCTATTGCCCTGTATTCTGCTTCAGCTGTCGACCGTGCTACCACTGGTTGTTTCTTGCTTCTCCATGAGACTAGGTTTTCTACTACAAAAACACAGTACCCCGTGGTAGACCTTCTGTCGTCTATACAACTTGTCCAGTCTGCATCGCAGTATCCCTCAACTTCTATGTGTCCATTCTTCTTGAACTATAGTCCTTTTTCCGGCGTCCCTTTCAGATATCTCAAGATCTGAAACACTGTTTCAATATGACCCGTTCTTGGATCATGTATGTAGCGGCTCACTACACTCACCGCAAATGAGATATCCGAACGAGTGTGCCCCAGATAAATCAATCTTCCTACAAGTCTTTGATATCTTTCACGATCAACAGGCTCTCATGCTTCTGCTCCCAGCTTGCACTTCTGGTCAATTGGAGTTACTGCTGCTTTGTATCCCAGCATCCCTGTCTCCTTTATCTTCAAGAACAATTATTTATCTGTCTCATCCCTATCTCCTTTTTCTTATATTGTACATTTATCTAGTACATATTTTTTCCGTGAGAGAACAATTTCCTGTTCGCCGTCACACACCTCGATACCCAGAAAATACCTCATCGCTCCTAGATCCTTCATCTCAAACTCCTTCGCGAGTTTTGACTTCAGCTTAGTAATCTCGATTTCATCATCACCATTGATTATTATATCATCCATATATACAGCAAGTATAGTAATGTGGCCTCTTGTATGCTGGAGAAAGACCGTATGATCTGCATTTGTTTGATGGTACCCCATGCCTGTAACAGCCTTTCTGAATCTGTCAAACCAAGCTCGAGGAGATTGCTTGAGTCCGTATAGTGACTTCTTTAGTTTACACACTTTACCATGCGACGTCCCTCCATCTAATTCTGCCGCATAGCATCCTGGCAGGGGTTCCATGTATACTTCTTCTTGCAGGTCTCCATGGAGAAAGGCATTTTTCACATCTAACTGGTATAGCTTCCACCCATAGTTTGCTGCAATGGAGACCAGAGCTCTTACCGTACTCATTTTTGCTACAGGGACAAACGTCTCATCATAGTCAATGCCATATGATTGTGTGTATCCTTTTGCAACCAACCTCGCCTTGTACCGCTCTACTTTTCCTTCTGGCATCTCCTTTACTATGTACACCCATTTTCATCCCATAGCTTTCTTTTCTTTGGGTAATGGAACCAGCTCCCATGTCTTATTTTTCTCTAGTGCCCCAAGTTCTTCCATCATTGCAGCTTTCCACCTTAGATTTTTCTTTGCTTCCTGCCAACACTTGGGCAAAGAAGTAGAGTCTAACGATGCAATAAAGGCTCGATAATTTGAAGAAATGTTAGAATAAGGCAAGAAGTTGGCAATGTCATGTTCATAATCATCATAACGACGAGGAGACTTACCCGTATTGATGCGAGAAGATCTCCTTAAAGGAGCAATAAGTGGTGGAGAGGACATACCATCAGAGTCAGAGAGATCCGCATCGGAATCAGAGTGATTCAGTGCGGGGGCAACATCTTCAAGAGTCGGGGCAGGAGTAGACGAGGGACTTGGTATGGTGGGCACTGGACTTGGTACAGTAGGCACTGACACTGGGCACGGCTTGTCCCCTTCGTAACATATGTACCGTCTTCTTCATAGAAGTCACTGCTATCTTCCCCTTTCGTCCAGTTCTCCACGACCGAGCACGGGACTGATCCGACTACCACGTTTGGACTTATTCTCTCCCCCTCACGTCTAATACCCTCCGTGTTAGGTGTGTCACCAAATGCTGAACCTTCATCTGAACCATAGTATGGTTTCAGTTCTCAGAATGTAACGTCCATGCTTACAAACAGTTTCCGTTCAACCGGGCTCCAACATGCATATCCTTTCTGAGTCGTCGTGTACCCGACAAAGACACATTTAACCGCTCTAGGATCCAGTTTACCAACTCCCGGCCTATTATCTTGGACAAACACACGCACATCCAAATACTTTCACTGGAACTGTGTAAGTGGTTACACCAATAAGCATTTCTAATGGTGTCTTCCAGTCCAATATCTGAGATGGCATTCTGTTGATGAGATAAGAGGCCGTCAAGACAGCTTGTCCCTATAAGTGTTTTGGGACATTCATAGCCAGCATCATCATCCGTACGACCTCCAGCAGGTGTATGTTCTTCCGTTCGGCCACACTATTTTGTGCCAGTGTATAGGCACATGAAGTTTGGTGTAGTATTCCACGAGTGGATAAATACTCAGCAACCTTCTTATTAGTATACTCCGTCCCATTGTCAGACCGTAAGCACTTAATTTTAGTGCCATATTGTGTTTCTACCCGGCGATAAAAATCTCGAAATGCCTCAAAGATGTCACTTTTATTCTTCATAAGGTAGACCCAAGTCACGCGAGTATAACAATCAATAAAAGTGATGAATCATCGAAAATCGTTAATACCGGTTGTAGGACAAGGGCCTCATACGCCCGAATGTATCATGTGAAATGCAGCTAAACTTTTATTCCCGGAGCTCACATACGAACTTCTGGTATGTTTTTCAAACTCACAAGCATTACAAAATAACTTCTCTTTATTAGCCCTTTGATATAAGGACGGATACATTCGACTAATAACTTTAAAGGAAGAATGCCCGACATGCTGGTGATGGAGGAGCAATTCGTCTTGTACACTGCTACGTGAAGCGTCCGGTTGCGCGTCTGCTACTAGAGATGCTAATGCTTTGTCCAGTCTGGTCCTGTCCAAGTGCCATAGCCCCTTATGCCATGTATCAGTTCCTAGTCGCTGTCATGTCCCCTTCTCCTGAAAAGTTACCTTAGGAATGTCAAAGGAAACAATACAGTTTAGATCAAGGATAATGGTACTAATAAATATAAGATTGACAGAAAAATAAGGAGCATGTAAGATATTGTTGAGAGTAAGGGAAGGGATACATGCGACAGTGCCTTTACCTATTACAGGTCTGGAGGTACCATCAGCAGTCTGAATACTCTTCGGCAACTGTAGGTGAGTATAGTCCTGAAACTTACCACGGGACCCCGTGACATGGCGAGATACCCCAGAGTCCATAATCCAATCTGGCTGATGGACAGATGTAAGAACACGTACAGGTATACCTGTACTGGGTTGGGCAAAGCAAGTGATGTGATCCCCCGAGATAGATGACGCCCCAGGAGTGACATGACTGTCGGCCGAACCCAGTTTTGTGCCTCGCAACTTTACAAGGAACTTCCGCTCAAGCGGGGTTATTTCTTTCGGTTAATTTTCTCCTCCTTCCTCCGCCAGATGTGCTTTCTGTCCTCCAAAATAATCTCTCCTTCTACCAGCATATCCTTCTCTACTTCCACGACGTCCTCCATGTCCCCGTCTGCGATCACTAGACTGACTTCGCAGGGGTTTTGGACAAAATTTGGTGTAATGTCCGAAGTCACCATAGTTGTGGCACACACCACTCACAGATGGAGGCTGAGTGAAGGCAGCAAGGGCAGACTTTTCAACCACGACTTGGTCCCCCTGAAAGGAGCCCTTGTTGGGCATCAACTTCAATCGAGCTTCTTCCTGTGTCATGACTGCTATAGCTTCCTCCAAGGCTGGAAGCGTGGGTTGGGACAGAAGAATATTCCTTCTCTGCTCAAACACAGGATTGAGCCCCTTCAGGAACTTCATCATTCGCTGTCGCAAAATATAAGCCAGGAACGTCTAAAAATACTTCACAAATGCCGGTTCAACTTGTGCATCTTCCATCCCAAGAGGATCATAGTGACAACTCGCATGTTTTCAACTGCATAAGTTAGGCTTGATAATAAAAGAGACGCATCCACATAGATAAGGGAATAATCCCGACGGGTCGGAATGTCTTAGAACATAGAAAATGGTCCTACGGTCTATTAGAAGTCAGCTCAGCGTGCTTTCAAAATGACACTCGGTCCTTCGTCCCGTGGCTTGGGAGAAGAAAGTTGGCCTAAGTTGATAAGTTGCCACGACACTCGAATTAGCCTAAGTCATAGGCATCGCCCGTGTGAATGATTGATAAAGCATGCACGGTCCCGTCGTTTTGTCCCAACTCTCGATTTAGCCTAAGTCGTAGGTGTCGCCCGCATGAATGCTTGATAAAGCATGTACGGTTCCATCGTCCAAGGCTTGGCATAGCCTTCGCATGTCCCGTGGGTTAAGTCGTACTGCACGGCTTTTGGCTTAAAGTCTAGGTACCCGTGAACTTGGATGTTCAAATGGAACGCGTGTACGGCACGTTCCCTCGATGCGAAGCTCGGCATAGCCTTTGCTCTTCGAGTCGTTGTCCGAATAAGTTAGACAAGAGTTGCACTGGGCTATCGAAGCCATTTCTAGCACTGTCCCGCTCTATCTGCGGTTGTCAAGTCGCGTAGTCCCTCGAGAATAAGGCTCGTCGTATACAGTATATGACTTGAGCAATAGCGTCGCCTAGAAAACTAGGCCTGTCTAAGGCACGAGCCACGGTCGGTTTAGCGAATAGCGTGCCATGAACAAGGAAGTCCACACGACTAGTTGTCGCCGAGATCGGTCCTGCTACTTGGGAGTCTCGATAAGCCTCGTTCATGCGAGATCGGTTCTGCTACTTGGGAGTCTCGCTAAGTCTCGATAAGCCTCGTCCACGAGATCGGTCCCGCTACTTGGGAGTCTCGATAAGCCTCGTCCACGAGATCGGTCCCGCTACGTAGGAGTCTCGCTAAGTCTCGATAAGGAAATGTACGAGATCGGTCCCGCTACTTGGGGGTCTCGATAGAAAGAAAGAAAGCATGGTCATGGTTAAGGAAGGATTGGATAGATCGAATTGAGTCTTGCATGGTAATTGGATAACTTGTTGACAAGGTGTAGTCTTCTCGAATGATCGTCGGGGCACCGGGATCATGTCGGCCAGGGAGAAGCAAGACGGCTCAAAGTAGGATGCTGGATAACCGTATGGGAGATTCGGCGCCTTCGGACTAAGCTACCGCGGAGGGACGGTCTGATATCCCCGAGCCGGGTTCAAGATAGCATGACATTGCTAGTGACCACTTATATAGATGGGTCGACAGAATAGCGGCAAACTGTGTGTATGCCTTTGGATTGAGTCTAGAACTTGAACGCATGTCTAGTCGGTAACACAATGTCTGGGCCTAAGATTGGGCTGCAGCATAGGCACTGTGCTTGGCACGATATTTGGCATTGGGATGTTCATAAAGTCGACCACTATGTTTCACGAGTCTTGTCTAAGTTGGTTTATGAGTCGAACAGGAAGACCATAAGGCGGTAGCATGGATAAGTCTTAATAATTTGCGAGGCACAGCCTCAATCTTAAAGCACGAACATGTCTAAGCAAGGTCTAGGGGCACGACCTGCATGAGTCATTCCCTTGACGTCGTTGTCACAAGAATTGGTCTAGAGGTACTTGAGTTTAAGTGAAAGTCTTGGCACAGCCGAGTTCGCATAGAGTATGACACGACCCTGTCGTCCTGAGTTGTAGTTCGGTCAAGTACATAAGCGATGAGGCACTGCCTCGATCAAAATACACGTTGGCATTATAGCACGACCGTGTCGTGGCACATCGGTTTGGTCAGGCATCATAGTCTTAAAACTGATCCTAAGGCAAGATTATAAAGATAATCGTAAAGGGACTTGTATTGCATAAAGTAAATGAACGTGTCGGTTATGCATGGGTGGGCGAGGAGCTCTCTCCACCAGTACAGTTGAGTACTGACACCCACATACTTTTCATGTGCAGTCACAGGTAGAAGCTCGTGGTACGGAGCTCGCTTGGATGCGTCGAGACACGGAGTTCCTTGGCGATTCGAAGCATGCAGCCGCGTGGAGTCAAAGACTTATACGGGACATAATGTATGGATATTGCCTTCCGAGGCTTCTGCTGGCTCAAGTATTGTATCGAGAGATGAGAGAGAGAGCAGAGTGACTTGTATAATGAAAGAAAAGTGAGCACGAGAGACTTGTAATCATGGCCTTGTGTCCATTGTAGTCTTATTGTTCAATATCAATAAAGAGTTTTTTTGAATAACATGTGTTTTGTCTTTAAATTTCTGCTGCATGTTCAATGTTTTTGCTTGGAACTTCTGTGCGACGACCCCGTCGCAGGCGCTGAAATCGGCCGTTATGAAACTGCCTTGCACGAGCGCAATCTAGGCTCGTGCGGCATCATGCCTTAGCGAGGACGATCGCTCCTACGGGAGCGGGACGTGACACTGTCAACCACCCAGCTACGATGTTGTCGACAATCTCTCAGATAGCAAACTCCTTTGAGGAGGGATCGGATAGCGCCTTCGTTTGGCCATTGACATAGCCAACCAAGCCACGTCCCTTCAGCATTTGTATCGCCTACCTCGACCATTTCAAGTAGTTGAACGTTCCTTCCAACTTTGTCTCCAGCTTTTCCAACTTCCCCATTTTGTAGGATGACGGATCCACATCAGTATGGGTCACCCGTGGGGTTGCCTCAGTTAATCTTTTTGATAAGATCTCATCAACCCTGGCATTCATCTCTTCTACCGTCAGTTTACCACTGATAGAATCCATGACGTCTTCAACTGTGAGTAGGAAGGTCTTGTTTTACCCCTAGTTGTCATCCTCATCGTCGTTTGCTAACTGCAGGGTGTCCTGATCTCGGGTGTCTATGTCATCAACTATAGAGACCAGGAAGAACAACAAGTGGCCTCCTCACAAAAATTCTTCAGGTATACGAGCAATTAGAACCGCGTCATGATGACGAGGGTAGATAGTGCAAGCATAACCAATTAGACCGTGACTTCGTGCATGATCGATATTTCAGAACTCCGAGTAGGAGCTGTACGAAAATAATGAACTTTTGCAAGCACTTCCAAAGAAGGTGCAAAAAAAAAATCGGGGCACTGTACAGCAGTTCCGGGGGGGCAGGTCCGGGGGCGCTGCACAGCAGGTCCGGGGGGGGCAGGTCCGGGGCGCTGCACAGCAGGTCCGGGGGGGGCAAGTGGGGGGCGCTGGAATAGTAGATCAAGGGGTGGGAGGGCTGGCGTCAGGGAGGGATGGGTGGTCCGGGGCGCTGCACCGCAGGTCCGGGGGGAGAAAAGGAGCAGGAATAGTGGATCGGGGGGTATTTGGGGGGGCTGGCGTCAGGGAGGAAGGAAAATTTTTTTTGGGAACCTGGCTCTGATGCCAAGTTGAAATGAGTGGAATTTCTCAGATAATTTTATTGATGGGCTCCTGCCACTACTTATAGAGAGTACACCTCCTCTTTACAACTTCCGATGTGGGACTAAAGTCCCTTATAAGTTCTCAACACCTTGTAATAATAATTAATATTATGGGTTGACCCTTTGATTTTATTTGGCCATATTTAGTAGCAGAGGGCAAGGATCTACCATTTCTCTCCAGTCCGACGTTACTTACTATAATGCCCCGCTCCTAGCGGTCGTATTATATTAATATCGATGTCAGTTTGTTAGCTCAAGTACGAAAAGCCTTCAGTAAGAGCTCCCTTATTGGGACATGAAGACATTTTATCATAAATGAGTAAGCAAAACTTTATTTTCTGAGTCTTTCACAATTAATAAAGAATCCATAAAGAATGATTGCATGCTTAAGATAAAATATGAATACACATAAAAATATTGTTGATATGCTCGTTAAAGAAAGATATAATAAATGCCTAAACTCTTTATAGTATGATATTAAAAGAAAGAAAGATTGACTTCATGTTCACTTATCATATGATGTTAAACTATTGCATTACTTGTTAAGGAATGACTGTTAAACAATTGTTGTACTTGTCACAGAAAGACAAAAAAAAATTCTAGACTATGTATTGTATGTTGTTAAATGGATAAAATTGCATGCTTGAGTTATATAGACTGTTTATAGAATTGAAAGAGTTATATTTATTGTTGTATAGAAAGAATAAACACTATAGACTTGAAATATATGCTTTATGAGACATAATTGTTAAACGAAAGTGTTATATTGTTATAATATAATTGTGTAAGAAAGAAATAAAGAACACGACATGGCCGTCAGAAAAAAATAAAGAAAGAAATGTTTATTTGACACTTAGCTCTTGCATCACGTTATTTTTATTTGATAGAAGCTGCATATCACACATTAGTTTGGACAACTTGTGCACAAGGTATAGTCTCTCAATCGATTTTTTGGAAATTGGAGATTGTATCGTCTTAGAAGAGAATGAGAAACCCTAAGAATTATACGTCCTCGCGATTAGGGTGTCATGTCTATTAGAATCATTGTCTTGTACGTTCCAACTTCTAATTATCGGAACTCACCCATTGACAATCATATAGTTTGGTCGCATGCTAGGGATATAACATTATTACAAGCCTAACAAATTGATGTATATATATATAATCCTTGTTTGATGTCAAGCCTAACAGTTCGATATAGAGACATATATATGTGTGTGTGTGTGTGTGTGTGTGTGTGTGTGTGTGCGTCTATATATATATATATATATATATATATATATATATATATATATATATATATATATATATATATATATATATATAATCCTTGTTTGTTGAAGGGATTGACAGTCGACCGTGAGCAAGAATCACTATATAAGTGATGTTTTTATTGTTCTATTTTTCATATCATGAATTGTCCCTAAGAAAGAAATATTATTAAGTGTAATGATGCTACCATGCTAGAAACAAAGAAACTGTATCAAGAGAAATATTGCTATCATGTCCCTAATATTTAATATTGCTTACAGAAAAATGACGTGTTTAGTAACGTAGGAAGAAATGGATATTTGTGCATTAAATTATCTTTACTAGCTTGAATGAATGAAAGAAGAAAATATGACTTTTGATTAAGTTTTCATAAATGAAATATTACTCTTGATTTGTATTGGCATAAAATGGAAGTAGGTAAAAGATAGAAAGAACACCATTAAAAGAACTTTTTTTCATACAATTACTTGGTATCTGCTTTCAGTTAAGTGTATTTTTGGCCGCTCACTAGTGCATTTTCCAGTGTACCGACCCCCACCTACATAGATTTTGGATATTTTGTTGGACTATTTAGGTGGTAGAAGACCCCCCCTCCTTTGGAAGCAAGAGATATGAAGGTGTATCATTGTTTTTGTATAAGGTATGTAATATATGGAACAAAGTCATTGAAATTCATTTCAGTTTTAGTAGTTGTAAGCGAAGTTGGCATTTTGATTTAGCCAATGGGTGCCCCTCTTCATAACCATTGCAAGTATCAATAAAAGAAAGATTTTATTCTTATTTCATTGCTGTTATTTGGTTTTATGTATTAAAGTTTCGTTGCTCATTATTGATTTAGTCTATTTTGTTATTGTACAAGTTCGTGCCTTGTACAAGCGCAACTTTGGCTTGTACGACATCATGCCCAATGACAATTTTTGATCCTCTGGGATTGATGTGTGACACTTACTAAGGGGATGATCGTCAAGGGAGTAGATTTCTTCTCCACCACTCTTGTTATTGTTTTGATTCTTGTGAGATATTTAGCCGTCGGGTACCTGTTTAGCCTTATATTCTAGGATCATGTTCCCTAGCTATTTTGATAGTATGATTGTATCTTTATTCTGACCGCAGCTAATGATTTAATCATGTATGACATGATATTGTACTAGCTTCTATTTTGTATAGCTAATTTTATGATTATTTTGATCACTACAAGAAAAGTGATCATTTACAACGCACATTTTCTGCGTTCATCAGTTGTACATTGTAAATGACATATATTTACGGCGTGCTTATATTTACGGCGTGCAAATTTGTGAGCCATAAAACAGTAATTTTTTTACTTTTTTATGACATGTTTGTCTTACGAACCGTGAATGGAAACTTACTTACGGCATGCACTTTTGCACATTGCGGTTGAAGACTCATTTACAGCAGGAATTTTTGTAGGCTATAATTGAAGGCTCATTTACGGCGCACATCAGTTGCATGTTATAACTGAAGTCTCATTTGTGGCACAAATAAGTTAATTATATGTTGTATTTGTTTTCATCCCAAAACTTTCCTACCTAGATTTCCATTTCTCTCTTATTTTTCCATTTTCCTCTTTATGTTTTTATTCAAGTTTTTATTTCCCACTTAAGAAACTGAACCGTATATTTTTATTCAAGTTTTCATTTTTCCAAATAATAGGCCATTTATTAAAGGTATTTTGAAGGATTCAAAAGGGGATCTCACTCTCAAGGTCTGCTATTTTGAAGCCTCCGATCGGCCAACTAGAACCCCTTGATCTCCTTCCTCTTTCCCTACAGCCGTTTCTCCTTCCCACGGAAAACTACACCGCTCATCCGCCGCTTATCTTCCACCACCGTCGCCTATCCCTCTGTCGTTTTCAGCACCGATGGAACCTCCCTTGATCCGTCCAAGCTACGGAACATTGCTGCCATAGCCCACGTCGACCACGACAATACCACTCTTATGGACCATCTCCTCCGCTAAGACATCACCAACATCCCCCACGAATGCGCCTTCGAAACCATTAGCCTCGAACGTGAGCACGACATCACCATCGCTTCCAAAGTAACCATCTAAAGCTTAAAGATTAAAGGAAAGTGTCCAAAAATAGGCCCATGACCATTTTTGTCTTTGACCATAAATTTTATTGGATTTTTATATATGTATTTATAATATATGTAAGTCTACATAATTGGATTTCCAATATATAATCCTACATAGGATTGGATTTCTAATATATGTAAGTCTACATAGGATTGGATTTTCAACATATAAGCCTACGTAGGATTGGATTTCCATATATAGACATTTGTCATGGTATATAAAGGGGTCTAAAGGTTCTCAACAAAACATCCCCAAGAGTGCTCAATATAAGTTGTTGATTAAGTTCAACACAAGCATATCTCATTGTGCTCAATAAAAGTTGTTGAATAAGTTCAACATAAGAGAGCTAAAGTTGTTATATAAGTTCAACACAAAAGTTTGAGAGATTTTTTTCTTTATCTTTGTGATAGAGAGTTTTTGATATCAAGGAGAGAAGTATTGAGAGAGTCATTGTAATTCTTTTTCTTCTTTATAGTGGAATTGAATCACCCTCGTCCGTAGAAGTAGGCATCTTGGTCGAACCACATAAATTATTGTCTTTGTGGTTGTGAATTTTCTCTAAGATATTCTCTAATTCTTGGGTTTATTTCCATTGTGCCCCAACAAATTGGTATCAGAGCTTTGGAGTCTAGCAAGGTGTCCGACAAAGTTTTTAGAGAAAATTAGTTTGGTAGATTCTTGATATGGTTCCGTCAAGCAGGACCGGAAAGTATGAAATTGAAAAGTTTAATAGGAAGAATGATTATGGCTTTTGGAAAAACCAGATAAATGACAATCTCATATATCAAAAGCTTCGCAAGGCTTTATGAGAAAATCTAAGAGCCCACTGACATGATCAATAATAATTGGGATAACATAGATCTCGAAGCATGTGCTGCTATTCGTCTGTGTTTGAAAAGGGATGTCGTGTACTCTGTGAAGGATGAAACCACCGCCGCTGGGCTCTGGTTGAAGTTAGAATCATTCTACATAACGACTCTACAGCCAACTTTATATGTTAAAGTCGCTCTACAAACTAGTGATGGAGGAATGTATGTCAATTCGGAATCATATTTTAAAATTCAATCAAATTTTTTCCGACTTGAAGGATGTTGACATACATGAAAAAGAAGATCGTTTGGCGCTAATCCTATTATTTTCTTTGCCCGATTCTTATAAGAATCTTATTCAAACATTACTATACGGGAAAGACTCAATTTTTGTAGAAAAGGTTATGAGTGCCTTATTGTCTAATAAGGTACAGAGGTTGGCTTCTAATGGCAAAAATGAAGGAGACCAAGCCCAAGGTTTGACGACAAGAGGGAGGACAAACGATAGAGCATTTTATAACAAAAGGTCAAGATCCAAGTCCAAGACACCTATTGAGAAAGTAACGTGCTTCAACTTTAATGAGAAAGGACATTATGCAAATAAGTGTCCTCATCCAAAAAAGAAGAACAAGAAAAAAGAGAATAAGACAAAAAGAGAAGGTGCTGAAGCAAACTATGTTTTAGAAATCGATAATGACAAGGTCTGTTTTTTGGTGGCACATGACAACTTGAGTGACTGTTGGATTCTCGATTCTGGATGCTCATACCATATGTGTCCAAAGAGGGAGTAGTTTTCTTCCTACAAGGAGACATGTGATGGTTCTATGTTGATGAGCAACAACAATGCATGTCGAGCTATTGGAATTGGGTCTTACAAGGTGAAAATGTATGATAGAATTGTGCGAACTTTGGCCGATGTCGAATATGTTCCCGACCTCAAAAAAAAATCATATTTCTATTAGTACGCTTGACTCGAATGGTAATAAGTTCGTTGCCGAGGGTAGAGTATTTAGGGTTGTTTGTGGTTTTTTGGTGGTAATGAAAGGTCACTGACAGGGTAACCTTTATATATTATTAGAAAGTACTGTGATCGGGTCTTTAGTAGTTAGTACATCTGATTCGTTTGATATCACGCGTCTTTGGCATATGCGGCTTGGGCATATGAGTGAGAAAGGTCTGTCCTTACTGAGCAAACATGAGTTACTTAAGAACTTGAAGAGTCCAAGTATAGATTTTTGTGAGCATTGTATTTATGGCAAGCAGCATAGGGTGACCTTCAGTACAAGCAAGCAGAAGACAAGTGTTATTCGACTATGTCTATACAGATGTATGTGGGCCTAGTAAGATTCCTTTCAAGAATGGAGTAAGGTACTATATCACTTTTATTGATGATTATATACGTTATTTTTGGCTGTATTTTATCAAAATCAAGTATCAAGTGTTTGAAAAGTTCAAGCAGTGGAAAGCGACCGTGCAGAACAGAATGGACAGAAAGGTAAGGAGGTAAGGTCTGATAATGGTATTGAAATACCTATGGACCTTTCAAAGATTTTTGTGCTCAAGAAGGTATCATTCGAAATTAGATTGTAAGGAACACGCCGCAACAGAATGGGTTAGCAGAGAAGATGAACAAAATCTTGCTTGAAAAAGCAAGATGTATGCTCTCCAATGCCAGTTTAGGCAAGGAATGATGGGCGGATGCTATACAAATGGTGCGATACTTGGTTAATAGATCACAACTTCGTCTATAGACTGTAAGACTCCATATGAGGTGATGACCGGCAAACTAGCAGATTATAGCAGTTTGTGCGTGTTTGGATGCAAATCTTACTATCATGTCAACGAGGGTAAGTTAGATCTGAGAGCCAAGAATGCCATTTTCTTGGGATATACACAAGGAGTGAAAGGATACCGTCTGTATTGCTTGGAGGATAAGAAGTTCTAAATTAGCAGGGATGTCACATTTGATGAGCCTTCGGTGTTGGCTTCAAGCAAGAAGAGTGAGTCATATCAGGATGGTGGTATATCTAGCAAATCTCAAACTATTAAAATTAAGTCATTTGAGGATCATCAGATAAGGTGGAGGTTTCTAAAGATGTTCATCAAGCCCCACAAGAGCAACAATCCAAAGAAGAACAGCACCTGTAGCAAGATTCTTTGGCCACCACTAGGACAAGGAGATCGGTCAAGCCAATACACATGTATGGATTTGATGAATCGGTAAATCACTAAGGACAGTTAAATTTAGTAGCATATGTACTACCAGTAGAGGATGACGGGCCTATCAGTTTCAGACAGGCTGTCAAAGATACTTGCATCGAGAACTGGATGATGGCTATGCAAGAAAAGATTGAGTCTCTCCATAAAAACTGTACATAGGATCTAGTTCTATTGCCCAAAGGCAAGAAGGCTATAGGCTGCAAGGGAGTGTACAAGACGAATGAAGCTTCTTCAGAGACAGGTGGAGAAGTTTTACTTGAGAGCCCTTAGGGACGAAATTGACGAGTGGTTGATTTGGTGAAACTATGCGATGAAGAAGTGTGTCGGCTCGGTTTTGTTGCAAAACCTTGCCTAGGTGGAGATATAAAGGAAAGTGTCCAAAAGTAGGCCCATGACCATTTTGACTTTGACCATATATTTGATTGGATTTCCATATATGGATTTCTAATATATGTAAGTCTACATAGGACTAGATTTCCAATATATAATCCTACATAGGATTGGATTTCTAATATATGTAAGTCTACATAGGATTGGATTTCTAATATATAAGCATACATAGGATTGGATTTCCACATATAGACATTTGTCATGGTATATAAAGGGGTCTAAAGGTTCTCCACAAAACATCTCCAAGAGTGCTCAATGTAAGTTGTTGAATAAGTTCAACACAAGCATATCTCATTGTACTCAATTAAAGTTGTTGAATAAGTTCAACACAAGAGAGCTAAAGTTGTTGAATAAGTTCAACACAAAAGTTTGAGAGATTTTTTATCTTTACGATAGAGAGTTTTTGAGAGCAAGGAGAGAAGTATTGAGAAAGTCATTGAAATTCCTTTTCTTCTTTATAGTGAATTGAATCACCCTCATCCATGGAGGTAGGCATCTTGGCCGAACCACATAAATCATTATCTTTGTGGTTATACATTTTCTCTAAGGTATTCTCTAATTTCTTGGGTTTATTTTTGTTGTGTCCCAACAAAGATTTATGCGTTTGGAAAAAAAATTTGGGTCTTTTGATGGTTTTGATTTTTTTCCCTTAAGTTATGTCCATTTCATGGGGAGACACGGAGCTCAACCTGGTTGACCCTCCTAGACGTCGATTTCGGGAGCTAGGCATGAGAACTAATGTCGTTCGGATATTTGTATGGTCATTTGAAACTTTTTAGGGTATTGATGGAAGTGGTTAGTATAGGTTGAGCGGGTCATCGGGATTGGGATTGTTGAAGGTGGTATTTTGTTTATAAATGTCAGAGAAGGGCCGATCATGTAGACTAAGTTTGTAATTAAAGAATGGTAACTGATCAGCAATACCCTTCTATTTTACATGTACATTTTGTACTGAGGCTAGAGAAGAAATACTTTAGCTATGGGTTTATGTTTTGATGTTTTCATACTTGCTTCATATTATAATAAATAGTTGGTGAGATCTCTATTAGATACAAGCTGCAGTTTGAAGTTGTGAATTTATGTTCCCTTATATGTTTTCATACTTGCTATAACTATGGTAAAAATAATTATTTTGTTTCTTCACCATATTATGTATCTTATAATAATTGGAGCAGGTTTCATCCAATTTGTATGGGTATGCCTATTAAATAAGCAAAAAAATTAGAATATTTCCATTGTTTAGACTATTCTTCAGAAGATGATGGCAAATGATCTATGAATGGGTTTCCTATTTTACTGATCTCTGAACCAAAGGTGAGCATAGTATTTGTAATTCCTTATTGATCTGTCTCAGTATCAGTTAATTCATTTTTTTCATCTTAAAGACTAGTAAAAAAGGAAATTTATTCCATGTTCTGAAATACATTTTATAAATCCTTTCATAATCTCTTACGTAACATGGAATTTAATATTCCTTACCTTTTATATTATTTCAACTTCTTGACGGTATGCATTCAAGGTTATATGTATCTAGCCTTATGAAGAGTCTCTAAAATAAGGATGTTTACGCAAATGCCTTCTTTCTCACTTATTGTCTCTCTTTATTGGAAATGGCCTTTATCCTCTTTTGGTGTTCATATAAGGTTCTTAGATTTTTTTTTAATTTTACTCACGGTACATGTGATTTTTGATGTGTAGGCGATGTCCCGAGTCGACAGCGAAGGAATAATATGCGGATCCAACTTCAAGGTCGAAAACTTCACCAGAATCAGCAGCATGTCGAGGGTCGGGAGCTCGGCTAATTAATCGTCCCTATGACAATGCTAGTATTTTGTTGGAACTATATATATGGGAATTAATTCTTCACTTAATTATGTTTCGTTTTATCCCTTTGTCCTTATATTGGATATTTTGATGTACAAATTGCTTATTTGTGATCAAAATAAAGATTATGAGTATTATAGTTTTTGATGTGTGACCTTTTTTAAAATTTATATTGATATCGTGCATATGCAGAACCGTTAAGAATATTCTTTCTTGGCGGTGAAAATTGTCAAAAAAATCATTTATGGCATTTATTCTTCTACATTTACAGTGTGTGTTTTGATCATTTACGGCTCGCAACAACGTGTCGTAAAAATAGGATCATTTATGGCATGACCTTTTACGGCGCCAAATTGTACGTCATGAAAGATCGTTTACGGCATGTTCCGCACGCCGTAAATGACCACTTTCTTGTAGTGATTGAGCGTCAGGGACGCCTTACTACTTTATCTTATATGTTTTTTATTTTGATTCTTGTTTGACTGATTAAGACATTATATTCTGTGGGACCATATGCCCACCAAGCTAGGGTAATGAGCCTTTCTTACAACATCAAAGAAGTGAAATAAGGTAAAAAAAAATCTATATCTATTCTATTGGTGGATATCTGCTTCCCCTTGTCTAGGTACAGCTGTAACCGTATTATAGGATACATGCATATCGTAGTGTGCAGCTAGATGATTCATACCCCGTTCTCTGTATTCTGGTACTGGAGCATGACACACATCCATTAGGTACATATTTAGTTTTTTCGAAACTACCAAACTGACTAGGTAGCGAACCTTATAAATAACGTCCAATATGGAAGAATATGTCTCATAGTAATCAATCTGAGGGCGTTGAGAGAAGTGCGCTAGATGGTATGATTTATATCATATTATTTTAATTTTCTTATTACACTTCTTTACGAAGACCCGCTTGTATTCGAAAAGTTCTATATTGGGTGGTGTTCGAACTACAGTCCCAAACACTTTTTTCGCTAAGGAATATAACTCGACCTGCATTGCTTCTTTCCATTCTGACAAGTCAGTTCTACGTTGGCATTCATCAAATGAACATGGTTCAATGTTATCACACTTTATTATTTTAGTAGCCATTGAATATGTAAAAAAAAACATCGATGTTTACTTCACTAATGATCCATAATTCGTCTAAGATAGCATAATGGTCGAAGATTTCCCAACTTTAAGAAATATGATTTTTGTGCACTTGTCTCTTCTAGGATGCGTCGATAATCTAGAATATATAGTCATATAAGTTAGACAGTTTGAGATGGGGACAAGATTCGGGGGTGCTAAACTTTTCCTCTTTTTCGGAAGAGAATTCTTCATACCGAGGGGTTCGTCGCGCTTCAGACCGAGGGAAGATGATCAGTTAGCTACCGGTGTATAGTGTCGCACTTTGGTTATGACACACCATCCTTCAAGGACAACACCGTACCATCCTTCAGGGGCAGTGTTTCTTTTAGGAATTTTTTGCATCATATGAGACATTTATCCTTGTAGGCACATTTGTAGCATGAATATGTGATGTCGTCACTTTCGGTAGATCAGAGAATGCATCTGGAAAATTGAAGATTTAGGATCCTTTATACTGTTGGAGTTGGTGGGGTTCCCAACCTATGTGGAGAAGATCCCGGAGTGCGACGAGCGCCGTTCGATGTCGGAGAAGCTCGGGAAGTAGGCGACGCGGAGTTGCTGCTGCTGCTGCCAACCCAAAGGGGGGTTCTGGACTGGGGCTGCCGAGTTCGGGCCGAACTCGGTCCCAGGGCGAGTTTGGGCCGAACTTGGTCTGGCCACTCCAGAATGTGGCCGATAGGTTCTGGTTGCCCGACACAGAGTTCTGGCCGAACTCTGTGTCGTCGGAGCGGAAATTTGGGATGATTTTTCACCGTTGGATCATATCTGATGGTCTAGATTTTGCTGCGGATTAGGAGATTCAATATTAGGTTATTCCTAACCCTATTTATTGTAGAACATTATTGAAGAAAAGAGAGGAGGAGGCAAGAGTGCCATTGCAACTTCGGAAGAGAAGACGGAGGATTGAAGGTCATTTTTTGAAGGAGAATCGCGTACGAGTAATCTCTACTCGTCGTTCTCGCTCTTCGTATCCTCGTAATCATTGTTCTTACTTCTGAGTGTTGTGGGGATCCGATTTGGATCGGGAGGAGTTTGTAGAGGGTGTAATTCTTCTATTCCATTAGTGGAGGCTTTTCAGGGTTGGACTCCGATCGTCCCGTGGTTTTTCTCGCAAGGGTTTTCCACGTCAAAAATTCTCTGTGTCTGCGTGGATTGTTTTGTGTGATTGTTTTTGGGTTCGTACGTTGTATTGCTCGGTCCTCTCGCAGGTACTCTCCGATTTGGGGAAAGGTTTCTGCATTTTTTTCCCAACAGAGTGGTATCAGAGCCAGGTTCTGGAATTCAGAAGGGTGTCAGGAGTTGACAGAAACTAGAGAGGAGAGATGGACGCGAAGCCGGTGCGCATGGTGAACCTGAACGACACCAACTATCATTATTGGCAGAGCAAGATGAAGGATTTGCTGTTTGTCAAGAAGCTGCATCTACCCGTGTTTGCATCCGAGAAGCCCAGTAATAAATCCGAGGAGGACTGGACATTCGAGCATATACAAGTGTGTGGGACATACGACAGTTTGTGGACGAGAACGTGTACAACCACGTTGCCAATATTGAGCACGCGAAGACGTTGTGGGATAAGCTGGAATCCTTGTATGCGAAGAAGACCGGGGTAAACAAATTGTTCCTGATCCGAACGATGATGGGTCTGCGATACAAGGATGGAGAGTCTATTTCGGACCACTTGAGTGAGTTCCAGGGCGTGGTTGACCAGCTGTCTTCAATGGGAGTCAAGTTCGACGACGAAGTTCAGGGACTATGGCTGCTGTGTACATTGCCAGACTCGTGGGAGACCGTACGAGTATCTATGATCGCTTCTGCTCCAGAGGGCATGGTCAGTCTGGAGTTTGCCAAGAGCGGGGTGTTGAATGAAAAGATACGGAGACGTTCTCAGGGCACTTCATCCACATCCCACCACTCAGAGGTACTTGTTTCAGAGAGTCGTGGAAGGGGCAAAAGCAGGGGTCCAGGTGGTGGCAGAGACAAGAGCAAGGGAAAGTCCAAGGGTCGTTACGAGGACTCAGAGTGTTACCATTGTGGTAAGAAGGGCCACATCAAGCGGAACTGTTTCGCTTGGAAGAGAGAGAAGAAGGGCGACAAGGGGAAGCAAGAAGAGAACACTACAGCGACGGCCTCGATGCATAGAGGCGATGTGATCGTCGTAGGTGATGAGGTCATTACTAACCTCGCCTGCGATGACAATTCTTGGCTGGTGGACTCAGGGGCTTCAGCACATGTATCTCACAATAGGGTACTGTTTTCCACTTACACGACAGACGACTGTGGCATGTTAAAGATGGGCAACGGAGATGTGTCGAAGGCGGTTGCCGTTGGAGATGTGCATTTGAGAACGAAGATGGGTGCGGTTCTTGTTCTCAAAGATGTTTGTCATGTCCCTGATATCCGTTTCAACCTGGTGTCGGTTGGAAGGTTGGATGACGAGGGATTCTTCAGTCTCTTCGGGAACAGTCAGTGGAAGCTTTCCAGGGGTTCGATGGTGATTGCCAGAGGAAGCAAGAAGTCCGGTCTCTACTATATGGAGGGGAGCGCACAGGGGGCACAGGAGGTGAACGCAGTCAGTGATGCGTCTACCGAGTTGTGGCACAGACGGCTCAGCCATATCAGCGAGAAGGGAATGAGCTACTTGGTGAACAGAAAGGTGATTCCGGGGCTCAAGTCTACAAAGTTAGAGAAGTGCACGCACTGTTTAGCTGGGAAGCAAAATAGGGTGTCTTTCCAAAGTCACCCAAGTTCGAGGAAGCCGGCGTTGCTCGAGTTGATTCACTCGGATGTCTGCGGTCCTATGAAGGTAAAATCTCTTGGTGGTGCATCTTACTTTGTAACCTTTTTTGATGACTGTTCCAAGAAGGTTTGGGTCTATGCCTTAAAGACCAAGGATCAGGTGCTGCCTACTTTCAAGGAGTTTCAGGCCTCTGTTGAAAGGGAGACGGGCAAGAAGTTGTTGTGTTTCGGTCCGATAATGGCGGCGAATACATTGGTCCCTTTGATGCGTATTGCAGAGAGCAAGGAATACGACACCAGAAGACTCCGCCCAAGACACCTCAGCTCAATGGTGTAGCGGAGCGCATGAACAGGACACTGATGGAGAGGGTGCGGTGTTTGCTGTCAGAAGCAAACTTGCCGGGTAGTTATTGGGGTGAGGCTCTTCTCACAGCTGCTTATGTTATTAATTTGTCTCCTAGTGCTCCTTTGCAGGGTGACGTGCCTGACAAAGTATGGTACGACAAAGAGCCGTCATACAATCACCTGCGAGTGTTTGGCTGTAAGGCCTTCATGCATGTACCGAAGGACGAGAGGACCAAACTTGAGCCGAAGACGAGGCGATGCGTCTTTGTCGGCTACGGTCGGAATGAGTTTGGCTATAGACTCTACGACCCAGTGGTAGAAAAGCTCTACAGAAGCAGGGACATGGTGTTCATCGAGGATCAGACCATGACCAATACTCAAGATTCCGAGACGCCTTCTGAGGCTGAGGAATTGCCTGAGTTAGAGTCATTTTGCTTCGAGCAGTTTCTAGAGGACATCGCAGAGGATCCAGTTATGGGGGAGCCAGTACATGGAGTAGCTCCCAACCTTGATCATCAGCCTGCTGATGGTGGTCAGGGTGTCCCTCAGGAGGATGAGCATGTCGGGAAGGCAGTTCCTGAAGGGAAGGAGGCTGTTGGTATACAGCCAGCACCAGTGGCTCCACTAAGAAGGAGCGACAGAGATCGTCGACCATCTACGAGATACTCACCGGATGAGTATGTGCTATTGACTGACGGAGGAGAGCCCGAAAGCATTACAGAGGCTATGGAAGACATACACAGGCAGGAGTGGATGGAGGCTATACAGGAGGAGATGAGTTCCTTGCACACCAATTTCACTTATGATCTGGTGCGGCTGCCAAAGGGCAAGAAGGCTTTGAAGAATCGATGGGTGTTCAGAGTAAAGCAGACGGATGATGCTACTCGCTCTCGATACAAAGCGAGGCTGGTAGTTAAAGGCTACGGTCAGCGAAAAGGCGTGGATTATGATGAGATCTTTTTGCCGGTCGTCAAGCATTCGTCTATTCGAGTGGTGCTAGCATTAGCAGCCAGTCTCGACTTGGAGGTCGAACAGATGGACGTGAAGACGGCATTCCTCCACGGTGATCTTGAGGAGGAGTTGTACATGGAGCAGCCAGAGGGATTCTGTGAGAAGGGCAAGTCACATTTGGTCTGCCGGTTGAGGAAGAGCTTGTATGGTCTGAAGCAAGCTCCGAGGCAGTGGTACAGGAAGTTCGAGTCGTTTATGGGGGAGCATGGTTATGCACGGATGACGTCGGACCACTGTGTATTTGTAAGGTATTTTGCCGAGGATGATTTCATCATTTTGTTGCTCTATGTAGATGATATGCTATTAGTGGGTCGGAATGCCACTAGGATAGCGGAGCTGAAGCGCCAACTGGGCGCAACCTTCTCTATGAAGGATTTGGGCACAGCGAAGACTATTCTTGGGATGGAGATCAGCCGAGAGAGAGAGTCCAAGCTGCTACACTTGTCCCAAACGAAGTACATTCATCGGGTACTTCAGCGTTTCGGGATAGACGGGTCGAAGAAAGTGAGTTCCCTTCTTGCGGCTCACTTTAAGCTCACTGAGGAGCAGTGTCCATCTACCGAGGACAAAAAGGAAGATATGGAGCGGGTTCCATATGCCTCAGCTGTGGGAAGCCTTATGTATGCCATGGTGTATACGAGGCCAGATATTGCTCATGCAGTTGGTACGGTTAGCAGGTATCTTTCAAATCCTGGAAGGGTACATTGGAGTGCGGTCAAGTGGATTCTACGATATCTTCAGGGCACTGCTGGTTGGAGACTTTCCTTTGGTGGTGACGAGCCGAAGCTGGTTGGGTATACCGACGCTGATATGGCTGGAGATGTAGACACGAGGCGATAGACTTCGGGCTACGTGATGATGTTTGCGGGAGGAGCGGTATCGTAGCAGTCGCGGTTGCAGAAGTGTGTTACCTTGTCGACGACAGAGGCAGAGTATATTACGGCGACGGAGGCTTGCAAGGAGTTGCTGTGGATGAAGAAGCTGCTGCAGGAAATATGACTGAAGCAAGAGCAGTATACTTTGCTTTACGACAGTCAGAGTGCTATTCACCTTGTAAAGAATCAGACGTTTCATAGCCGGTCCAAACACATCGAGACTCGGTATCATTGGATACGGGATGTGGTTGAGAAGAAGGACGCGGAGCTTGAGAAGGTTCATACAGATGACAACGGAGCTGATATATTCACAAAGATTCTACCAAGGGGGAAGTTTGAGTACTGCAGGCAGATCGTCGGGATGACGATATCCTCTCCATAGTTATGAAGGAGGAGATTTGTTGGAGTGGGTAGGGTTCCCAACCTATGTGGAGAAGATCCCGGAGTGCGACGAGCGCCGTTCGATGTCGGAGAAGCTCGGGAAGTAGGCGACGCGGAGTTGCTGCTGCTGCTGCCAACCCAAAGGGGGGTTCTGGACTGGGGCTGCCGAGTTCGGGCCGAACTCGGTCCCAGGGCGAGTTCGGGCCGAACTCGGTCTGGCCACTCCAGAATGTGGCCGATAGGTTCTGGTTGCCCGACACAGAGTTCTGGCCGAACTCTGTGTCGTCGGGGCTGAGCAGAAATTTGGGGTAATTTTTCACCGTTGGATTATATCTGATGGTCCAGATTTTGTTGCGGATTAGGGGAGTCAATATTAGGTTATTCCTAACCCTATTCATTGTAGAACATTATTGAAGAAAAGAGAGAGGAGGAGGCAAGAGTGCCATTGCAACTTCGGAAGAGAAGACGGAGGATTGAAGGTCATTTTTCGAAGGAGAATCGCGTACGGGTAATCTCTACTCGTCGTTCTCGCTCTTCGTAGCCTCATAATCATTGTTCTTACTTTTGAGTGTTGTGGGGATCCGATTTGGATCGGGAGGAGTTTGTAGAGGGTGTAATTCTTCTATTCCATTAGTGGAGGCTTCTCAGGGTTGGACTCCGATCGTCCCGTGGTTTTTCCCGCATGGGTTTTCCACGTCAAAAATTCTCTGTGTCTGCGTGGATTGTTTTGTGTGGTTGTTTTTGGGTTCGTGCGTTGTATTGCTCGGTCCTCTCGCAGGTACTCTCCGGTTTGGGGAAAGGTTTTCGCGTTTCTTTCCCAACATATACTTCATTATCATACTAGGTGGTACGGGGATTGATATAAGAAAAAGTGTGTATAGACCAACTTAATTTTTATTATTCTTCAGGATCGTTAACGTTCTTATGGCGGGAGTACTATCTCATTAATGTGACAATCCACAAATCTTATAGTAAAGAGATCGTCCGTCAAGGGTTCTAAATAGCGATGATCGATGATGAATCATAACCAATATAAATTCTCACTTCGAGGACACATTTTGGTACATTGCGATGACGCAACTGGCTCCTAGTTTGCACAACCGAAAATATATAAGTACGAAATGTTACTTTGTGCGCCTAGTAAGTAAGTGTAATACAAATAGAGTTGGATGGTAAAAGGCCTCATACATATCAACATGCTTGCATGTAATTTTTTTTGCATTGTCAAGCTTGATGGGCTTTATTATAGACATCAAACATACATGTGGCTAGCGAGTCGATGCATCAACCAATTAATACCATAAAATATTTAAATGGTCCCATGATGGTTACATCTGTCCATGGATATCCTTTTGAATCCTTTGTAGAAAAGAGGAAGGATCAAAGTATATCTTTTTCGAGGACGCTCTTGGATTCAATTTTCCCAAATAATATATTAGATAAAGCGTATTAGAATACGCGAGATCCTTAGTGATAGTTGTAGTGCCCCGTCCCGCTCAGTCAATCGGAGGAATCGAAACGCCGATGGCGTTCAGACTTAGCCTTACAACAGCGACTCGAAGACATCCCGGTCAAGGCGACCGCTGGCTCAGGTGGGGTAGTTTTGTGAACTTGCCTCATCTTAGCCTTCATATAATAAATCGTAGGTTTTCAACTTGCACAAGTATGCTTGATAATAAAAGAGACAAATCCACATAGCTAAAGGGAATAATCCCGACGGGTCGAATTAAGTTAGAATATGGAAAGGTCCAAAATGATCGTCTTAGAGTTGGTGCACGGCGTACTTTGAAAATGACACTCGGTCCTTCGTCCCATGACTTGGGAGAAGGAAAGTTGGTCTTCGACACAAAGTTATGAAATAGCCTAAGTCATAGGCGTCGCCTGCGTGAATGCTTGTTAAAGCATGCACGGTCCCGTCGAATTGTCCCGACACTTAAGTTGGCCTAAGTCATAGGCGTCGCCCGCGTAAATGCTCGACAAAGTATGTACGGTCCCGTCGAATTGTCCCGACACTTGAGTTGGCCTAAGTCATAGGCGTCGCCCACGTAAATGCTCGACAAAGCATGCACGTTTCCATAACACAAGGCTTGGCATAGCCTTTGCTCGTCCCTTGAGTCAAGTTATAGGCTCGATTCAGTTAGGCAAAGTTACGCCGATCGACCTAAGTCATTTCTAGTGCTGTCTCGCTCTTTCTGCGGTTGTCAAGTTAAATAGTCCCACGATCCCAAGGCCCGTCATATGAAGTATGACTTGGGCGATAGCGTCACGTAGATCGGAAGTCGGTTTGAGACACGATGGTACGGTCCTAGAGTTTTAAGGCACGAGCCACGGTTGATTCATTTATTTTGGAAAATGTCTAAACAGTTGTTCTTGAGACGAGTGAAATGATAGGGCAAGAAAGAAAGAAAGAAGAATGCTCACGACTGGGTCGTTGAGGCAAGAAAGAAGAGTGCTCGTGACTCCGGGTCGTCGAGGCAAGATCTCAGATGTAAGAAGTATTGAATTTAGCCCTGAAAGAGATGGTAACACTAAAGGCACAATGACTGTGTGAGACGTCAGTTTGAGTCGAGTCTTGCATGGTCATGCACAACTTGTCGACAAGGTAGAGTTTCCCCGTATGGCAACCGGTGGCGCCACGGGACCGTTGCGGGCAAAAAGGGAAACAACTATGGCTCTGGGAGCCTAAATAGCTGCGCCTGGGGCAAAGTATTCGGTGGACGCGGATAGAGCTAGCTACCCAAACCGGTCCATCCTATACTCAGCTAAAAAGGAGTCCACCATGGCTCTGGGAGTCAGTGACCAAATCATATAGATGAGTCGGCATGGCGGCAATCCGCGTGAGTGCCTTTGGATTGGGTTGAGTGCTGAATGTGTATGTACAAGTTAGAGTACAAATGTTTGGGCTTAAGAATGGCTACAACATAGGTGACGTGCTTCAGCACGAGATGTGGCATCGAGTCTTGAGTTGTCGGCATATAAGTGCATAAGTTGGTTGAGTTGTTGATTTTAAGTCGGGAAACCGTCGTAAGGCAAAGTTGGTTGAGTGACACTAAGATTCACGAGTCTTGATTGGGTCGGTTGGTGATCAAAGTAGCACGGGCCGCGAAGCGACGATATGGTTAAGTCTTAGTGAGATGCGAGACATGGCCTCAATATGGATTTCGTAGCACGGTCACATGGAAAAGGAGTCTATCGTGTAGCTGCATCTCTGATTTTGGCCGTAAGGCAAACACAACTTGATAGGTTAACGTTGTTGGCACGAGAAGTGGTCTAGGGACAAAGTATGAGTTAACGTTGACATTGCAAGCATGCGATGGTTCTGATACACAAGTTGTGCTAAGATACCGGTCCTAAAACTGATCCTAAGGCAAGAGTAGAAAGATAATACAAAAGGGGGCAATGTTGCACAAAGTAAAGTAAACGTGTTGGTTTTGTATGGGTGGGCGAGGAGCTCATTCCACCAGTACAGTTGAGTACTGACACCCCCATAGTTTACATGTGCAGGCACAGGTAGAAGCTCGTGGCGCGGAGCTCGCTTGGATGCGTCGAGGTATGGAGTTCCTTGGCTATTCGAAGCGTACGGCCGCAGGAAGACAGACTTATACGGGACATAATGTATGGACATCGCCTTCCGAAGCTTCCGCTGGATCAAGACTTGTAATTGAGAGATGAGAGAGAGCTGAGTGAACTTGTAAAATGTGAGAAGAGTGAGCTTGAGTGATTGTAATATTGGCCTTGCGCCCCCAATGTAACCGTTGTTTCAATATCAATAAAGAGCTTCCTTGAATGACTTGTGTTTTGTTCTAAATTCCGCTTCTGTTATTCAATGTCTCTGAGTGGGACTTCTGTGCGACGACCCCGTCGCAGCCGCTGAAATCGGCCGTTATGGAACCTGCCTTGCACGAGCGCAATCTAGGCCCGTACGGCATCACGCCTTAGCGAGGACGATCGCTCCTACAGGAGCGGGGCGTGACATAATGGTATCAGAGCACGGCTTTACGTCCTTGGACTATCGATTGAATTCTTTAACTCGTTGTATCCGCAAATTCTAAAATTGCTTCCGTAAGTTGATATCGTTGGTGCGCTCTCTCTCAATTGTCCCACGGGATGTCCATACAATAAGTCTATCTATTTTACAAAACATAGGAGAACGGTTTTTTGACAACAAAACAAAAAGATGGTTCGCGTAAGCACGGTTGGCTAAGTCGGGCTGGGCATATACACCAAAGTTGCGTCGACCTTAGAAAAGTCGAGTGTAGGAATTGAATTGTGTCGGACAAAAATGAGTTGAACTCGATTGAGTAAAGTGAGATGACTATCGATAGGGGTACTATCGAGCGACGATAACGTCGATGCGATATAGATGAGCGTGCTTGGAATTCGAGGAATGGTTCGAACGGGATTTGAAGAAGTAGATTTTGATTCGAATAATAAGTTGAGGATTTATTGAATGACTTCATCCCTGAGTGGTGTATGCGATAGCCTCAGGGATGTCGATCGATTGATTAAGAAAATTAATGTTGTGATTGATTCGAGGGATAATGATCAAACTTGAATTGAATGTCGAGGAGATTATCCAGTCGGACGATAGCATCATTCGTACGACTCAGAATTCGTTGCAAAAGAAGATCGTCAAGTTATGTATATCGTCGATGGTATTGAGGCGTATCAAAGATGATATGCGATAACTCGGGGGTACTCTGACTCGGCAAATGACGATCGTACAAGTGTTATTGTTCGGTTGGATACAATACTTAAGATTTTGACCGAGATGAATGTTGGATAAAAATGATTGTGTCTTGATGGTTATGCAGAAAACCACAACGTCGACGATCTTGTCTTGCGCGAGCGCAACTCTAGGCTCGCCCATGTGTTGCGTCAGGTTTGGGGCGATCGTTCCGCATGAGCGCTGACATGGTGATTCATGTCGTAGGAATGATCGAACTCGGAAAATCAGGACGCAGCAACGTTGATTGTCCCGACTTGTTGGCTTGATGCGAAGGTGGACTCGAGGATTGTAGGACTTATGATTGGCGAATGAGTGAAACTTGAGGATCGAGTAGGTCCAATCCGTGCATCGAGAATGAATTAGTCAGGACACAAAACAAGAGTTACGTCCCGATGAGAATGATTATCTCGCGGGAGCGTACATGGTGATTCGTGCCCACCGTGGATAATCTGACTCGCGTGAGATCGGGACACAACACATTGTTAAGTCGGATGACCTTGTGATTGATTTCGTGAATTGGGATAAATGACTTAGGGAGTATGGAATGTGAATCATGATTTAGCAGTAAATTATGTCGTAGCGTGCTTAACTTGAGAAGGATTGATTGGTGGATTATGTCGAACGTGTTCGAAGGGATAGACTATGCGAAGATGGTTTGTTGAATGAACGATATAAAAGATGTCGTAGAATTGGTTGAACGTAAGTTGTCATAGGATGGCTTTGCTGAATGACTCGGACTCCATGAGACAAAATATTGGGATGTGCGTAGGGAATCGATGCTCGAAGTTTAGAAATCGGAGTGATGCGAGCTTGGGTAGAAAAGCCCGTACTATCAACTTGGTTTGACCTTAGGAAGGGGTCAGTGTTGATATCGTTGTTTGGGAACTATGATTCCAATACTGACGGAAAGACATAGCCTAGCAGTTAGGCAGACGTTCCGGTACGGAGCGGTAGGAATGGTGAAGGCACCACTCATGAGGCTCGGTTGACATGCATGTATATCAAGGATGCTTGAATGCGTGCACGATCCGACTCGAGTGGTGATGGCGGGATTCACTATCACGAGGCTTGGTTGAAATGCATGTATTTTAGGGACGCCTAAGATATGTGTACGATCCATACTAAGTGATACGTTGAATTCAAGAAAGATTTGAGGAACGAAGAAGTATCGAGGATTTTGAGATCGTAAGTTTTGAAGAAAGGATTGAGGGTAGCACGAGCGTGGCTCGGATTTGAGTAAGGCATAGGAAAATTGTGTGCGAGAGTTCTTGATTGTTGAGTAAAGTGATAGGTCAATAAGTAAGTACTCAGTTAGTTTCGAGGACGAAACTTTTTCTGAGTGGTGTATGATGTAGTGCCCCGTCCCGCTCAGACAATCGGAGGAATCGAAACGCCGACGGCGTTCAGACTTAGCCTTACAACGGCGACTCGAAGACATCCCGGTCAAGGCGACCGCTGGCTCAGGTGGGGTAGTTTCGGTGAACTTGCCTCATCTTAACCTTCATATAATAAATCGCATGTTTTCAACTTGCACAAGTAGGCTTGATAATAAAAGAGACGAATCCACATAGCTAAAGCGAATAATCCCGACGGATCGAATTGAGTTAGAATATGGAAAGGTCCAAAATGATCGTCTTAGAGTTGGTGCACGGCGTGCTTTGAAAATGACACTCGGTCCTTTGTCCCGTGGCTTGGGAGAAGGAAAGTTGGTCTTCGACACAAAGTTATGAAATAGCCTAAGTCATAGGCGTCGCCTGCGTGAATGCTTGTTAAAGCATGCACGGCCCCGTCGAATTGTCCCGACACTTGAGTTGGCCTAAGTCATAGGCGTCGCCCGCGTAAATGCTCGACAAAGCATGCACAGTCCCGTCGAATTGTCCCGACACTTGAGTTGGCCTAAGTCATAGGCATCGCCCGCATAAATGCTCGACAAAGCATGCACGTTTCCATAACGCAAGGCTTGGCATAGCCTTTGCTCGTCCCTTGAGTCAAGTTATAGGCTCGATTAAGTTAGACAAAGTTACGCCGATCGACCTAAGTCATTTCTAGTGTTGTCCCGCTCTTTCTGCGGTTGTCATGTTAAATAGTCCCACGATCCTAAGGCCCGTCATATGAAGTATGACTTGGGCGATAGCGTCGCGTAGATCGGAAGTCGGTTTGAGACACGATGGCACGGTCCTAGAGTTTTAAGGCACGGGCCACGGTTGATTCATTTATTTTGAAAAATGTCCAAACAGTTATTCTTAAGTTGAGTGAAATGATAGGGCAAGAAAGAAAGAAAGAAGAATGCTCACGACTGGGTCGTTGAGGCAAGAAAGAAGAGTGTTCGCGACTCCGAGTCATCGAGACAAGATATCCGATGTGAGAAGTATTGAATTTAGCCCTGAAAGAGATGGTAACACTAGAGGCACAATGACTGTGTAAGACGTCAGTTTGAGTCGAGTCTTGCATGGTCATGGACAACTTGTCGACAAGGTAGAGTTTCCCCGTACAGCAACCTGTGGCGCCACGGGACCATTGCGGGCAAAAAGGAAAACAACTAATGCTCTGGGAGCCTAAATAGCTGCGCCTGGGGCAAAGAATTCGGTGGACGCGGATAGGGCTAGCTACCCAAACCGGTCCATCCTATATTCAGCTAAAAAGGAGTCCACCATGGCTCTGGGAGTCACTGACCAAATCATATAGATGAGTCGACTTGGCGGCAATCCGCGTAAGTGCCTTTGGATTGGGTTGAGTGCTGAATGTGTGTGTACAAGTTAGAGTACAAATGTTTGGGCTTAAGAATGGCTACAACATAGGCGACGTGCTTTGGCACGAGATGTGGCATCGAGTCTTGAGTTGTCGGCATATAAGTGCATAAGTTGGTTGAGTTGTTGATTTTAAGTCGGGAAACCGCCGTAAGGCAAAGTTGGTTGAGTGACACTAAGATTCACGAGTCTTGATTGGGTCGGTTGGTGATCAAAGTAGCACGGGCCACGAAGCGGCGATATGGTTAAGTCTTAGTGAGATGCGAGGCATGGCCTCAATATGGATTTCGTAGCACGGTCACATGGAAAAGGAGTCTATCGTGTAGCTGCGTCTCTGATTTTGGCCGTAAGGCAAACACGACTTGATAGGTTAACGTTGTTGGCACGAGAAGTGGTCTAGGGACAACGTATGAGTTAACGTTGACATTGCAAGCACGGGATGGTTCTGATACACAAGTTGTGCTAAGATACCGGTCCTAAAACTCATCCTAAGACAAGAGTAGAAAGACAATACAAAAGGGGGCAATGTTGCACAAAGTAAAGTAAACGTGTTAGTTTTGTATGGGTGGGCGAGGAGCTCATTCCACCAGTACAGTTGAGTACTGACACCCACATAGTTTATATGTGCAGGCACAGGTAGAAGCTCGTGGCGTGGAGCTCGCTTGGATGCGTCGAGGCACGGAGTTCCTTGGCGATTCGAAGCGTGCGGCCGCAGGAAGACAGACTTATACGGGACATAATGTATGGACATCGCCTTCCGAAGCTTCCGCTGGATCAAGACTTGTAATTGAGAGATGAGAGAGAGCTGAGTGAACTTGTAAAATGTGAGAAGAGTGAGCTTGAGTGATTGTAATATTAGCCTTGCGCCCCCAATGTAACCGTTGTTTCAATATCAATAAAGAGCTTCCTTGAATGACTTGTGTTTTGTTCTAAATTCCGCTGCTGTTATTCAATGTCTCTGTGTGGGACTTCTGTGCAACGACCCCATCGTAGCCGCTGAAATCGGCCGTTATGGAACCTGCCTTGCACGAGCACAATCTAGGCTCGTGCGGCATCACGCCTTAGCGAGGACGATCGCTCCTACGGGAGCGGGGCGTGACAATAGTAAGGTATTTTTCATGTGTAGATTAAGGATAGGACGCATGAAGTCTCGACACATGTGACCCAGACGGTCATGCCAAAGCATAAACATGCTCATCTTGGTTGAAGAAGGGCCGATAACGTGATGGGCTTCTATTGCTCAAATTTTTGTAGAGTATAACTCATTCTAGAGGTCATTTTTCCATGATATATTTCTTCCCTTATGCTTTGGAAGTTATGCAAAGATACTACGCTCAATTTAATTTCTTCAGTGGTGTCACGCCCCAGAACCAAAATACTGGAGAGCGGGGGCAGACATAGCCAGCTACGTATATTGAAATGGAAACCACCTCGATATACGGTCACGGCTGTCTAGATATGTGTGGGTTTTCTACAAGCCAACAGTCTCTTATGGTCATGAACAAGCCTAGTGTCTCAATCACTACAAGTAAGTAAAGTCGTAAGATGTATGATCATTAAATATACAATAAAAGGCGTCCCAAATATTACATATCAGCTGATCATGAAGCTAGTCATACAAAATGCGAGGACTAGCAAGAGTTTAAGTCATACATGATCAACCCTAGGATTTGTTAATCATGTTTACAGCCCGTAGGCAGACAGTAAGTAAAAAGTGCATCGAGCTAACAGGTGCTCGTCGACTAAACGCCTCAAAAGAATAACTTTACAATAGAGTGAGTGAAACAAAATAGAAAACCCACTCTTGGCCCGGATTCCGTCTAGTGTTCACCATTGAACTGGAAGCTTGGTAGATCCTCGGGAGCTGCTCCGAAATCTGGCCACACAAAACCAGCTGGGTCAACCCCAAAAAGAGCAAGTGCCACAAGGTGGCCACGAAATAAGAACAAAAGCCAGCAATCAGCACAGAAAATCTAATATTAAAACTAAAATTACGAAAACATGTCAGGATGATATACGACGAGATAACCATGGAACTATTTCGATAGCCAGGTTACAACCCGTAAACCAAACAAGGACCGGGGTTGTAACCCTTCATCTGAACAGAGCTTGGTTTCCCACCATTTATCGGCAAGATAAGTAATGTAAGTAATCAAGACAGGAAGCAATCTTGCATGGGATCAAGACATGACTAGACTGGTTATACCTCATTCAATCAATCACGGCCAAGCAGATCCTACGGCTTACTACTTTAACTAACTAGGGTTATCACAGGCCTAATTACTAACAAGATGCAGTGAGATTGTTCCACAGCCACAAGCCCTGCAGACCATCCAGGTTACCCAGGACGAAAGATTAGGGTTGAATTCAGGTGGGTACATCGTCCAGGAAACGCATGTACCCTTAGGTGACTTAGAGGGTGCAACACGCGACGGTGTGCTGGAAATGTGCCCTACTCGACGGCAGGCTACAGATCCCAAGAGCGCCCAGGTAACGGGATTGCCTGTAGCTGTGTCATCTCTTCATAACTACTGAGTTATTCTAGTTATTAACCTTAATCCATTTTAGTAGGTACTCCTGACCGTGGTACTCAGGAGTCCCCTCCTAGACATGATGCAAGACAGGACAAGTGGATTTAACAAACAAGCAAGAAGAACCACCCACGGTGTCAAGGCAGGTCAAGTTAAATTATCAAGATAAATCATGTCAGGGTACTTGTCAGGAGTGCGCCACGACGGGCCACTATCATGTCAGGTTGGTCATGTCAGGAGTGCACCACCACGGGTCACTGTCGTGTTATGCTAGTTCCTTGTCATATCATGCCATGTACAATAGTCATTCCAAATATATTAAGTAAAATCAAGTTTATGACAAAAAGGCGTAAGGATATAAAATGGGCGTAAAATATCTAATAAAATATCAATATACAGGGCTATAGAAGAGCCAAGCTTAAGGAAATAAGACCAAAACTCCAAGAGCCAATGGGTTAAGCAAGGGGTCAGGGGAGCAGCGTAGGTGAAAAGTCACGCACACTACAGGAAGCAGCGTAGGTGAAAAGTCACACACGCTGAGAGAGCAGCGTAGGTGAAAAGTCACGCACGCTCAAGGAGCAGCGTAGGTAAAAAGTCACGCACGCTCAAGGAGCAGCGTAGGTGAAAAGTCACGCACGCTACAGGGAGCAGCGTAGGTGAAAAGTCACGCACGCTCAAGGAGCAGCGTAGGTGAAAAGTCACGCACGCTACAGTGAGCAGCGTAGGTGAAAAGTCACGCACGTACAGGGAGCAGCGTAGGTGAAAAGTCACGCACGCTCAAGGAGCAGCGTAGGTGAAAAGTCACGCACGCTCAAGGAGCAGCATAGGTGAAAAGTCACGCACGCTACAGGGAGCAGCGTAGGTGAAAAGTCACGCACGCTACAGGGAGCAGCGTAGGTGAAAAGTCACGCACGCTACAGGGAGCAGCGTAGGTGAAAAGTCACGCACGCTCAAGGAGACACGCTTCCAACAGGAAGCGTACCTAAGTCTGCGTACGCAGCGCTAAAGAGCGCGCGTAGCTCAGGGTGCGTAAGCTAAACAGCTCTGCACACTGCTCACTGTATTCTCCATACAGCAAGAATAACCATGGATGAACCCAAGGCTTCAAAGCATCATAACTTGGCCATCCGAACTCCAAATCCAGATTTCCAAAGTTCCAACTTGGGTAGAATTGAATGCTCTTCCACTTGGAAACACCGAAACCCATGAAAATCCAACTTAAAGAGATCAAACCATACAAAATCCGAAAATAGAAATAACTTAGATCTAGAGCAAAGGAGACTTCAAATCACAAAACACCAAGTTCTAATATTGATCACCATGTCCTAATCTAGCAAATGAACCAAGAAAATAGGGCTCTCATAAAGTGGCAAGGTGCACTTGCCTAGGGTTAGGAGAGTTGTGGAGGAAGGAGAAGAAGAAGAAGAAGAAGGAAATTAATGGTGGAAGTTATGAGGAGAGAGAGTGGTAGGTGGAGAATATAAAGAGGGTGGGTTATGGTGTGTTGAAGGTGGAGTGTAGGTTAAGGTGTTCCAATGCATAATAAACCAAATCAAACTAACCCAATCCAACCAATTAAAACCGAACCATGCCAAAAACTAAAATACGGGAAATACCGAAATCCTACAAGTTAAGAAAAAATAAAAAAAATACATGCCAAAATCCAGATACGAGTATAAATATGAAATACGGGAAATACGGGAAATGAGGGTGACAACTCTACCCACCTTAAAAGAATTTCGTCCTCGAAATTCAATCAAGGAGCTAGAGATTGCCACGACAAGCTACACTAAGCACAGGCAAGCTACACTAAGCAGTCCAATCATACAATGCAAGCAAGGAAGGGAAAATGTAAGGCATAAGAAAGACATTATACCTCACGAGTCAAACAGGTAGGGATATCGCGATCGGATGTCGTCCTCACGCTCCCACGTTGACTCACCTAGAGAGTGATGACCCCAAGCAACACGGACTAATTTAATAGTCTTGTTCTTGAGTATCTTTTCCCTCCGGTCCAAGATAGATACGGGCCTCTCCTCATACGAAAGGTTGGTACCAACAACCAATTCCGAATGGTCTAGGATGTGGCTCGGGTCCGAAATATACCGTCGTAATTGGGACACATGGAATACATCATGCACCTCACTTAGCGACGGCGGAAGAGCGAGACGATAGGATACATCTCCTACTCGCTCTAGAATATCGAACGGCCCTATATACCTAGGACTAAGCTTTCCCCGCATGTCGAAGCGAATGACGTCGCGGTTAGGCGAGATCCTAAGGAATACATGGTCGCCGACAGCAAATTCTAAGGGACGCCGATGAGCATCGGCCCAATGGCGCTGGCGGTCCTGGGCAACTCGAAGGTGATCTCTGACCTTCCTGACCACTTCAACCGTCTGGGAAATCAACTCGGGTCCGAGCATCTGCCTCTCTCCGACATCGTCTCATGCTAGCGGGGATCTGCACTTCCTGCCATAGAGAGCCTCGAAGGGTGCCATCTGGATACTGGCCTGATAACTGTTATTGTACGAGAATTCTACCAGGTGCAGATGATTCTCCTATGAACCACCGAAGTCAAGGGTACAGGATCTCAATATATCCTCAAGAGTCTGGATTGTACGCTCTGATTGACCATCCGTCTGTGGGTGATAAGATGAGCTGAACTGAAGACGAGTCCCCAAACTCTTCTGCAAGCTGCGCCAAAAGTGTGATGTGAATCTTGAATCCCTGTCTGAGGTGATGCTGACTGGCACACCGTGAAGCCTGACGATCTGCCTGAGATACATCTCTGCTAACTGTGTCGTCGACTGTCCAACTCTGAATGGAAGAAAGTGTACCACCTTGGTAAGCCTGTCCACAATTACCCAAATAGCATCTCTGCCGGCCGGGGATCTGGGCAATCCGGTCGCAAAATCTATGGTTATATGCTCACATTTCCATTCTGGGATCGGTAAGGGTTGAAGAAGTCCAGCGGGCCTCTGATGTTCAGCTTTAACCTGTTGGCAAACCAAACACCGAGAGACAAACCGGGCTATCTCCCTCTTCATGCCATTCCACCAAAAATACTGACAAATGTCACGGTACATCTTCGTACCACCCGGATGAATAGAATACTGTGAACTGTGGGCTTCTGCCATGACTTTATGTCTGATATCTCCACTAGGTACACAAAGACGAGTGCCGTGCCGAAGTGTACCGTCTTCATGGATACATAACTCTGGCCTTCTTCCTACTTCACACTCTGCTCTGAGTCGCTGAAGCTTGGAATCTGCTGACTGCGCCATCCAGATCCTCTTAACTATGCTGGAATGAACCTGTAGACTGGCCATCAATGCCACACTAGTAGGAAGAACCACTTCAATTCCTATCTTCTGAAGATCTGCCAATAATTCTGGTTGCGCCGTCAGGAGATAAACTCTGGCTCTCTTGCTCAATGCATCTGCTACAACGTTGGCCTTCCCGGGATGATACTGCAAATCCATATCATAATCCACTAGTAGCTCGAGCCATCTTCTCTGCCGCATATTAAGGTCCTTCTGGGTGAAAACATACTTCAGGCTCTTATGATCAGTAACGATCTCCACTCTATCTCCGTACAAGTAGTGTCTCCACAACTTCAAAGCAAACACTACCGCCGCCAATTCCAAGTCGTGGGTCGGGTAATTCTTCTCATGATCACGTAGTTGACGTGACGCATAAGATATTACCTTCCCATGCTGCATCAAGACACACCCCAATCATCTCCCTGAAGCGTCGCAATAAACTGTGAATCCTCCGGTCCCATCTGGAAGGGTGAGAATGGGAGCCGTTATCAAACCTCGCTTCAACTTCTCAAATGATTCCTGACACTCTGCTGTCCAAACAAATGACACATCTTTGCGGGTCAACTGGGTCATCGGCACTGAAATCCTCGCAAAATCTGAAACGAACCGCCGGTAGTAGCCGGCCAATCCAAGAAAGCTGCGAACCTCTGCCACTGAGCTGGGTACCAGCCATGACTCGATAGCCACAATCTTCTGGAGATCTACTTCCACTCCTCCTCGGGTAATGATGTGACCCAAGTACGAAATGCGATCGAGCCAGAACTCGCATTTACTGAACTTAGCGTACAACTGATGCTCCCTAAGCGTATGAAGGATGACTCTGAGATGCTGCTCATGCTCTGCTTCACTCTTGCTGTAGACCAGGATGTCATCCAAGAACACAATCACAAACTGATCCAAGTAAGGCATGAAAATGCGATTCATGAGGTCCATGAATACGGCCGACGCATTGGTCGCTCCAAAGGGCATAACAAGGAACTCCCAATGCCCATACCTCGATCTGAATGCTGTCTTCAGGATGTCCTGCTCTCTGACTCTGATCTGGTGGTATCCCGACCGCAAGTCGATCTTCGAGAACACTGAAGCCCCTCTGAGCTGATCAAACAAGTCATCTATCCTCGAAAGAGGGTATCTGTTCTTGATTGTCACCGAATTCAAGGTACGATAATCAACACAAAGCCTGGACGTACCATCCTTGTTTTTCACAAGAAGCATCGGGGCTCCCCAAGGCGATCCACTTGTACGGATGAATCCCTTGGTCCTCAGTTCTTCAATCATCTTGTACAAAATCTCCAACTCTGAAGGCGCCATCCTGTAGACTCGCTCTGATACTGGTGCTGTCCCGGGAATCAAGTCTATAGTGAACTCAATCTCCCGTTCTGGCGGTATCCCTGGAAGCTCCTCTGGAAAGATATCTGGAAACTCTTCAACTATCCGGGGTAACTGCACTGCTGCTACTGCCATCCGCAATGCTGGAGAAGATGGCTCTACTGCGCCTCTAGAAAACGAAAACTCTGGCTCGCCGGAGATACTAAAGACAACTCTGCCAATATGGCAGTCTATCCTAGCATACTGGTTCCTCAACCAATCCATGCCTAGGACTATATCATAGTCTGCCATAGAAAACTCTATGAATCTAGCGAGGAATTCCCTACCGCTAACTACGATCCGACACGAGGAAAACACTCGATCTACTCCCATAAGACCATTACCAGTAAGTATATTGAGCCTCACTGATAATGACTCGGGCTCCAATCCTATCAGTGTCGCAAATCGTTCAGACATAAATGAATGCGATGCACCAGAATCAAATAATACAGACGCTGGAGAGGAGTTGACGAGAATAGTACCTGCCACAACCTCACCTGGTGCAACTTCTTCTTCCATAGCCATCATCATGGCCTGACCTCTAGCTGCGGGTCCCCTCTGCTGGAAACCTCTCTGCCTATTCTGGGTCTGAGCTTGGGCTTGTGCATACTGCTGGGGGTGTTGTTGCTGGAATGCCTGAGACTGAGGCGGCAAGGGCCTCGAAGACTGATACTGCTGCTGCTGAACTGGTGCTGGGGCCGGTCCTCTTACCGAAGAGCTAGAAAGGTTGGATGCTGATGAACCACCCCTATTCGGGCAAGCCCCTATCCTATGATCTGCTGCTCCACAAGCCAGGCACAATCCCTGCGCCCTGCGGCAGTCTGCCACCACATGCCCTGGCTTCCCGTAATGAGAACATCCCATCGCGGAAGTCTGCTTCTGCTTCTGCTGCTGCGGGTACGTCGGGGTCGAATGCTGAACCGACGTTACTGAGGCTGCCCGCCTCGGAGTTCCAATGGTCAATCCCCTAGCTGCCAGGGCTGGAGCTGATGATTGGTGCATCTGACTGTGGGACCGCTTCCTACTTCCGGTCCTATCCACGATCCTCTGGGAGGTATACTCATGCCTCCTAGCTGCTCTCAAGACTGCATCGAACGTCTGGTGCTCGAACTGCTCAACCGCCAACAAGATCTCCAAATGCAGTCCCTGCTGGAACCGCTGGGCCCTATCAAACTCGGTCGCCACCAAGGTGGAGGCAAACCTACTGAGCCTAGAAAACTCCGATGCATAACTGTCGACTATTCTGCCTCCTTGCTTCAAGTTGGTAAATCTGGTCTGCAGGTCGTATCGAGCCACAGCATCGAAATACTTCGTCTGGAATCTCTCTCTAAATACTGCCCAAGCAATGGGTGCCACTAATCCCATGGCTTGTGCCGCCCACCAACTGCGAGCCAAGTCCAACAACTGTAGGCGTACCACCGCCACCGTCTCATTCTCAGGTGTCCTAGCTGCTTCCAGAATCACCTCGGTATCCTGAAGCCATGCATCTGCGGCAATCGCATCCTCGGTGCCGTCGAAGAAAAGAGGGTTCAATCGCTTGAAGCTATTCGCCGCCTGGTTCCCTGGATGTCCGCCTCGGGTCAAAGCATCTTGAACTGTCTGGTGCAGGGCGTCGCTTCGACGGTCCTGGGAAGCTATCAAGGTTCTGATGAGGCCTACTAAGGTACCATCATCTGGCTCTGCGGGCTGGACGGGACGAACTGGTGACTCTCCTCCAGTAGGCACAACTCTAGAGGCTACCCCAGAATGCCGGGCTTGATCTCCAGGTTGCTGCTGGCTCACGGAAGGTGCTCCTCCTCGTCGATCGGTAGGACCAGGTACAGTGCCGCTGAAGAAGATGACACAGGGAACAATAAGGAAAGGACCAGGACAGATCAACGATATAAGCACAGGATCAGGACAAGAATCCAGGGATTCAGAGGATACAAACAGAGATCAAGAACGAGTACTGATTGAGACATCTATCTGGTAAACCCTCATATTTCTTGATTGACAAGACCTGCATGGGCCACCACTTAAACCATGTCACGCCCCAGAACCAGAATACTGGAGAGCGGGGGCAGACATAGCCAGCTACGTATATTAAAATGGAAACCACCTCGATATACGGTCACGGCTGTCTAGATATGTAAGGGTTTTCTACAAGCCAACAGTCTCTTATGGTCATGAACAAGCCTAGTGTCTCAATCACCACAAGTAAGTAAAGTCGCAAGATGTATGATCATTAAATATACAATAAAAGGCGTCCCAAATATTACATATCAGCTGATCATGAAGCTAGTCGTACAAAATGCGAGGACTAGCAAGAGTTTAAGTCATACATGATCAACCCTAGGATTTGTTAATCATGTTTACAGCCCGTAGGCAGACAGTAAGTAAAAAGTGCATCGAGCTAACAGGTGCTCGTCGACTAAACGCCTCAAAAAAATAACTTTACAATAGAGTGAGCGAAACAAAATAGAAAACCCACTCTTGGCCCGGATTCCATCTAGTGTTCACCATTGGGCTGGAAGCTTGGTAGATCCTCGGGAGCTGCTCCAAAATCTGGCCACACAAAACCAGCTGGGTCAACCCCAAAAAGAGCAAGTGCCACAAGGTGGCCACGAAATAAGAACAAAAGCCAGCAATCAGCACAGAAAATCTAATATTAAAACTAAAATTACGAAAACATGTCAGGATGATATACGACGAGATAACCATGGAACTATTTCGATAGCCAGGTTACAACCCGTAAACCAAACAAGGACCGGGGTTGTAACCCTTCATCTGAACAGAGCTTGGTTTCCCACCATTTATCGGCAAGATAAGTAATGTAAGTAATCAAGACATGAAGCAATCTTGCATGGGATCAAGACATGACTAGACTGGTTATACCTCATTCAATCAATCACAGCCAAGCAGATCCTACGGCTTACTACTTTAACTAACTAGGGTTATCACAGGCCTAATTACTAACAAGATGCAGTGAGATTGTTCCACAGCCACAAGCCCTGCAGACCATCCAGGTTACCCAGGACGAAAGATTAGGGTTAAATTCAGGTGGATACATCGTCCAGGAAACGCATGTACCCTTAGGTGACTTAGAGGGTGCAACACGCGACGGTGTGCTGGAAATGTGCCCTACTCGACGGCAGGCTACAGATCCCAAGAGCACCCAGGTAACGGAATTGCCTGTAGCTGTGTCATCTCTTCATGACTACTGAGTTATTCTAGTTATTAACCTTAATCCATTTTAGTAGGTACTCCTGACCGTGGTACTCAGGAGTCCCCTCCTAGACATGATGCAAGACAGGACAAGTGGATTTAGCAAGAAGGACCACCCACGGTGTCAAGGCAGGTCAAGTTAAATTATCAAGATAAATCATGTCAGGGTACTTGTCAGGAGTGCGCCACGACGGGCCACTATCATGTCAGGTTGGTCATGTCAGGAGTGCACCACCACGGGTCACTGTCGTGTTATGCTAGTTCCTTGTCATATCATGCCATGTACAATAGTCATTCCAAACATATTAAGTAAAATCAAGTTTATGACAAAAAGGCGTAAGGATATAAAATGGGCGTAAAATATCTAATAAAATATCAATATACAGGGCTATAGAAGAGCCAAGCTTAAGGAAATAAGACCAAAACTCCAAGAGCCAATGGGTTAAGCAAGGGGTCATGGGAGCAGCGTAGGTGAAAAGTCACGCACACTACAGGAAGTAGCGTAGGTGAAAAGTCACGCACGCTGAGAGAGCAGCGTAGGTGAAAAGTCACGCACGCTCAAGGAGCAGCGTAGGTGAAAAGTCACGCACGCTACAGGGAGCAGCGTAGGTAAAAAGTCACGCACGCTCAAGGAGCAGCGTAGGTGAAAAGTCACGCACGCTACAGGGAGCAGCGTAGGTGAAAAGTCACGCACGCTACACGGAGCAGCGTAGGTGAAAAGTCACACACGCTCAAGGAGCAGCGTAGGTGAAAAGTCACGCACGCTCAAGGAGCAGCGTAGGTGAAAAGTCACGCACGCTACAGGGAGCAGCGTAGGTGAAAAGTCACGTACGCTACAGGGAGCAGCGTAGGTGAAAAGTCACGCACGCTACAGGGAGCAGCGTAGGTGAAAAGTCACGCACGCTCAAGGAGACAAGCTTCCAACAGGAAGCGTACCTAAGTCTGCGTACGCAGCGCTAAAGAGCGCGCGTAGCTCAGGTGCGTAAGCTAAACATCTCTGCACACTGCTCACTGTCTTCTCCATACAGCAAGAATCACCATGGATGAACCCAAGGCTTCAAAGCATCATAATTTGGCCATCCGAACTCCAAATCCAGATTTCCAAAGTTCCAACTTGGGTAGAATTGAATGCTCTTCCACTTGGAAACACCGAAACCCATGAAAATGCAACTTAAAGAGATCAAACCATACAAAATCCGAAAATAGAAATAACTTAGATCTAGAGCAAAGGAGACTTCAAATCACAAAACACCAAGTTCTAATGTTGATCACCATATCCTAATCTAGCAAATGAACCAAGAAAATAGGGCTCTCATAAAGGGCAAGGTGCACTTGCCTAGGGTTAGGAGAGTTGTGGAGGAAGGAGAAGAAAAAGAAGAAGGAAATTAATGGTGGAAGTTATGAGGAGAGAGAGTGGTAGGTGGAGAATATAAAGAGGGTGGGTTGTGGTGTGTTGAAGGTGGAGTGTAGGTTAACGTGTTCCAATGCATAATAAACCAAATCAAACCAACCCAATCCAACCAATTAAAACCGAACCATGCCAAAAACCCAAAATACGGGAAATACCGAAATCCCACAAGTTAAAAAAATAAAAAAATACATGCCAAAATCCAGATACGAGTATAAATACGAAATACGAGAAATACGGGAAATGAGGGTGACAACTCTACCCACCTTAAAAGAATTTCGTCCTCGGAATTCAATCAAGGAGCTAGAGATTGCCACGACAAGCTACACTAAGCACAGGCAAGCTACACTAAGCAGTCCAATCATACAATCATACAATGAAGCAAGGAAGGGAAAATGTAAGACATAAGAAAGATATTATACCTTACGAGTCAAACAGGTAGGGATATCGCGATCGGATGTCGTCCTCACGCTCCACGTTGACTCACCTAGAGAGTGATGACTCCAAGCAACACGGACTAATTTAATAGTCTTGTTCTTAAGTATCTTTTCCCTCCGGTCCAAATAGACACGGGCCTTCCTCATACGAAAGGTTGGTACCACAACCAATTCCGAATGGTCTAGGATGTGGCTCGGGTCCGAAAATACCATCATAATGGGACACATGGAATACATCATGCACCTCACTTAGCGACGGCGGAAGAGCGAGACGATAGGATACATCTCCTACTCGCTCTAGAATATCGAACGGCCTATATACCTAGGACTAAGCTTTCCCGCATGCCGAAGTGAATGACGTCGCGGTAGGCGAGATCCTAAGAAACATGGTCGTCGACAACAATTCTAAGGGACGCGATGAGCATCGGCCCAATGGCGCTGGCGGTCCTGGGCAACTCGGAGGTGATCTCTGACCTTCCTGACCACTTCAACGTCTGGGAAATCAATCGGGTCGAGCATCTGCCTCTCTCCGATATCGTTCCATGCTAGCGGGGATCTGCACTTCCTGCCATAGAGAGCTCGAAGGGTGCCATCTAGATACTGGCCTGATAATGTTATTGTACGAGAATTCCACCAGGTGCAGATGATTCTCCCATGAACCACCGAAGTCAAGGGTACAGGATCTCAATATCCTCAAGAGTCTGGATTGTGCGCTCTGATTGACCATCCGCTGTAGGATAAGCTGAGCTGAACTGAAGACGAGTCCCCAAACTCTTCTGCAAGCTGCGCCAAAAGTGTGATGTGAATCTTGAATCCCTGTCTGAGGTGATGCTGACTGGCACACCGTGAAGCCTGACGATCTGCTGAGATACATCTCTGCTAACTGCGCCGTCGACTGTCCAACTCTGAATTGGAGAAAGTGTGCCACCTTGGTAAGCCTGTCCATAATTACCCAAATAGCATCTCTGTCGGTCGGGGATCTGGACAATCCGGTCACGAAATCCATGGTTATATGCTCCCATTTCCATTCTGGGATCGGTAAGGGTTGAAGAAGTCCAGCGGGCCTCTGATGTTCAGCTTTAACCTGTGGCAAACCAAACACCGAGAGACAAAACCGAGCTATCTCCCTCTTCATGCCATTCCACCAAAAATGCTGACGAATGTCACGGTACATCTTCGTACCACCCGGATGAATAGAATCTGTGAACTGTGGGCTTCTGCCATGACTTCCTGTCTGATATCTCCACTAGGTACACAAAGACGAGTGCCGTGCCGAAGTATACCGTCTTCATGGATACATAACTCTGGCCTTCTTCCTGCTTCACACTGCTCTGAGTCGCTGAAGCTTGGAATCTGCTGACTACGCCATCCGGATCTCTCAACTATGCTGGACTGAACCTGTAGACTGGCCATCAATGCCACACTAGTAGGAAGAACCACTTCAATTCCCATCTTCTGAAGATCTGCCAATAATTTTGGTTGCACCGTCAGGAGATAAACTCCGGCTCTCCTGCTTAATGCATCTGCTACAACGTTGGCCTTCCGGGATGATACTGTAAATCCATATCATAATCCACTAGTAGCTCGAGCCATCTCTGTCGCTATTAAGGTCCTTCTGGGTGAAAACATACTTCAGGCTCTTATGATCAGTAAAGATCTCCACTCTATCTCTACGTACAAGTAGTGTCTCCACAACTTCAAAGCAAACACTACCGCCGCCAATTCCAAGTCGTGGGTCGGGTAATTCTTCTCATGATCACGTAGTTAACGTGACGTATAGGATATTACTTCCTATGCTGCATCAAGACACACCCTAATCCTCTGCCTGAAGCGTTGCAATAAACTGTGAATCCTCCGGTCCCATCTGGAAGGGTGAGAATGGGAGCCGTTATCAAACCTCGCTTCAACTTCTCAAATGATGACACTCTGCTGTCCAAAAAATGGCACATCTTTGCGGGTCAACTGGGTCATCGGCGCTGAAATCCTCGTAAAATCTGAAACGAACTGTCGGTAGTAGCCGGCCAATCCAAGAAAGCTGCGAACCTCTGCCACTGAGCTGGGTACCGGCCATGACACGATAGCCACAATCTTCTGGAGATCTACTTCCACTCCTCCTCGGGTAATGATGGACCCAAGTACGAAATGTGATCGAACCAGAACTCGCATTTACTGAACTTGGCGTACAACTGATGCTCCCTAAGCGTCTGAAGGACGACTCTGAGATGCTGCTCATGCTCTGCTTTACTCTTGCTGTAGACCAGGATGTCATCCAAGAACACAATCACAAACTGGTCCAAGTAAGGCATGAAAATGCGATTCATGAGGTCCATGAATACGGCCGACGCAATGGTCGCTCCAAAGGGCATAACAAGGAACTCCCAATGCCCATACCTCGATCTGAATGCTGTCTTCGGGATGTCCTGCTCTTGACTTGATCTGGTGGTATCCCGACCGCAAGTCGATCTTCGAGAACACTGAAGCCCTCTGAGCTGATCAAACAAGTCATCTATCCTCGGAAGAGGGTATCTGTTCTTGATTGTCACCGAATTCAAGGTACGATAATTAACACATAGCCTGGACGTACCATCCTTCTTTTTTGCAAGAAGCATCGGGGCTCCCCAAGGCGATCCACTTGCACGGATGAATCCCTTGGTCCTCAGTTCTTCAATCATCTTGTACAAAATCTCCAATCTGAAGGCGCCATCCTGTAGACTCGCTCTGATACTGGTGCTGTCCCGGGAATCAAGTCTATAGTGAACTCAATCTCCCGCTCTGGCGGCATCCCTGGAAGCTCCTCTGGAAAGACATCTGGAAACTCTTCAACTATCCGGGGTAACTGCACTGCTGCTACTGCCATCCGCAATGCGGGGAAGATGGCTCTACTGCGCCTCTAGAAAACAAAACTCTGGCTCGGGGATACTAAAGACAACTCTGCAAATATGGCAGTCTATCCTAGTATACTGGTTCCTCAACCAATCCATGCCTAGGACTACATCATAGTCTGCTATAGGAAACTCTATGAATCTAGCGGGGAACTCCCTACGCTAACTACGATCCGACACAAGAAAAACACTCGATCTACTCCCATAAGACCATTACCAGTAAGTATATTGAGCCTCACTGATAATGACTCGGGCTCCAATCCTATCCGTGTCGCGAATCGTGCAGACATAAATGAATGCGATGCACCAGAATCAAATAATACAGACGCTGGAGAGGAGTTGACGAGAATAGTACCTGCCACAACCTCACCTGGTGCAACTTCTTCTTCCATAGCCATCATCATGGCCTGACCTCTAGCTGCGGGTCCCCTCTGCTGGAAACCTCTCTGCCTATTCTGGATCTGAGCTTGGGCTTGTGCATACTGCTGGGGGTGTTGTTGCTGGAATGCCTGAGACTGAGGCGGCAAGGGCCTCGAAGACTGATACTGCTGCTGCTGAACTGGTGCTGGGGCCGGTCCTCTCACCGAAGAGCTAGAAGGGTTGGATGCTGATGAACCACCCTATTCGGGCAAGCCCCTATCCTATGATCTGCTGCTCCACAAGCCAGGCACAATCCCTGCGCCCTGCGGCAGTCTGCCACCACATGCCCTGGCTTTCCGCAATGAGAATATTCCATCGCGGAAGTCTGCTTCTGCTTCTGCTGCTGCGGGTAGTCGGGGTCGAATGCTGAACCGACGTTACTGAGGCCGCCCACCTCGGAGTTCCAATGGTCAATCCCTAGTTGCCGGGGCTGGAGCTGATAATTGGTACATCTGACTGTGGGACCGCTTCCTACTTCCGGTCCTATCAATGATCCTCTGGGAGGTATACTCATGCCTCCTAGCTGCTCTCAAGACTGCATCGAACGTCTGGTGCTCGAACTGCTCAACCGCCAACAAGATCTCCAAATGCAGTCCCTGCTGGAACCGCTGGGCCCTATCAAACTCGGTCGCCACCAAGATGGAGGCAAACCTACTGAGCCTAGAAAACTTGATGCATAACTGTCGACTGTCTGCCTCCTTGCTTCAAGTTGGTAAATCTGGTCTGCAGGTCGTATCGAGCCACAGCATCGAAATACTTCGTCTGGAATCTCTCTCTAAATACTGCCCAAGCAATGGGTACCACTAATCCCATGGCTTGTGCCACCCACCAACTGCGAGCCAAGTCCAACAACTGCAGGCGTACCACCGCCACCTTCTCATTCTCAGGTGTCCTAGCTGCTTCCAGAATCACCTCGGTATCTTGAAGCCATGCATTCGCGGCAATCGCATCCTCGGTGCCGTCGAAGAAAGGAGGGTTCAATCGCTTGAAGCTGTTCGTCGCCTGGTTCCCTGGATGTCTGCCTCGGGTCAAAGCATCTTGAACTGTCTGGTGCAAGGCGTCGCTTCGACGGTCCTGGGAAGCTATCAAGATTCTGATGAGGCCTACTAAGGTACCATCATCTGGCTCTGCGGGCTGGACGGAACGAACTGGTGACTCTCCTCCAGCAGGCACAACTCTAGAGGCTACCCCGGAATGCTGGGCTTGATCTCCAGGTTGCTGCTGGCTCACGGGAGGTGCTCCTTCGTCGATCGGTAGGACCAGGTACAGTACCGCTTAAGAAGATGACACAGGGAACAATAAGGAAAGGACCAGGACAGATCAACGATATAAGCACAGGATCAGGGCAAGAATCCAGGGATTCAGAGGATACGAACAGAGATCAAGAACGAGTACTGATTGAGACATCTATCTGGTAAACCCTCACATTTCTTGATTTACAAGACCTGCATGGGCCACCACTTAAACCATGTCACGCCCCAGAACCAGAATACTGGAGAGCGGAGGCAGACATAGCCAGCTACGTATATTAAATGGAAACCACCTCGATATACGGTCACGACTGTCTAGATATGTGAGGGTTCTCTACAAGCCAACAGTCTTTATGGTCATGAACAAGCCTAGTGTCTCAATCACCACAAGTAAGTAAAGTTGCAAGATGTATGATCATTAAATATACAATAAAAGGCATCCCAAATATTACATATTAGCTGATCATGAAGCTAGTCGTACAAAATACGAGGACTAGCAAGAGTTTAAGTCATACATGATCAACCCTAGGATATGTAATCATGTTTACAGCCCGTAGGCAGACAGTAAGTAAAAAGTGCATCGAGCTAACAGGTGCTCGTCGACTAAATGCCTCAAAAGAATAACTTTACAATTGAGTGAGCGAAATAAAAAGAAAACCCACTCTTGGCCCGGATTCCGTCTAGTGTTCACCATTGGGCTGGAAGCTTGGTAGATCCTCGGGAGCTGCTCCGAAATCTGGCCACACAAAACCAACTGGGTCAACCCCAGAAAGAGCAAGTGCCACAAGGGGGCCACGAAATAAGAACAAAAGCCAGCAATCAGCACAGAAAATCTAATATTAAAACTAAAATTACGAAAACATGTCAGGATGATATACGACGAGATAACCATAGAACTATTTCGATAGCCAGGTTACAACCCGTAAACCAAACAAGGACCGGGGTTGTAACCCTTCATCTGAACAGAGCTTAGTTTCCCACCATTTATCGGCAAGATAAGTAATGTAAGTAATCAAGACAGGAAGCAATCTTGCATGGGATCAAGACATGACTAGACTGGTTATACCTCATTCAATCAATCACGGCCAAGCAGATCCTACGGCTTACTACTTTAACTAACTAGGGTACAGGCCTAATTACTAACAAGATACAGTGAGATTGTTCCACAGCCACAAGCCCTGCAGACCATCCAGGTTACCCAGGACGAAAGATTAGGGTTGAATTCAGGTGGATACATCGTCCAGGAGATGCGTGTACCCTTAGGCGACTTAGAGGGTGGAATACGCGATGGTGTGCTGGAAATGTGCCCTACTCGACGGCAGGCTACAGATCCCAAGAGCGCCCAGGTAACAGAATTGCCTGTAGCTGTGTCATCTCTTCATGACTACTGAGTTATTCTAGTTATTAATCTTAATCCATTTTAGTAGGTACTCCTGACCGTGGTACTCAGGAGTCCCCTCCTAGACATGATGCAAGACAGGACAAGTGGATTTAACAAACAAGCAAGAAGAACCACCCACGGTGTCAAGGCAGGTCAAGTTAAATTATCAAGATAAATCATGTCAGGGTACTTGTCAGGAGTGCGCCACGACGGGCCACTATCATGTCAGGTTGGTCATGTCAGGAGTGCACCACCACGGGTCACTGTCGTGTTATGCTAGTTCCTTGTCATATCATGCCATGTACAATAGTCATTCCAAACATATTAAGTAAAATCAAGTTTATGAAAAAAGGCGTAAGGATATAAAATGGGCGTAAAATATCTAATAAAATATCAATATACAGGGCTATAGAAGAGCCAAGCTTAAGGAAATAAGACCAAAACTCTAAGAGCCAATGGGTTAAGCAAGGGGTCAGGGGAGCAGCGTAGGTGAAAAGTCACGCATACTACAGGAAGCAGCGTAGGTGAAAAGTCACGCACGCTCAGCGTAGGTGAAAAGTCACGCAGCTCAAGGAGCAGCGTAGGTGAAAAGTCACGCACGCTCAAGGAGCAGCGTAGGTGAAAAGTCACGCACGCTACAGGGAGCAGCGTAGGTAAAAAGTCACGCACGCTCAAGGAGCAGCGTAGGTGAAAAGTCACGCACGCTACAGGGAGCAGCGTAGGTGAAAAGTCACGCATGCTACAGGGAGCAGCATAGGTGAAAAATCACGCACGCTCAAGGAGCAGCGTAGGTGAAAAGTCACGCACGCTCAAGGAGCAGCGTAGGTGAAAAGTCATGCACGCTACAGAGAGCAGCGTAGGTGAAAAGTCACGTACGCTACAGGGAGCAGCGTAGGTGAAAAGTCACGCACGCTACAGGGAGCCGCGTAGGTGAAAAGTCACGCACGCTCAAGGAGACACGCTTCCAACAGGAAGCGTACCTAAGTCTGCGTACGCAGCGCTAAAGAGCGCACGTAGCTCAGGGTGCGTAAGCTAAACAGCTCTGCACACTGCTCACTGTCTTCTCCATACAGCAAGAATCACCATGGATGAACCCAAGGCTTCAAAGCATCATAACTTGGCCATCCCCGAACTCCAAATCCAGATTTCCAAAGTTCCAACTTGGGTAGAATTGAATGCTCTTCCACTTGGAAACACCAAAACCTATGAAAATCCAACTTAAAGAGATCAAACCATGCAAAATCCGAAAATAGAAATAACTTAGATCTAGAGCAAAGGAGACTTCAAATCATAAAACATCAAGTTCTAATGTTGATCACCATGTCCTAATCTAGCAAATGAACCAAGAAAATAGGGCTCTCATAAAGTGGCAAGGTGCACTTGCCTAGGGTTAGGAGAGTTGTGGAGGAAGGAGAAGAAGAAGAAGAAGGAAATTAATGGTGGAAGTTATGAGGAGAGAGAGTGGTAGGTGGGGAATATAAAGAGGGTGGGTTGTGGTGTGTTGAAGGTGGAGTGTAGGTTAAGGTGTTCTAATGCATAATAAACCAAATCAAACCAACCCAATCCAACCAATTAAAACTGAACCATGCCAAAAACCCAAAATACGGGAAATACCGAAATCCCACAAGTTAAGAAAAAATAAAAAAAATACATGCCAAAATCCAGATACGAGTATAAATACGAAATACGGAAAATATGGGAAATGAGGGTGACAAGTGGTCTCGATATTGTAATTGTTCGTGATGATAATATGCTGATAACATGTTGTCGATAATCGTTTTCAAGAACTAGGAGGAGGAAGAGAGAAAGAATTCTCTATTGATAATTGGTAAATGAGCAAGCGACCTTGAAAGAGATTGCTGCTAGCAATATATACAAAGACACAAGTGGCAATTACAAATTCGTAAGGATTAAATGAAATTAATTGTGCTCAGTCAATTAGCGGTTAATGTGCTCAACAGATATATTGTAACATATGGTACAGTATTGATTACTTATTTTAATTATTTAATATTTACATAAATAATAAAATAATTAATATTAAATATTTAATACTTAAAGTAATATTAAATACTTAAAATCAATTTAGCTAAATATTAATTATTAAATACTAAGTATTAACAAGATACTTATATCTAATAATTATTCACAAAATAAGGAACAAAGTATTATTAAATTATTAAATATTGAACAAAGTAAATAATAACGAATGGAAATAACTTATTAAATATTATTAATTGAAATATATGTACTTAATACTCAGTTTTGATAACTATTTATTAACACTAAGTAATTATACTAATTATTTAACTTATTAAAAGTTAATACTTAGTTAATAGAATTTTACACTTAATTAAAAATCAAAGAAAAGTGACACTTTCGACTACATTTACTCAAAAATGTGTGGAAGTGAGAAGTCATATAACTTAAGGGGTAACATGAATTAGAAAGTAACGATGACATCAAGTTCATGTCCCATCTTCCATGAAGAACTAAATAGCTGAATTGTGAAAGTGGAGCCCACCTCCACCCACTTTCAATGAACAAAACTCCCTTACTATATACAAACTAACTCCTATATATATATTTTTTTTTTTCCACACCTCTAGTGTTCTTTACTATAATATGTATAAGCTCTCTAATTACTGATCTAAAGTCATACTTTTTACTACAACCAAAATATTGTGTGTTCGATGGTAACCTAGTCAAAATTGAACGGTAAGATAGACAAATAATATAAGTACACATTTTCATAAAAGATTAGAGAATATAGGAGGTGTTAGGGATGACAATTTTCTCTGAAACCGATGGAGACATTGTTCTTTACATGATGAGGACGGGTTTGGAGATTTAAAAATGTGAATGGGGATAGAGATGAGGATTAAAAAAAAGAGGTCGAGTTTTGGGGCCGGGTATGGGTATATAGTACTCTCCATCCCAGCAAAATTTTTGACCCAAATTAATATTTTTTGTTAGATTAATATTCCCCTTTTTATTGATTATATTATTTTCTCTATCTTCTACTTATTTTTTTGATAAAATCAGTATTATATCCGTCTTATTTTTTTAATTAAAAATTTTTATATTGTACATAAAAAATTATTAACCGGATGAAGACGGAAAAATTCAGCCCTAGAAGCATTAACGGGTGGACACGGAGACTGGGACGGGAAGTGCATTATTTAACGGAGACGAGGGGTGGTGGTAAAAAATTGAATCCGACCGGCGGAGGCGGAGAATCGTACACTACTCACGAGCGGAAAAGGAATGTATCATCACCGTCCCTACCGTTCTGTTGTCATCCCTAAGAGATGGTAAACACATTGTATATTTACAAAGTTGTAAAAAATTCATACTACAAAATTTTAAAGTTCTTAGCTCAAACCATAATGTAATTAAGTTCATGCTATCTGATGTTGCTGGCACTTTGTAAATCCAATATGATCTTTCATGTTTTATCTATTCACAAAGAAACCATATAGACTGTAAGCCCCCTGAATTTCAAGGGTTTATTTTTATTTTTCTAAATGAATTATTATCGATAAATATTTTATTTATTTAATTGTTTTTATCATTTATGTACCTTTCCGTAACTTTGACTTCTGGAGCGTCAGGGATGCCAATCTCTGTAAACTCTTCATAGGTTTTGAAGTAGGCAAGAGATCCCTGTTGATATATCGTGTCCCACTTGAACTCGTTCCCTTGTGCTCTTTTTGTATCACGCAACTTCGGGTCAACTTAGACCGATTAATCATTGAATAATTATTCCCACTTTTATTTTTGATCTTCGTTTGCACGTCACTGTGACTTTTAATTTAGGAGCACCAGACCAGTCGTTTTCTCAGAACCAACTTCTCATGAATGATCTACTCGAGACGCTCTCCACCCATGACCTTCGTGTCCCACTCAGACACTTCATTTTGTGCTCCATTTTCTTCGCACAACTTCCGGGTCAATTTAGGCCGATTTATTTTCTACCGTAAAACCTGATTTATTTTCCAATTTAATTTCGGGACCAGACATCGACCCAACCTAGTCAACCCGAAGTATGGACGTGGCCCATATGAAGCCTACTACCCACATGAAACTTGTGTTCCATTTATTGGAGTCCCCACATATATTTATTTACCCGTGTTCATAAATACGTATTTAATTCAATTATTGCACTCTGTCCGATTTTGACCCGACCCGGTTCGACCGAACCCGAGCCCAAGCTCCATGTTGCCTCTCATGACTGCTCAAATACCCCGCTTAATTTTCCTATTTTTTCTATTTTGGAAATATCACTTCCTCTCTCTACTTTACAATAATATATATATATATATATATATATAATATATAACATACATATATTATGTATATAAATAACTCTCTCTCTCATATTATTAAACAAACACCACCTCACCACACTCTCTCACACTCCCATCACAGACACCCCCCATGGCCGACCCCCTCCCCTCTCTCTATACTTTTCTCTCTCTCCATCTTATTCGATCTTCCTCTCTCTCTCTCTACTACTCTTTCTCTCTCTCTTATATTTATATAACTCACCTCACCCCCTCACCTCCACCTCACAGTAGGAGCACCCCCCCTGTGGACCGACCTTTTCTCTTCCCTCTCTCAAATATCTCACTCTTCTCTTCTTAAAATCAACACTCTCATATTCCACTCTCTTCCTATATAATATACACACACACACCTATTCTCTCTCTCTCTTTATTTTTTTCTCTCATTCAACACATCCCCCATGACCGACAGCCCCTGCTTGGCCGACCCATGGCTGACCTCCTCCCTCCTCCTCCTACTCCCCACCACTTCATCACCATCGTCAACTTCATCATCTCATCATCACCACCACCTCCACCAACTCTATACCAACGCTACCACCATGCACCACCACCCCGACTGCTGCCATGCCCAGCCGCGCGCGCCACCGCCGGCCTCCGCCACCGCGCGCCATCGCCGGCGACGCCGCGCGCGTACGCAGCGCAGGCAGCAGCTAGCCGCGGTGCAGGCAGCGCGAGCAGCAGCTCCGGCGGCGCTGTCACGCCCCAGAACCAGAATACCGGAGAGCGGGGGCAGACATAGCAGCTACGCAATTCCAAAGTACGTTAGTACTCTGAAATCACGTATAAGCTGTCAAGACATGGGGGTTACTTTACAAGCCATCAGTCAATCCTATGGTTTAACAATCCTAGGTATCTAATCACAGGCGATTATACAAGAGCAGGAGTACGATCATCATACATACAATAGTAAGGCATCCCGAACCATATATACAGACTGATCATAAAGCCAGTACCACAGAACTGAGGACTAGCTAGAGTATTAGTCGTACATGATAAGGACTAGCTATAGTCTAGAATACACATATCATGTTTATGCCCGTAGGCTACAATATCAAGGAAAAATACCAAAACATGAGCTAAACACGTGCTCGGGGCTAAACGTTACAAGAGAAGAATTTACATATCAGTGGGAGGATGAAGAAGAAACCCACTGAGGCACTCTGGTGCTCCGGCTGGTCACCGTCGAGTAGATGGTACGGGTAGAACCTTCGAGCTTTCTATTAGAACCTGGCCATGCAAAACCAGTGGGGTCAGACCCCAAATAGCAAGTACCACAAAGGAGGCCGAACTATGAACTAAAAAACCATCAATCATTAGCAATCAACAAGCAGATAAGTAAAGAAAGATCGAGATTCGTGCAGTACCAATGCACTTATCCCGAACATAGGAAGACAGTAGTAAATCATCATTTGACGAAAAGTAAACTGGAGAACATGTTAAATAAATAGAACTGGGAAGGTGATATACGATGAGATAACCATGGGACTATTCAGATAACCAGGTTACAACCCGTAAACCAAACAAGGACCGGGGTGTAACCTTCGTCTGAACAGAACTTGGTTTCTCCCACCATTTATCGGCAGGATAAAATAAGAATCAGGATATGTAACAATCATGTACAAGACAGGACAAAATATGAACAATCAGATTATGTGACAATCTTGTGCAGGATCAAGTCAAGACTAGACTGAGTTAGACTCCATTCAATCAATCACGGCCAAGCAATAAGTACGGCTTGATACTTTAACTAACTAGGGTTATCACAGGCCTAGTTACTAGCAAGATGCAATGAGATTCTTCCAAGTTCGGTTACCTGTTTGTACTACTGAATGACCCCCAGCAAAGAAAGAAAAGGAAATATAGCATGATATAGCAGACAACTGTAGTAAGATACAGTGTCCTAAGGTACCACGCTCGACGGCGGGCTGGAAGTGCGCTCATCGACGGATAGCAACAAATCCCATGTATATATATATATATAAGGCCGGGATCAAAGGGGCAACAGGTAACTGGGAAAGTCTCTCCATGAACTACTGGATATTCTAGTAATTAGCCTTAGTCCATTTCAGTGAATCCTGACCGTGGGAAACCAGGGATTCATGTCCTAGACATGATGCAAGACGAGCGGGTTCATTTGTACAAATACAATCACCACGGTGTCAGGATACTAATTAATTCTTGCCAGAAGTGCGCCGCGACGGGCCACTATCATTATTATTACTTATCAAGAGTGCGCCACGACGGGCCACTATCAAGTCATTATTTATCATTTCAAGTTATCATGTCAAGAGTGCACCACGGCGGTCACTATCAAGAATCAGGTCAAGCATATCATGTCAAGTTATTACTGTCAATTATCAAGTCAAGAATATCATGTCAAGAATATCATGTCAAGTTCATTTCAAGAGTGCACCAAGGGTTACCGTCGTGTCATGTCATTTATCAAAGAAGGAAGAAACTTGCACCATTAAATAATAATATATTAATAATATATATTCTTGAAGCCAAGAAGAAACTCTACAATTTCATGTTGGAGTGGGAAGAAATTCTGACCACAATTCAGGCAAATAAAACATTTAAACAATCAAAGTGGGACCCATGCGGTCCAAAAGTGGGAGAACAAATATGCGGTCATAGAGAGTGGGAGGCCACCCATGCGGCCAGAAAATAACAAAAAGGGGCCATGCGCAATAATGGGTGGGAGGCCATGCGGCTCCAAAATTAAATGCCAGGAAGAACATTTCCGCAATCAGAAAGACAAAGAGAGTGGGACCCGCAATAAATGCAAGCTTCCACTTTACAAGCAAAACAATGGAAAGAACGTGGCCAAAATAAAATGATGACTGCCAGTAAAAGAGTGGCTCACGGGGCCAAAATATTAGATAGTGGGGGAAGGGAGCCTATGCGGCTCACATTAGTTTCCATACAATAATATTATTCAATGGCCAAGGGCCATGCGGCTATTGAATGTCTAAGGGTCAGCAATGGAATAAAGGCCTTTGGCCAAAAGTGGACTTGGCCATGCGGCTAGTCATGCATGCTCACAGGCAATGCAATTAATATATGCATTAAATAATATACACACAATATATTAATATATTTAATGTATACACCTGTACATGCATGCGGATGACTTCTCCAAGGAGGGCATAAAAATAAAATGGTGAGGACTTAAATGCCTTAAATGCATTCAATTGCATTCTCATGCGGCTCCATTCTCAGGATACCTTAATCCAAGCATTTAAAGCATAAATCATAAAATAGTAAGGGCCTAAATGCAATAAGCCCTAACTATAAAGCAAGGACCTAAATGCAATAAATCATTTAAGCACAGCACTTTGGAAATCCTTAGAACATAAAGGAAAATACTTAAAGTATTACGAAATAATGAAAAAGGACTTAAATGCAATTAAGTCATAAAGATAGGGACTTGAATGCAAAAGTATTAAGTCTTCCTATGCGGCTCATTGATTTCAAGGCATGTGAATGCCTGGACAAGCATTATAGTAATGCATTAAATGCTTCCATGGAATGCATTTAGTTAATGCATTTCCATTAAGCATATGCGGCTCATTGGTGCAAGCCTATGCGGCTCTCTCCAGGAAGGCTTTTGGAGAAATAAAGAAAAGTGCATTAGGAATAGTGCATGTAACATTGTATTAAACATATATTTAGAATAGGCAGTAAAATATTGTATGCTTAGGTGCACGTTGCAAAATATTGCATGTATATGCGGCTGGCTTATTATATTAAACAATAATAATAAAAGAAGCCATGCAATAATTCTTATGCGGCCCACTTCCAATTAAATAAAAATAATATAAAAAAAAGCCTTACAATAAATTCTCATGCGGTCAAGACAAATGGCCATACGGCTCAGGCAGTTGCATGCAAATGTATGCAAGCTTGCAAGCAACAAAAATAAAAGGGCCAGGTAATAAAATGTTCATGCTGCTCAGAGCTTAAAGATGTTCATGCGGCAGAAGTGGAATAATGGCTCCCACAGAGAACACGTCCTTGGAAAAATACCATGGCTTCCATGCTCCACAAACTACAATAGGAACCCCAAATCCATACTTCTATGGGTCAATTGGGAAAATAAAATTATCTACCACATGGAACCATCAGTTTTACAAAAATATACAAGTTTAACAGATCAAACCTATGAAAACCGAAAGTACCACAAGTTAGATCTACCACAATCTAGCTATCAAAATGGAAAACTCCAAGTTCTAAACATGCTTAGAATGTAACAAGGAAGAGAATGAACAAACGAAATAGAAATCGTCCAACATTCGGCAAGTGTACTTGCCTTGGGCTGGAGGAAGAAGATGAAGATGGAAATGAAAATAATGGAGGAGAGAGAGTGGTAGGTGGCTTATATAACAAGCCCAAGCAATCTCCACCATTCATTCCTCTCCACTCAATCTAAGCCATACACCTCATCTCATAAAGAACCAACTAACCAAACCAAGTCCAAGCCAAACCAAACCAAGTCAAAGTGGAACCGAACCAAATAAAACCAAATCCAAGTTAAACCAAGTCATGAAATCCTATATCTTGGAAAATTTTAAAATATCACACAAATCAAGAAATACGAAATACGGCTCAAATAAATACGTATCCGTAAAATACCGATACAGTGAGACGGGTCTCACAGGCGCTGTCCGCCGTCGCGCGCCACCGCGCGGCCAACCGCCGCGCCGTCGACCCCCCCCACCGGTGCGCGACCCAAGCGAACTCCCTTGGACCACCGCCGTCCTCCCCGACGAGCCGAATAGGCTATCCGTGCATTTACGTCGAAATCTCGCCGTGACGCGCGATTTCAAGTTTCAGAAATTGTATTTCGGGACAGCGACTTCGCACGTGTTTCTGGGAGATCCGACCATTGGATCGGCGAACTCCTTGCTCCGTCGCAATCTCGGTATATCCATCTTCACTCCTGTCAATTTTCGTCCGTTAATTTCGTCGTTTGATACCTCAAAACTGGCCACCAAGTTGACGTTTTAAATTGAACTATTTTTGGACAGTTTCGTGGAGCCGACTTCGTCAGCACGTAACTCCGCCGTCGCAGCTCCGTTTCGTGCATCGTCAGTTCCGGTGCACAGCTGGTATAACCCTCTTCCTGCCTCCTTTAGGTTTCGTTTCATTATAAGCACGTTTGGTCAGTTGAATTCGACGCCAAAGTTGGCCGTCCGAATTCTTTAATTTGCACTTGTTAAATTCCATTTTTGAACCCGGTACTCCGGATTCAATTTCTGACACCACCAGTAGACTCATGGCATCGTTCTGGCATGTTTTCATATAAAATTTGCTTGATTTGGAGAACGTGGGCCCTGGCACGCATTTCGGTGCAAAGCGGGTCCTACTTTTCGGGTCAACGGGTCACTTTGAGATCGGCTCATCGGAATCCACTTTCGGATATACTGTTGAGTTCGTATCGTCATTCTGGACTCGTTGACATATAATTTGCTGAGTTTTGAAGACATTTGTTCCGGCACGCATTTCCGTGCAAACCGGATACCAAGTGTCGCGTCAACGTATCATTTTGAGATCGGCACATCGGAATCCTATTTCGGACATACCGTTGGGTTCGTATCATCATTCTGGATTCGTGAACATATAATTTACTAGGTTTTGTAGACTTCTATCCGACACATTTTTCGGTGCAAAGTGTCCAACGGCGGACATCATTTTGATCCGAAATTACCGTTTTGTCCCTGTGTCCAAATTAGACTTATGGGTAGGCTATCCTAGCTGATTTGATCATTCTGGACACGTTGGGAATATTTATTTTATCATCCGACAACATCTGTAGATTTTGATTATGTATTATCCTTAATTTATAATTAATTATTTTTCTAGATATTGTTACTTTCTGGTTTTGAATTTTTATATATATTTTAATTACTGTAAAAATCTTGGAAAAATAGTATTTAAATATTATGTTAATTTAGCTAATTTATTATAATTTTTCTAGCATTTCATAAGTACTTTTGGTATTTTATAAAAATAGGAAAACAGAACTCATTTTCAGTATATTATGTTTGCTGATTTTTAATAAATATTTATGAGGGTTTATAAATCCCAAAAAAATTAGTATAAATTTCTATAATTAACAAGAATTTTTTGTACTTTATTTTATATATATTTAAGCTTTTGTCTATCTCTAAAATTATTGAAACTTAGTGTACAGTTTGATTTATTTATTAAATAATTACGACTTTCAATCTTTTGTGTTATTTTGAGTTATAGGCGTATTGGACCTCACCCCGCACTAGTGTAAAGATCCTAGGAAGTTAGTTTGTGTATAGTGGCACTCCACATTAGACTTTATGCTAGGTCCCCACTTAGCTAGTATCCAGTTAGGAGTCGTGTCTCACCACTAGTGTAATCTTGATCATAGCTTAGAACTGAGTTTGTATATCACTATTGACAGGATACCGGACATCTATATCTTCGTACTAGTATTCTTGCTTTGCTCGAGGCAAGTACATCTACACACTCATTTACTGTCTTTTAATGCTAGAACATGTATTAACCCTGGTAAAATACTGCTTTCTGAATAACTACAAGATAAATCTTCACATGTTACATTAATTTGGTCCCTACCATGCTTAGGACAGTTCTTATATCTTCACATGTTTCATACTGGTTCTCGGTACATGTTTCACTATGCTTTATACTGCTCTGAGTATTCACGAGTTTTATACTGCTCCCAGTACCTGCCATGCTTATACTGCTTCCAGTATTTTCCACATGTTTTACTGTTCTCGTATCTCTCACATGTTAGAATATGGGTTATGGGGAAACTGGCAGTTGAGTACGTGATCATGCCCCTATCTGCGACCTTGATGTCGTGTAAGGACGACATTATGCATGTAGACCTTGCCATAGGCCCAAAATCCCGCGGACTTGTACGTGTGTACATTTAGGCATGTACGGAAGTACATATTGTTCTTACTGGTGGCACTCCACCCTCCTCACCTATTGACCGATCACGTACTTGCTCCAGTTTTAAATACTAGATATACATGTGTCATCTTGACAAATGTATTTTACCGTGATTCCAGTCATACCATGATTCCAGATATGCCATGTTCCCTATGTTACCATGATACCGTGATCCCAGTTGTACCATGAGGCCATGTTTTCCAGTATTTTCTGTTTTATAGACTTATCACACCATGTTTCTTGTTGTACATCTCTTTCATTATATGTTCAGTACTTTAGTTGTAGAGGTTGTACTTGCTCCCGTCCTGACAGGATAACGTTGTAGGTATACTTTTGAGGAGAAAATGCTATGTATTACGTACTATGGCACTGATTTTGAGGACCTGGCCTTAGCTCCAGTAGAGGCCCCAGCGGGGAACCTTGCTTAGTTATCTTTCTTGTGTTTTGGGACTTAGACTTTGGTCTGTACTTATATTTGGATACTGGACTTTGTCTCCAGTTAGATACTTTGGTTATGTATTATTAAGTCTGTGCTCATGTTACCTTCGCTTATAGATGCTGTGTTGTGATGAACTTTAAATGTGATTTTAGAACTGTTAGTAGCTTAGATCATTTATTGTCTATTCTTAGAACAGCTTACTGCGCTTTAATCAAGCGTAGGCTGGACATGGTTCGGCCCGGCCCAACTATTTGGGTAACGGGTTGTGACATAGACAATACCCAAGAACACGATTTTTTTGTTGTAATTTTTGCTTAAAAAAAGGCTTAATTGTACTTTGATGCCCTCAACTATTTTAATTTTTGAAGTTGATACCCTAAATTTTTTTAGTCAACAACTTAACACCATTAACTATTATATATTTTCAACTTTATACCCAAAAATTAAAAAAATCCGAAAATGCCCCCCGTACAGCCTCTCTTCTCCCTGACCAGTGTCCCTACCCACTACCTCCTCCTCTGTCTGTCCTCCTCGACCATCACCGCCGATGACATCACCACCCTCAAAACCACCTGCGCCTCCTCTTCTCTTCCGGCCATCCGCCTGTCCTTTCTTTCCTTTCCGGCCAATTGACTCCTGTGCGAACATCGCCACCGCCACATTGTTCCCCAATCACACTCACAACCACCACCATCATCATCATCATCGTCGTCGTCCACCACCACACAACAACACTGCAGCACCACCACCATCAAACCCCTCCACCGGACATGACCTCTTCCCAGAGCTTCATCACCACAACCTCTGTTATTCCTCTTCCCTTGGCCGTTGAACCCCCATCACGAACGGCCAGCCAAGCCCCCACTATCACCTGACCTCTCATTCCGGCCAACCCAACCGCCACTACGAACCCTTGACTTCCTCCACTATCACCCGCAGGCCGTCGCCGCCTCACGCCACTCAGATCTGCGCGCCACATCAAGATCCTCCAGCTCTTCGACCTGTCAGCCACCGGAGATATCCGGCGTCGACGAATGTGCGGCCATCGAGATTCGTCTTTCAAGTGACGAGCAGGTCGTGCCTCGACACCGCGTCTACCAGCACCGCGTGCGCCGACGACCGACCGCCGTGCACGCACCTCTGCGGCCAGGAGGGGGGGTGCTGGGCGAGAAGGGGGGGGGGGGGCTGTGCGGAGCAGGGCGCAGGGGGGGGGGGGGGGGCTTGGTGGCCGGAAGGGGGGGGAGGGGGCGTTGGGGAGTAGATTGGGGCTAGTTTTTAGTTTTGAGCAAGGACATTAGGAGGGGGGGGTGCTGGGCGAGATGGGGGGGTGCTGTGCGGTGCGAGGGGGGGGGGGGGGGGGGGGTGCTTGGTGGCCGGAGGGGGGGAGAGGGCATTGGGGAGTGGATTGGGGGTAGTTTTTAGTTTTGAGCAGGGACATTATTGTTCAAAAAAAATTCAGGATATCGAGTTAAAAAAAGTTCATATATCAAGTTGAAAAAATAAAAATAGTTGTAGGTATCAAATTACAATTAAGTCAAAAGAAAAATCCAAAGTTGAATAATAAGTAGTGTGTCCGAGCTCTCTAGCCTAATGGTATTAGAGCGGACATTCGGAGGGGCCGGCAAGGTTCGAGCCCCCCAGTTGTGTGTGTGAGTGGGATTTCAAAAAATAATAATAAGTAGTGTAGCATATGTTGGTGAGAGAAAACGACGTATCCATGTCTCTCTCTTAATAATGTATTAATTATGATCCACCTCGGTCCAATGCTCCAAACTTCTCGTGTAATTTTCTCTCCCTCCCTCCCCCGTCTCCACTCCCACTTTCTCCACTCCCACTAACTTTAGCTATAAATGTGGCTCTGCTCCCTTTCCCTTGACCCGCACAAGAAACTCTAAAAATCTCTCCTCCTCCTTCCCAAATCAACTAACTACTCTCTCACCTTTCTTTCATTATTTCGGGTTGATAGAAAATGTTTGATACGGTTAAGTATCTTATCGGATCGGCCGGTGCGAGCGGTTTCGGGTCCAAGTCGACCGCGGAAGAAGTCACGGACTCCGTCCCCGACCTCCGGTCCGTCACCGCCATCATCACCGGTACGCAGCAAGCTAGCTAGCCAGCCAGCCAGCTAGTATCATTAATTTATTTTGACTCGTTATCGTAGATCTTAATAAGCTCGCTGCAGGCGCCACGTCCGGCATCGGCTACGAGACGGCGCGCGTGCTGGCGATGCGTGGGGCGAGGCTGATCCTGCCGGCGAGGAACATCAAGGCCGCGGAGGACACCAGGAGCCGCATCTGCAGCGAGTTCCCGGGGTCGGAAGTCCTCGTCTTCCCCCTCGAGCTCAGCTCCCTCGGCTCGGTCTCGGCCTTCGCCGCCCGCTTCCTCGATCTCGACCTCCCCCTCCACCTCCTCATAAACAATGCCGGGAAGTTCTCCCACCAGCACGGGGTGTCGGAGGACGGCGTGGAGATGACATTCGCCACCAACTATCTGGGCCACTTCCTCCTGACGGAGCTGCTGCTGGAGAGGATGGTGGAGACAGCCAAGGCCACGGGGATGCAAGCCCGCATCGTCAACGTCTCCTCCGGCATCCACGGCTGGTTCTCCGGCAACTGGACCAACTATCTCGATCTCATCACTCGGAACAAAATGTATGCAAATCTTCTTCTTCTGATGATGACGCTGATGAATAATTATGTGTGTTGTTTGTGTCGATGTGTAGACCATATGATCCGACACAAGCCTACGCTTTGTCGAAGCTCGCTAATGTTCTCTATACCAAAGAACTCGCGCAGAGACTCAAGGTTCTACTCTTCTTCTTCTTGCTTGCTTTTTAAATTAGTTTCAGCTTCAATTTCCTGACATATATACATATTTCTACTTGCAGCAAATGCAAGCAGACGTGACAGTGAACTGCGTCCATCCCGGGATTGTCAGGACCCGGCTGACCAGAGAACGAGAAGGTCTACTTACAGGTCTTGCTCAACTTGCGTGCCAAATTATAAACTAGCCTAAATTATTCTGATGGCATCTCAACTATACAAGTATTTTTGACATCTTAAGTTTTTATTGCTTATGAAAATCTTTCTCACATCAAAATCATGTATATTTTGTAGTACAAAAGTATAATTTAAATATTTATAGTGTCATATATTTGTTAATTATCGTATGTGTAATTTTTTTTTATATGGAAAGCCTGCTTGGCTGAACTGAAGCCAGTCCGTGCTCATTTTGACTCTGACTAATTTTGTTGTGCTGCGTCAGATCTTGCGTTCTTCTTTCTGTCCAAGTTCCTCAAGACGATACCACAGGTTAGCTTGGTTTGTTTTGTCCTCTCAAAATTTTAGTTTTAATTTTATTTTAATTTTAATTTACGGTACGGTGTTCCGCAGGCGGCAGCGACTACCTGCTACGTGGCAACCAGCCCGGGTCTCGCCGGCGTCAGCGGAAAATATTTCGCCGACTGCAACGAGGCCTCTCCGTCGCCTTTGGCGTCCGACCCTCGGGAGGCCGTCGCGCCTGCGGAGCTTCTCGGAGTCCGTCACGGCCCGATTCGTACGAGAGACGACCCATTAACCCGCTTTCGAGGAGACAAAAAGGAAGATTCTAGAGCGTATTCAACATTAACACTACCAGTACCAGGCAATTAGGAGCTACTTTTGTGTACAATATATTATAAAAGCTTTTGGTTTCTAGTACTGCGTGATGGGTGCAGACTTTTGGGAGGTCTTTTTTTTAAGGAGGATCATCTGAGCTGAGCACCCCCGTTCGTGTGGGGATTATACGTATATAAAAATGTTGAGGGCGTTGCGGTTCCATGGTGGGGGGTAAATACAAGTTTTTGAATATTTTTATAGGTTCCATGTACAGTAGAAACTCTATAAATTAATACTCGATTATTTAATAAACTCTCTAAGATAATATTTTTGGCCGGTCCCGACTCGGGGATAGGGTGCTAAATTAATAATTCGCTAAAATTATAAGATAATACATTTTTGATAATTTCTTCAGACCCCATATAAATATAAATTAATAATTCCTTATATATAGCATATTACATGAATGATTTATGAAGGTTTCTTGAAAAATGACTCAAGAATTGAAGGTTTCTTGAAAATATTTTTAATGTCCATAAAGTGATACACTGAACACAAGAAGCATAATAAGGTGGGAGATTGAAGGTTTCTTTCAAATTGGGCCCTTCATTTGATATACACATGCATTGTATACAATAATTAAGTGGAAGCTTGAAAGGTGTTTGTAAACTACGTAAGTATTTTACTATAAATTAATAAAATATTAATTAATATATAAATTAATAATTATTAATTTATCGATTAATTAATAACTCTTTTAATTAATAAATTTTGGTGGTCCCAAGTGTATTATTTTATAGAGTTTCTACTGTAGTTACTTCACCAGCCAAGATTCCAAATTGATTTCTTACTTTAGAGAGACTTTTCCATATCCACAATTATGTAATTGACACCCCTCACGATTAAATGTGAGCCATGAGTAAATTCCGACTAGTGTTTTAAAATTCGAACTAAAAATTGATCCGGTCAAGACAGTAAATCAAGTCAAATTGGTTAAACCAGTAGTTTAACCGTTGGATTAATCTAAGTGGTACAAGTTTAATCTCTTACGGATATTGAATTTTACAAAAATACCAATTTTTAAAAGATTATTGAGTCAACACTGAACCAAACCAAAAAATTATCGGTTCATGGCTGAACTGGTTGAACCGGCCGGTCCGGTTCCATTTTTAAAACACCAAGTCCGAGTACGTCTAATTTGAATCTACTAAAGCCAAATTTTCATATAGGAAATGCTATAGGCTTTGAAAATTATCCTACATAATCATTTGCACTCAACAATGTCAAAAGTTAGATTCAAATGCATCGTATCGACTAAAAATTTACAAGACTGCACGAGAGTTTCGGTTCATACAAATTAGAATGAAATGCATCATATCGACTCACCAGTCAAGTCAAGTCAACTTGGTCATGTAAGCACATAAAGCAACAACAAATTGGTGGAGAAAAAAAAATCATGTTTGTTGTAGTATAAATTAGTAAAGAATTCTTCACAAACTCTAGTGGAATAAGAGAAGAGAGATTGTTTATTGAAATTGGTAATGTCACTACCACATTTTAGTTTGAGGGTAATTTGGTCATTTTGGTTTTTGTGAATTATTTTATTCTTTATTGCATTGGTGTGTGATTTTTGACTTTTGCTAGTTGTGACTTTAGAGACTAGCCTAGAGTTTGACTTTGACTTTAGTGACTTAGTTAGCATGGTGTGGGACCCTAATATAACTTAAGTTGGTCTTAGTTGACTTGAGTGTGGCTAGGATTCATGAGAGGATTGGAAGAGTTTTGTATTTGGACTTATAGCTAAGGGGTTGAGCTAGCTAGCTTATGAACTTGGCTCAAGCCCATTTACATGAAACGTGTCACGACCCGCACCCTAGAGTAAGGGCACGAGAAGTAGGTACGTCCAGCCTACGCCGCAGTGTCGGCGGTAGAACGCTGTCCTAGGTCACAACATCTAACAATATAAAGCTAAACAGTTTATACTCCCCGAATGGGGGTGACATAGCAGTAAATAAACTCAATCACAACTAAGGAAGAAGAAAACACGATATGATATAGAACTCAAGGAAATGCAGGTGATCAGCAAGTCTAATATAACATCTCAGCAATATCCAGAAATACATGGTCTCAGCTACTGAATATAAAAGAATATATACAACTCAGATCTCAAGACTGAAATAAAGTCTAACTACTAGTCTCAAGACAACATAAGTAAGATAAGGCCTAACTAAGCTAGTCTAGACAATGGAGGTAATGTCCTCAGTAAGAGCTGGGTCCTCCTGAGAGTCCAGCTCACAAGTGTCATCTAGGGATGCTCCGTAGAAGGTATCCAGACAGGCCTCCTCCTCGTCCTCTATAATATTTTCAACAGGTCCAGTCAGGACAGGAGCGAGCACAATACATCTCAACAGTTCATAGCTGGTTAGAAAATATAATCATGCAGTAAAGTAAGATACAGGTACTGAAAAATACAGTATGTAAACAGAGAGAGAGAGAACTATAATAGAAATATCTACTATAGGTAAAGAACTAATAGTGGCAAGTGAGTCAGAGTACAATATAGATATGTAAATGGCATAGGATGATTCTGATGCTACACTATGGAAAGATTCTGATGCTACACTACTTGGATATTATTCACATGTCTACTTCTTCTCCCCCGTACCCCCAATCAATACACAAGGATCCAACCAGGTTATGTTATGATTCCATGCAAAGGCCCCCGAAGGGTGGTACATGGAAGTCCCATAAATGGGGATTCTAGGAAACCCAATAAATGGGATAAGGATTCAAGGAAGACTCTGTGAGCATGAAAGTATATGTCACAAGTGATCGATGAACCAATGAAGCATAGTGATACGCCATGTAAGTGAAATGCACAGAACATGAAGTACCCGATGCTCCCTGAAGGGATAACATCTCAAGAAGGGATCCATATAGTACTAATCCGTGTGGCCAACGTGACAGTATCAAGTAAAGTAATTTAATACAGGAAAATAATTCTAAGCAGGATATGAAATGATCAGAGAATGTATTCGCCTGGTATCTGAGTGTCCGGATAAAATATACTGTCCGAGGAGAGGTGTCTGGCTCCTAATCAGAACAGCATAAGTCACAACAAGTCTAAAATGATAACAATATGCAATTTAATGCATTCTAGATGAATCTAGGTCAATCTATGCCAAAGTCAACTCTTGGTCAACCCTGGTCAACCAAGAAGTCAAACCTAAGTCAACTATGGTCAAACTAGGTCAAACAAGTCTAAATTAGGTCAAACTAGTCATTCTAGGTCTAACTAGTCCATACTAGTCTAAACAAGGCTAAACTAGCTAACACATACCATTACAAGGCTATGCAAGCCTATCAAGTCTATACTAGTTTATTCTAACCATTACACTAGTTCACAAAGCATTCATAGACTATATTCCTAGGCTAATACAGACACATTAGGAATACCATACTATCTATCTATATATATATATATATATATATATATATATATAAAATATATATATATATATTTTTTTATTTATATATATATATATATATATATATATATATATATAAAAATATATATATATATATATATATATATATATATATATATATATATATATATATATATATATATATATATATATATATATAGTAATCATCATATATGTACATATAGGCTACTCACATTATATATATTAACTATATACATACATATACACATATGCATAGATATTCACATATATTATATACATACATATTCATTACTAGATATTCATACATATACATTACCCACACATACGCATATTATACATATATATAGGTATAGAGGAAATAGAAAGAAGAGTGAGGGAGAGGTGTCAATAGTGTGTGCAATGTGTGTGTGTGAGTGTGTAAACTGTGAGGGGAAAAATGTGAGGAAAACAGTTAAGAGAGTGTGTGTGGCTGTGTGTGAATGAGAGCCCATGTGTGTGTGTTAGAGAGACAATGTGTGTGTGAGAGTGAGGGAGGAACTTGTGTGTTTAGAAACTGCAAACAGGGAAGTGTGTGCTTGTGAGGGAAAATAGTGAACTCAAGACAGTTCTCAGAGAATGCAAGAAAGGAAACCACATCAATTCTCAGGTTTTAATCATCTACTATATCACATACTCTTAGTAAAAGAAGGGAAATCAGTTCATTTATTCTCAGGTTTTTAGCATATCACAGATTTTAATTAACCAATGACAGTTCAGATTTAAAATCAACTCAATCCCAGTTTGGCATGTTCAGATTTCAACATAATCTCAGTTACAAAGAAAGGAAATCAATTCAATTTATTCTCAGGAAATTGACAGTTACTTGTAAACTCAATCTCAGGTTTTAAAGATCTAAATAACAATTGTAATGGGAAGAAACAAGGATAATTTAATATGAATCAAATCAGGGAGCTAACATGGTGTATCCTGGAAAAAACATTAACAGATTGCATTGAATCAAAATCAGTTTTAAGAAGGGGAAACCAATCAAAATCAAAACTGACATATAAGTATCAGTCAACAGCCCATATTCGAATCCTCTTTACCATATGAATCCTAAACTAACAGGAATGACATGAACCAGTGAACTAACTGTAGCTCCCCTCCCCAGAAATATTTTTTTAAATATTTATTTACTCATTTATTTGATTTAATAGTGATTTTTTTAAATTTGTTTTTATAAATAATTAAAATAGTTAATTATTACGGTAGATGATTTTAATTATGATTAAATTTGGAGTACAAAGTGAATAGGAACCATGGCACGGATGGTGCAGTAGCGTGCTTCGACCAGTGTATTAGCCCTGGTAGGGAAGATCCAGCCATAGGTGTGCTCTAACTAGGAAAACCAAGCTAAGTTGCGACCTAACTCCTAGAAATAGTTAAATGGTTAATTATTTATGTTATTAAATATTAGGAGATTCGGTTGTACCAAATCAGTCTGGACTGGACTCGAACCGAGCCCAAGCTCATGTAGTCATGCGGGACGTCCTATGACATTCGTGTTGAGGTACCTTGGTATGATGGTGTCGAATTCCGTTTTAATTATCTGATGAATATTTTCTCAGTATTCTTAATTAAATATTATAAATACCATTATTGGTTTATTAAATTTCGATATTATTATCATTATTTTATTGGGAGTGTTATTTAATAATATTATTTTATATTAGTTTATTGACTAATAAATATTATATTTGTATGTATATATATATATATATATATATATATATATATATATATATATATATATATATATATATATACATAATAGTGGATGTGTGTGTATATATATATAAATATATGTATATATAAACGTATATATATGTGTATATAAATGTATATATATATATATATTACATTCGGGTGCAAGTCAAGTTACATCTCCTATGCCTCTCAACATGATTTTTGCACAGTATTTGTCCACTGGATATATAATCTTTAGTTTAAGTTGATCAGTTACAAGACATCATTTTTCATTGGATGGCTATTTAAAATTGTAACTTCAATAATCCATTTTATATTTGGGTTTATTTTTCACTCAAAATGTTTATTTTGTTGGCAATGTGCTATAATTTCATTGATTATTCTTGCAAAACATTTTATGTCATTTGCTTCTTTTATGGACCCTATTTGTTTGCCGTGAACTGTAGTTCTAGGAACCTCATTTATGGAATTAGTCTAATTTCTGTTATTTGGTTAGGATTGCAATTCCATCACGAATTTCGATTTCCAACTTTTCTATGCAAAAGGGGAACTTTGCTTGCAAAACATGCGAAACAAATTTTAGGAATTTAATGTAATATGTGCTGATCTTCTGGAACCCAGACATATGTGGTGTGACCTACTGAAAATTGCAACCGCCCCTCCAAATACTCGAACCGAGAAGCAGTAGCAACCTGAGCTTTTCTCCCCAAGCCCAAACGGGCTCAGCCGAGCCCAGCCCGAGCGGATATTCCATTTACTCCCAGACCCGCACGCCTATACTCCCCAACAGAGCTTATAAACCAACACCCCGGTTCTGTAATACCCGTGTTTATACGCGAAGGAGATCGAGAAAACCCTAACCCAAGGTTTTCTGCCACCCCTCGGACCCGGGCGCCGCCGTGTGTCCAGCATGGGCGCCGCCGCGCGCGGCAGGCACACGGACAACCAGCGCACGCACGCGTGAGACGGAGAGCAACGACAGCAGCAGCGTGCTGTCTCGAACCGACTTCGCAGCGACTTCTCGTCGCGCACCATGGATCGTTTCGCCTCCCGTCTTTTCTGGTATACTCATAACATGTACGACTTGTATTCCCTTCATTTACTTTTGATTCATACGAACTAGGTAGTCCGGTAAATCGACGCAAAGTCGACTAGAAATCTGTCCCAAAAATAGGACATATAACAATCCATGAACCCACATTGGCGGATCGATTCCGATCGATCCAGTAGCTGTTTAGAAATTCCACATAAACACGATTATAGACAACATATAGGACTTCACGACCCTTTTTGTGGATTCGAAAATCGTCGACTACGTGTCGAGAAATCGAATCCCAAAGTTTCCTAAAAATCTGTTTTTAAAACTAGAAAATTGTTCCACACGACGTGCGTTCCGCCAAACCGGACGACGTGGTCGTGAACCGAAGGCATCGAAAGCTGCGTAACGGCTTCATGGTGGTGTGGGCTTTGGCAGAATTCAAATTGGTCGCGTGTGCGCGACGAATTTGATATGTATCCGTCAAAATTCACCGTATCGTGCACTTTGTAAATTCTCCAATTACTTTGTGCACGCTCGTCAGATTGAGACGAAACTTGTGTCAGCAGGACCGTATCATTTTTCTGGTCTTGTATGCTAAGTTTGGTCCAATTCTGAGACAGTTGACGAAATCACCGTTTTGCGGGCCCTACGGTTCCACTCAACGGGCAATTTTGTGCACGGTCCGCCGAAATCCAACTTTGGACATACGGTTGGGTTCGTATCAGAAAACCAGATCCGTAGACATGTAGTTTGACGACTTTAGAGACCGTTGACTCTGGCATACTTTTCGGTGCAAAGCGGATCCAATGGCGGACATCGTTTTTGCCCAAAATTACCGTTTTGCCCCTGTGTCCAGAATTGGACTTAAGGACAGGCAATCGTAGCTAATTTAACTATTCTGAGAACGTTGGTACTATTTATTTATGCATCCGGAGACTTCTGCATATGTTGACTGATTGTGGCTCATTGAGTGGTATGATATTATTGGTTTCTCCAGCTAAGGACCTCAGGCAAGTGCACTTTCTGATTGCTTTCCGATTCATAGTAGTCTTTTCATTTTATGTCTATACATATATCTTGCTGCTTGTTGACACGCTCGTCACACGGAGTAGTCGGAAGGGGAAATATTTTAGTAAACATGTGGACTACCCAGAACTATCCCATTGTCTCTCGTGAATGCTAGCCGCTGTGCACGACACGTACAGTGTGCCTTATTTACCCCCTAGCCGTCCACATGTCGAAACGGATATTTCACACCACCTAGATAGATGTCTTTTATTAGTTTTTCCTTGTTTACTTCTCTACCGTGCTATGTCATCAGTTTTCTTACTAGCTTTCATATTCCTTATGCTATTTTCATGTCTTGTTAATTCTATTATGTTTTCGTTTTGTCGTCGGTTTGTGTACTTGTTCCATTCCTGACTGGAAACCAATATTTTTCAGGTTTAGCCGCAATCACTCTTAGCACTGGGGAAGGCTTGGGTATGCTGAGGACGACCTAGAAATAGAAAGCAATTGTATCAATTTTATTAATTGTAAACTACTGTATTTTCTTTAATTATAATATTGTAATAAATGTAGAATTGTGAATGAGCATCAAATGTTATTTCTTGAGCATTTATTTCTTGCGGGCTTGACAGCGTTCTACCGCCGACTCTGTGGCGTAGGCTGGCTTGGACACGTCTCGTATCCGAAAAGCGGGTGCTGGTCGTGACACTAACAATGGTGATTGAACTAAACATGTAATTGAACATACATTCTCAGTTCTGAAACTGGAAATAAACCACAGTTAAAACAGTCTACTTAGAGTATCATTCCACACATTTCGAAACCCATTCCAATATCAAAAATCCACTTTAAACCCTAAAACTTAACACAAATTAGTAACAACATTATAGTGATGTAGTTACACAGGTATAGATGATTATATCATGAACTTTACCTTCAATTTAGTTTAAAACAGGAAATGGGATCTCAGGATTTATAAAACAGTAACATAAATATCAGTCACATTAAACAGCCCAATCCTATTGTCCAAATTCCATTTTGAAATGCAAAACCAATCTTAACTTGAAAAATCAAACTAACATGAACTAATACACATGTACAATTAATTTAATATGACAATAATCATTAGAATCAGTTGTTTAAAAGGAATGAACTCAGAATATTAAAACAGAGAGCATGTAACAGTCCACATTAGGGAATTTCAAATTTGATTAAACAAAGCACAATAATGTTATGAATTAAGAGTTGGTAATACACGAGACATGTGTACACGTGTCACAGGGAGTGTTTGTGTCCAACCAAGTGGACACAAACGTGACCAAACAACAAAAACACACACACACAGACACGGACTGTGTACTGACAGTGTCGTGCACGCGTGCACGTGTGTCCAGTGCACGACACAGGCCACGTGGTGACACGTGGCCGTGCACACGTGTACGCCTAGGATAGGGGAACGTGTCCTAGTGTCTGTCCTGTGTCCACATGAGGTGTGTCGCATGTACAAGACACGTATCAGACGCGTGTTCTGTGCGCGTACAGTCTCAGTGTACGACCCGTGCGGCCTCGTTTTCGTGTCCGACACGAAACGAGGTGTCGTAAAACTTTGGGGGAGTGTGCGCAGACACTGCCCCCATGTCCATACCAAGTTTGGCGTGTCCAAGTGTTGTGTGCAGGGCACACGGGATATGTGGTAGCAGGACATCGAGACACTGTCTCGTGCTGCAAGTACGTGTCGATTTTCGACACGAGAACGATACGAGTGCGTGCTCAGAGCTTGTGGTTCGTGATCCAGACATAAAGGGCTACAAGACTGTTCAATTAGTTTTCAAAAATATGTGGATTCAATCCACTCAAGCATTTCATCAAACACCTAGATTCTAGGACTAATATGTACCCGATACGGATACGAAATGAACACGACTCGACACAAATCCAATACCTACGGCTAGGGGACACCTAGGGCTTCCTATTCATGCAAAGAAATCAAAAATCTATGAAAGGAATAGAAAGTTACCTATATGTGCAATTTGCATGAAAAAGCTTTAAAAGGGGGTGGTTCTTCTTGCTAGCTAGCTCCTCCAAATTGCTCTCCAACTGGGATTGGCCTCCATGAACAGTAGGAAAATAAGATTTAGGTCACCATGGAAGAAGTTTGAATGAAAAAGGATTAATATTGATCAAAATAGGAAGAGTTTCAATGGAGACAAACCTTGTTCTCTAGAAAATGAAGGGATGGATAAAAGAGGCAACTAAATTTGAGAGGGATTAAATAGTGATGGGGGAATCCCTAGGCTGGTCATAAATGCTAGGGTTAGGGTTTTGGGGAATCAATCTAAGGGCTCTTATTCCATCTAGTATATTCAATGGTCAAAATCTAGGTCCCCCTTTAATCAAGTTGCAACCTAGTTTATTCTAACTAGTCATGACTTAACCAACTAACCAATACTAACTAATACTAACCAAGGCTAACTAAGACTAGCTATGTCTAATCTAGGTTAGGTCCAATCTAGGTTAGGGCTAATAACAATCACATGACAATCAATTAAATAATATTAAATCACACCATTCAAAATAATATATATTAAATTCCAAATAATTATAATAAATTCAAATAAATTCAAGATAACCAAAATACCCTCAAGCTAAATGTACTAAACAAAATCTCTACCCACATGGTTAGGCTCTAGGGCAGACAGTCTCTACGGCTTCACTAGCTGTACATCAAAATCACAAGTCATGATATTTAAATAGTTTTAAAATGATTAAAAATCACCAAAAATCATATTATTATTTAAATATCATAATTAAATAAATTAAAACACAAAATTTCAAAATTACCTATATTTTAGAAACTGGGTGTTACAAAACCCTAACCCTAATCCCCTACATGACCGGCCAACACAGCCCAACCATAACCTAATTTCAGTCTATATAATGTCTCTTCATAACCACTTGCCTCATTTAGAAATTTCCCTTTAGGAAACCCTAATTTCTTTTCCCTTTTCTTCATTCATCCACCAAATTGATCCCAATCTTTTGTATTTGATTCCAAATCTGGAGTAGAAAAAGGAGACTAGCTTGCAAGGAGGGGAGCTCATTGGGACATTGCTTGAGGAAGGAGACTTCACTATTTGGAACTTTTTCTTGGAGATTGGCTCTCTATAGGTAATCCATACAAATCACCTTAAAATCCTGATTTAATTTCATAGATGCATCCATCTAGGTGTCCCCTAGCTGTAGAAAAAGTTTGGTAAAAATTCGTATTGATTTGGTGTCCGTATCGGACACGTATCAGTGTAGGCTTATAGGTGTTTGATGAAATGCCCAAGAGGGATTTTTCTTGCTATTTTCAAATTCTTTTTGAACTGATTTGTAGAGCTTCATGTGCTCTTTGATTTCATGCACGATTGAGTTGATTTTCGTGTCATTATTGTTCCCAAAATTGGACTAGACACGCAGCACGAGCCCCCGCACGAATGCCCTGCTACCCGACACTGATTCTGGACACGACACGCCACGTTGTAATGTCCCACTCCGCACGGTGCATTACGCTGAGGCATTGACTCAATGAGTCGCGTTGGACGAATGAAATGTATCGATGTGAATCGATACGAGAGTTACGTTGTCCCGAGCAATGCATCGAACTATGTCGATGCGAAGAGTTACGTTGTCCCGAGCAACGCATCGAACTAAGTTGATGCGAAGAGTTGTCTTATCCCAAAGAATGCATCGAGTTGAATTGATGCGAAGCGCCGCTTTGCCCCGAAGGATAAGTGCGTTGAATCGGCTCGAAGATTCTAAGAAATGGAATCGACTAAGGCGCAAGTCCGAATCGATACAAGTATTAATTTTAGTTGGTTTCATGTGCAGGCTATACGTTTACACTGAAATATTAGAGGTCGGCATTCTGCCTTATTCAGTAAGGGGTCCGCGAAACCAAATCGTCACCTTGCGACGGGCTGAGACTTGGGCACGGTAAGCCAAATCGGACGTATAATTCAATGAAGCACGAAGTGCTCGAATGGCTAAGTCAGGAGAGTGGTCGTGCAATGTAGTTATGAAATCGAGCCACATCGGCTCGACGAAATGACAAGGCGTATCGACTCAATATGGAAGATTGACTCTTCTTTTTACTCCTTCATGCGATAAGTCAAAATATATCATTGTATGCTAAGTTAACCTATCAACGCCACGGGCATGGTCCGATCGGAAGATAAATCATAGTGTGTGTCGAATACTAGTTAGAACAATTGAAATGAAACGTGCATCAAATGCATGAGTCGCTATGGAACATTGGACATCGGAAAGGCGAGCGCCTCGGTGCGCAAGCCGCAAGAACATGGGATAACTGTATTCAACGAGTACCTTAGTGCACGAACCATACCGTGCCTTCGCGTACGAGTTAGAAGGCTAGAACATTGAAAGACAATAGGCGAGCGCCCTACCGCGCAAGCCCCAAATATTGAATACTAAGTTATGGAACATAGAATACGGCTTCGATGCGTGCACCAAGTGTACGACGCGAGGGAAAAAAAGATAAATGTGTCGAAACGTGCCTACGGGTACAAGATCATAAAAGATGGCTTCGTTACAAAAGAATACAGTTGTGACATAAATGTGACGGAACTGTCGGATATGATATGATACCTCGAAAGGTGTTCGAGACCTTCTGGTCGTGTAGTGCCCCGTCCCATGAAGTCAATCGGAGGAATTGAAACACCGACGGTGTTCAGACTTTTCCTTGCAACGGCGACTCAAAGACATCGCTCAGGTGGGATAGTTTCGGTGAACTTGCCTCATCTTAGCCTTCACCTAATAAATCGTGTATTTTCAACTTGCAAAATAGGTTTGATAATAAAAGAGACGAATCCACATAGCTAAGGGAATAACTCCGACGGATCAAAATTGAGTTTAGAACATGGAAAATGTCCCACGATCGGATTAGAGTTGGTGCACGACGTGCTTTAAAAATGACACTCGGTCCTTCGTCCCGTGGCTTGGGAGAAAGAAAGTTGGTATTCGACACAAACGAAGAGTTAGCCTAAGTCATAGGCATCGCCCATGTAAATGCTCGATAAAGCATGCACGTTTCCACTGCGCAAGGCTTGGCATAGCCTTGGCTCATCCCTCGGGTTAAGTTGTAGGCTTGAGTTGGTTAGGCAAAGTTATGCTAGTCGACCTAAGTCATTCCAAGTGTCGTCCCACTCTTTCTGCGGTTGTCAAGTTAAATAGTCCTACGATCTCAAGGACCGTCATATAACGTATGACTTGGGTGATAGCGCCGCGTAGGACGAAAGTCAGTTAAAGGCACGAGCCACGGTTGGCACGATGTAAAGTTAGCCACGGTCTATGGCACTTAAGGAACATGTTTTATTTTTCAAGTTAAGTTGGAAGGCTATGTAGTAGTCGTTCCCTCGAGTTCAAAGAAGTATACGAGGCGGTCCCTCTGTTGGAAGTCTCGCGTTCCTATTTACGTTAAAAAGTTCAAGGTGGTCCCTCGGTTGGGAGTCTCGCGTTCCTATTTACGTTAAGAAGTTTGAGACGGTCCCTCGGTTGGGAGTCTCGCGTTCCTATCCACGATAAGAAGTACGAGACGGTCCCTCGGTTGGGAGTCTCGTATTCCTATCCACGTTAAGAAGTACGAGGCGGTCCCTCGGTTGGAAGTTTCACGGTCCCGATGTATGTTATGCAAAGTGTGGTTCAGAGCACGAGTTGCTAAGTATGGTTCCAGTCATAACAATAAATTAGGCCATGCATTTACGTGAGTCTAGATGTCTTGTAGGTGCGTGGTCATTGGACAACTTGTCGACAAGGATTTCTGCCTAGACTGGTTATACGCCGGGGCACCGGGTCCAGTCGTCCTAGGAGGTAGACGTTATAGCAGCGCATGATTCATTGCGTGAGGGTAGTCGGGGGCTTTCCATGGGGCTCACTACCTGCATCGAAGGACCCGCCGCCTACCCGAGCTATGTCCGCGATGACTTGTCATGCCAGTGGCCTTTCATATAGATAATTGGCATGCTAAGCGGCAAATTTGCACGCACGGTGTCAGTCGTAACAAAGGAAGTGTAAGCACGGTATGTGTTGAGTGTTAAAATGTGTGCTCGGTTGCACCTAAAGTATTATAAAGCCTACGATTCGGCTATACGTAAAGACACGTACTTCGGCACGAGATACGACGTCGTGCTTGAGTTCTCAACACCGGTTCCACAAGTTGGGTTATACGTTTCGAATTAAGTCTGGAAGGGCCGTAGGGCAAGTTGGTTAAGTTATGTTAAGTTGCCGGACACGACCTCGAGATGTGAGGCACGGCCGCGATGTCACAAAACTAGTAAAGGCAAGACTAAGCGAGGAGGCACTGACTTAGTGATACTAAAGCACGAATCGAGTTCATTGCACGACCAAGTCGTTACATCTCAGAGTATGGCATGAGAGACAAGTATGAGTCGGTGCGTTGACATTACAAGCACGAAATGGTCTAGAGACAAGGGTAAAGGAGTTATCAGTGCAATAGCACGGATACGGTCTAATGACACTAAATAGGCCGAGAGCCTAGGTCCTAAAATCGATCCTAAGGCAAGAATAGAAAGACAATCGTAAAGGGATACGTTGCACAAAGTAAAATAACGTGTTGATTTTGTATGGGTGGGCGAGGAGCTCACTCCACCAGTACAGTTGACTACTGACACCCACATAGTTTTCATGTGCAGGCGCAGGTAGAAGCTCGTGGTACGGAGCTCGCTTGGATGCGTCGAGGCATAAAGTTCCTTGGCAATTCGAAGTGTGCGGTCGCGTGGAGTCAAGACTTATATGGGACATAATGTATGGACATCGCCTATCCGAAGCATCCGCTGGCTCGAGACAAGTATTGAGAGATGAGAGAGAGCTGAGTGATTGTAAAGTGAGACGAGTGGATCTGAGTGATTGTAATCTTGGCCTTGTGCCCCCATTGTAACCGTTGTTTTACTATCTATAAAGAGCTTCGTTGAATAACTTGTGTTTGTTCTAAATTTTTACTGCGTGTTTAATGTCTCAGCTTGGGACTTCTGTGCGACGACCTTGTCACAGCCGCTGGAATCGGCCGTTATGGAACCCGCCTTGCACGAGCACAATCTAGGCTCGTGCGGTATCACGCCTTAGCGAGGACGATCACTCCTACGGGAGCAGAGTGTGACATAATGGTATCAGAGCACGGCTTTACGTCCTTGGACTATCGATTGAATTCTTTAACTCGTTGTTTTTGCAAACTCTGTTGCTTCCGCAAGTTGATATCGTTGGTGCGCTCTCTCTCAATTGTCCCATGGGATGTCCATACAATAAGTCTAATATTTTCAAAAGCTCGTACAAGTGTTCAATCGAACGCATCGATAGGTGATGGCCTTTGGGCCTAACGGAGCCGACCTTGAGTTGATAGAAATCGCGTGCTAATGTTAGCAAAGTCTCGCGTACGTGCCTAACAAGTCCTATGTCGACATTAGCAAATGAGCGTGAAAACTCAGAGTATAGTCCATACGGGATGGTTATGCACACGGCCTTTTGGCTAAGTTGTGCCGCGTGTCGTGTACCTAGACTTTATGGTGCAAACGAGTTACGAGCGATATTGAGTACCGTTCGATCGGGAACGAAACTACACTTAGAGTGACTATCAATAGAGTGCTATCGACCGACGATAACATCCATGCGATATAGATGAGCGTGCTTGAAATTCGAGGAATGGTTCGAACGGGATTCAAAGAAGTCGATTTTGATTCGATAGATAGTTTTGAGGATTTGTAGAATGATTTGACCCTGAGTGGTGTATGGACGTTATAGAAATTGTTCAGGCAAAACTAAATGAATTACGGATAGTACGAGTGCGTCCATAAGCGATGATATCGCAAAACCTTAGAACGAGTAGCGCTGAGTTGGTCACGATTCGAGGGTCACAAACGAGATCTCGTTCGGACGATTTGTGAACGGTAATGCGAGTTACGAAATGGTTGAATGGAAATTCTAAATGATAAAAATAAATGGATGACTTGATCGAGAAAATTAATACAGACCATATACGAAAAGTTAGCACGACGGGAAGATAGCGTGCACGAAAGGTTTGACCTTGAAGTTATGCAAACGACCTTGAGGATTGAAATCGATGTTACTCGATGGTTTGAGTTAGCAAGGAATGATGCGAATTAAGGAAATACGTTAGTCGACGACTTAAGATGGACGGATAAACGATACGTGAATTTGGGTTGAAGAAATTGATGTTGTGAACGATTCAAGGAGATTATCCAGTCGGACGATAGCATCATTCGCACGACTCAGAATTCGTTGCAAATGAAGATCGTCAGGTTACGTATATCGTCGATGGTATTGAGGTATATCAAAGATGATATACGATAACTCGGGGGTACTCTGACTCGGTGAATGACGATCGTACAAGTGCTATTATTCGGTTGGAGGCTATACTTAGGATTTTGATTGAGATGAATGTTGGGTGAAAGTGATCGTGTCTTGATGGTTACACAGATAACCACAGCGTCGACGATCTTGTCTCGCATGAGCGCAACTCTAGCCTCGTACATGTGTTGCATCGGATTTGGGGCTATCGTTCCGCGTGAGCGCTGAAATGGTGATTCATGTCGCGGGAATGATCGAACTCGAAAAATCAAGACGCGGCAACTTTGATTGTCTCGACTTGTTGGCTTGATACGAAGGTAAACTCAAGGATTTGTAGAACTTATGATTGACGAATGAATGAAACTTGTGGATTGAGTAGGCCCAATTCGCACATCGAGAATGAATTAGTCTTGACACAAAACAAGAGTTACGTCCCGATGAGAATGATTATCTCGCGGGAGCGTGCATGGTGATTCGTGCCCATCGTGGATAATCTGACTCACGTGTGATCGGGGCACAATATATTGTTAAGTCAGATGACCTTGTGATCGATTATGTGCATTGGGATGAATGACTTAGGGAATATGAGATGTGAGTTATGGTTTAGCGATAAGAAAAATGTGTGTCGTAGCGTGCTTGACTTGGAACGATTGATAGGCGGATTGTGTCGAACGTGTCCAAAGAGATAGACTATACGAAATGGCTTGATGAACGAGCGATATGTTCTTATCGAAGAAATCGGTTGAAACATGATTTATCTTTGGATGGCCTTATTAAACGACTTGGACCCCGTACGACGAATATTGGGATGTGCGTAGGGAATCGATGCTCGATGATTTAAAATCGGAGTGATGCAAGCTTGGGTAGAAAACCCCGTACTATCGATTTGGCCTGACCTTAGGATGTGGTTAGTGTTGTTATTGTTGTTTGGGAACTATAATTCCAATACTGACGGATGGCCGTAGCCTAAAGACGTAGCCTAGCGGTTAGGCAGACGTTCTGGTGCAAAGCGATAGGAATTGTGGAGGCACCACTCGCGAGTCTCAGCTGACATGCACGTCTATCAGGGATGCCCGAATATGTGCACGATCCGACTCGAGTGGTGATGGCGGATTCTCTATCACGAGGCTTGGCTGAAATGTATGTATTTTCAGGACGCTTGGAATATGTGCACGATCCAACTAAGTGATACATTGAATCAAGGAAGACTTGAGGAATGGGAAAGTGTCGAGGATTTTGAAATCGTGAGTTTCGAAGAAATATTGATGGTAACGCGATCATTGAGTTGAGATGAGTTCGAATGTTGGTTGATCGGTTGGTGTGCCTTACGACTAAGTTAGCGATAGCACAAGCGTGGCTCGGATTAAGGGAACACATAGGAGTAGAGTGTGCGAGAAACGTAGGATGTTGAATTCTGTGATAAGCCGATAAGTGTACTCAGCAAGTTTCGAGGACGAAACTTTTTCTAAGTGGTGTATGATGTAGTGCCCCGTCCCGCGAAGTCAATCGGAGGAATCGAAACGCCAACAGTGTTCGAACTTTTCCTTGCAACGGTGACTCGAAGACATCGCTCAGGTGGGATAGTTTCGGTGGACTTGCCTCATCTTAGCCTTCATCTAATAAATTGTGTGTTTTCTACTTGCACAATAGGTTTGATAATAAAAGAGACGAATCCACATAGCTAAGGGAGTAACCCCGACGGATCAAAATTGAGTTTAGAACATGGAAAATGCTCCACGGTCGGATTAGAGTTGGTGCACGGCGTGCTTTGAAAATGACACTCGGTCCTTCGTCCCGTGGCTTGGGAGAAGGAAAGTTGGTATTCGACACAAACGAAGAGTTAGCCTAAGTCATAGGCATCGCCCGCGTAAATGCTCGATAATGCATGCACGTTTCCACTGTGCAAGGCTTGGCATAGCCTTGGCTCGTCCCTCGGGTTAAGTTGTAGGCTTGAGTAGGTTAGGCAAAGTTATGCCAGTCGACCTAAGTCATCCAAGTGTCATCCCACTCTTTCTGCGATTGTCAAGTTAAATAGTCCCACGATCTCAAGGGTCGTCATATAACATATAACTTGGGTGATAGCGTCGCGTAGGACGGAAGTCAGTTAAAGGCACGAGCCACGGATGGCACGATGTAAAGTTAGCCACGGTCTATGGTACTTAAGGAACACATTTTTTAAGTTAAGTTGGAAGGCTATATAGTAGTCGTTCCCTCGAGTTCAAAGAAGTATACGAGGCGGTCCCTCGGTTGGGAGTCTCGTGTTTCTATTTACGTTAAGAAGTTTGAGGCGGTCCCTCGGTTGGGAGTCTCACGTTCCTATTTACGTTAAGAAGTTCAAGGCGGTCCCTCGGTTGGGAGTCTCGCGTTCCTATCTATGATAAGAAGTTCGAGGCGGTCCCTCGGTTGGGAGTCTCGCGTTCCTATCCACGATAAGAAGTATGAGGCGGTCCCTCGGTTGGGAGTCTCGTATTCCTATCCACGTTAAGAAGTACGGGGCGGTCCCTCGGTTGAAAGTCTCACGGTCTTGATGTGCGTTATGCAAAGTGTGGTTCAGAGCACGAGTTACTAAGTATGGTTCCAGTCGTAACAACAAATTAGGCCATGCATTTATGTGAGTCTAGATGTTTCGTAGGTGCGTGGTCATTGGACAACTTGTCGACAAGGATTTTTGTCTAGACTGGTTATACGCCGGGGCACCTGGCCCAGTCGTCCTAGGAGGTAGATGTTATAGCAGCGAACGATTCATTACGTGAGGGTAGTCGGGGGCTTTCCATGGGGCTCGCTACCTGCATCGAAGGACCCACCGCCTACCCGAGCTATGTCCACGATGGCTTGTCATGCCAGTGGCCTTTCATATAGATAATTGGCGTGCTAAGCAGCAAATTCGCATGGACGGTTTCAGTCGTTACAAAGGAAGTTTAAGCACGGTATGTGTTGAGTGTTGAAATGTGTGCTCGGTTGCACCCAAAGTATTATAAAGCCTACGATTCGGCTATACGTAAAGATACGTGCTTCGGCACGAGATACGGCGTCGTGCTTGAGTTCTCAACACCGGTTCCACAAGTTGGGTTATACATTTCGAGTTAAGTCTGGAAGGGCCGTAGGACAAGTTGGTTAAGTTATGTTAAGTTGCCGGGCACGACCTCGAGATGTGAGGTACGGCTGTGATGTCACAAAATAAGTATAGGCAAGACTAAGCGAGGAGGCACTGCCTCAGTGATATTAAAGAACGAATAGTGTTCATTGCACGACTGAGTCGTTATGTCCCAGAGTATGGCACGAGAGACAAGTATGAGTCAGTGCGTTGACATTGCAAGCACAAAATAGTCTAGAGGCAAGGGTAAAGGAGTTATCGGTGCAATAGCACGGAGACAGTCTAATGACACTAAATAGGCTGAGAGCCTAGGTCATAAAATTGATCCTAAGGCAAGAATAGAAAGACAATCGTAAAGGGATACGTTGGACAAAGTAAATAACGTGTCAGTTTTGTATGGGTGGGTGAGGAGCTCACTCCACCGGTACAGTTGAGTACTGACACCCACATAGTTTTCATATGCAGGTAGAAGCTCGTGGTACGGGGCTCGCTTGGATGCGTCGAGGTATGAAGTTCCTTGGCAATTCGAAGCGTGCGGTCGTATGGAGTAAAGACTGATACGGGACAATATATGGACATCGCCTATCCGAAGCATCTGCTGGCTCGAGATAAGTATTGAGAGATGAGAGAGAGCTGAGTGATTGTAAAGTGAGATGAGTGGATCTGAGTGATTGTAATCTTGGCCTTATGCCCTCATTGTAACCATTGTTTTAATATCAATAAGAGCTTCTTTGAATAACTTGTGTTTGTTCTAAATTTCTGCTGCGTGTTTAATGTCTCAGCTTGGGACTTCTGTGCGATGACCCTGTCGCAGCCGCTGAAATCGGCCGTTATGGAACCCTCCTTGCACGAGCGCAATCTAGGCTCGTGCGGCATCACGCCCTAGCGAGGACGATCACTCCTACGTGAGCGGGGCGTGACATAATGGTATCAGAGCACGGCTTTACGTCCTTGGACTATCGATTGAATTCTTTAACTCGTTGTTTCCGCAAACTCTGTTGCTTCTGCAAGTTGATATCGTTGGTGCGCTCACTCTCAATTGTCCCATGGGATGTCTATATAATAAGTCTAATATTTTCAAAAGATCGTACAAGTGTTCAATCGAACGCATCGATAGGTGATGGCCTTTGGGCCTAACGGAGCCGACCTTGAGTTGATAGAAATCGAGTGCTAATGTTAGCAAAGTCTCGCGTGCGTGCCTAACGAGTCCTACGTCGACATTAGCAAATGAGCATGAAAACTCGGAGTATAGTCCATACAGGATGGTTATGCACACGGCCTTTTGGCTAAGTTGTGCCGCGTGTCGTACATCTAGACTTTATGGTGCAAACGAGTTACGAGCGATATTGAGTACCACTCGGTCGGGAACGAAACTACACTAAGAGTGACTATCAATAGAGTGCTATCGAGCGACGATAACGTCCACGCGATATAGATGAGCGTGCTTGAAATTCGAGGAATGGTTCGAACAGGATTCAAAGAAGTCGATTTTGATTCGAAAGATAGTTTTGAGGATTTGTAGAATGACTTGAACCTGAGTGGTGTATGGATGTTATAGAAATTGTTTAGGCAAAACTAAAGGAATTACGGATAGCACGAGTGAGTCCACAAGCGATGATATTGCAAAACCTTAGAACGAGTAGCGCTGAGTTGGTCATGATTCGAGGGTCGCAAACGAGATCTCGTTCGAACGATTTGTGAACGGTAATGCGAGTTACGAAATGGTTGAATGGAAATTCTAAACGATAAAATAAATAAACGACTTGATCGAGGAAATTGATACAGATCGTATACGAAAAGTTAGCACGACGGAAAGATAGCATGCACGAAAGGTTTGACCTTGAAGTTACGCAAACGACCTTGAGGATTGAAATCGATGTTGCTCGATGGTTTGAGTTAGGAAGGAATGATACGAATTGAGGAAATACGTTAGTCGATGAATTAAGATAGACGGATAAATGATACGTAAATTTGGGTTGAAGAAATTGATGTTGTGAACGATTCGAGGAGATTATCCAGTCGAACGATAGCATCATTCGCACGACTCAGAATTCGTTGCAAACGAAGATCGTCAGGTTACGTATATCGTCGATGGTATTGAGGCGTATCAAAGATGATATGCGATAACTCGGGGCTACTCTGACTCGGTGAATGACGATCGTGCAAGTGCTATTATTCGGTTGGATGCTATACTTAGGATTTTGATTGAGATGAATGTTGGGTGAAAGTGATCGTGTCTTGATGGTTATGCGGATAACCACAGCGTCGACGATCTTGTCTTGTGCGAGCGCAACTCTAGCCTCGCACATGCGTTGCGTCGGATTTGGGCCGATCGTTTCGCGTGAGCGCTGACATGGTGATTCATGTCGCATGAATGATCGAACTCAGAAAATCAAGATGCGGCAACTTTGATTGTCTCGACTTGTTGGCTTGATGCGAAGGTAAACTCGAGGATTTGTAGGACTTATGATTGACGAATGAATGAAACTTGAGGATTGAGTAGGTCCAATCCGCGCATAGAGAATGAATTAGTCTGGACACAAAACAAGAGTTACGTCCCGATGAGAATGATTATCTCGCGGGAGCGTGCATGGTGATTCGTGCCCACAGTAGATAATTTGACTCATGTGAGATCGGGACGTAACATATTGTTAAGTCATACGATCTTGTGATCGATTACGTGAATTGGGATGAATGACATAGGGAATATGAGATGTGAGTTATGGTTTAGCGATAAAAAAAATGTGTGTCGTAGCATGCTTGACTTGGAACGATTGATAGGCAGATTGTGTCGAACTTGTTCAAGAGATATACTATACGAAATGGCTTGATGAACGAGCGATATGTTCTTATCGAGGAAATCGGTTAAAACGTGATTTATCTTTGGATGGCGTAACTAAACGACTCGGACCCCGTGCGACGAATATTAGGATGTGCATAGGGAATCGATGCTCGATGATTTAAAATCAGAGTGATGCGAGCTTGGGTAGAAAACCCCGTACTATCGATTTAGCCTGACCTTAGGATGGGGTCAGTATTGTTATTATTGTTTGGAAACTATGATTCCAATACTGACGGATGACCTTAGCCTAAAGACGTAGCCTAGCTGTTAGGCAGACGTTCCGGTGCGAAGAGATAGGAATTGTGGAGGCACCACTCGCGAGTCTCGGCTGACATGCACATATATCCGGGACGCCCGAATATGTGCATGATCCAACTCGAGTGGTGATGGCTTCTCTATCACGAGGCTTGGCTGAAATACATGTATTTTGGGACACCTGGAATATGTGTACGATCCAACTAAGTTATACGCTGAATCAAGTGAGACTTGAGGAACGGAAAAGTGTCAGGATTTTGAAATGGTGAGTTTCGAAGAAATGTTGATGGTAATGCGATCATTGAGTTGAGATGAGTTCGAATGTTGGTTGATCGGTTGGTGTGCCTTACGACTAAGTTAGGGATAGCACGAGCGTGGCTCGGATTGAGGGAACGCATAGGAGTAGAGTGTGCGAGAAACGTAGGATGAATTCTGTTATAAGCCGATAAGTGTACTCAGTAAGTTTCGAGGGCGAAACTTTTTCTGAGTGGTGTATGATGTAGTGCCCCGTCCCGCGAAGTCAATCGGAGGAATCGAAACGCCGACGGCGTTCGAACTTTTCCTTGCAACGGCGACTCGAAGACATCGCTCAGTGGGGTAGTTTCGGTAAACTTGCCTCATCTTAGCCTTCTCCTAATAAATCGTGTGTTTCAACTTGCACAATAGATTTTATAATAAAAGAGACGAATCCACATAGCTAAGGGAATAACCCCGACGGATCAAAATCGAGTTTAGACAGGGAAAATGTCCCACGGCGAATTAGATTTGGTACACGGCATGCTTTAAAAATGTTACTCGGTCCTTCGTCCGTAGCTTGGGAGAAGAAAAGTGGTATTCGACACAAACGATGAGTTAGCCTAAGCCATAGGCGTCACCCGTAAAATGCTCGATAAAGCATGCACGTTTCTACTGTGCAAGGCTTGGCATAGCCTTGGCTCGTCCCTCGAGTTAAGTTGTAGGCTTGAGTAGGTTAGGCAAAGTTATGCCAGTCGACCTAAGTCATTCCAAGTGTCGTACCACTCTTTCTGTGGTTGTCAAGTTAAATAGTCCTACGATCTCAAGGGCCGTCATATAACGTATGACTTGGGTGATAGCGTCGCGTAGGACGGAAGTCAGTTAAAGGCACGAGCCATGGTTGGCACGATGTAAAGTTAGCCACGGTCTATGGCATTAAGGAACACATTTTTTTTAAAGTTAAGTTGGAAGGCTATGTAGTAGTAGTTCCCTCGAGTTCAAAGAAGTATACGAGGCGGTCCCTCGGTTGGGAGTCTCGCGTTCCTATTTACGTTAAGAAGTTCGAGGCGGTCCCTCGGTTGGGAGTCTCGCGTTCCTATTTACTTAAGAAGTTGAGGCGGTCTCTCGGTTTGGAGTCTCACGTTCTATCCACGATAAGAAGTTCGAGGCGGTCCCTCGGTTGGGAGTCTCGCGTTCCTATCCAGATAAGAAGTACGAGGCAGTCCCTCGGTTGGGAGTCTCGCATTCCTATCCACGTTAAGAAGTTGAGGCGGTCCTTCGGTTGGAAGTCTCACGGTCCGATGTGCGTTATGCAAAGTGTGGTTCAGGGCACGAGTTGCTAAGTATGGTTCCAGTCGTAACAACAAATTAGGCCATGCATTTACGTGAGTCTAGATGTCTCGTAGGTGCGTGGTCATTGGACAACTTGTCGATAAGGATTTCTGCTAGACTGGTTATCGCTGGGGCACCGGGCCCAGTCGTCCTAGGAGGTAGACGTTATAGCAGCGCACGATTCATTATGTGAGGGTAGTCGGAGGCTTTCCATAGGGCTCGCTACCTGCATCGAAGGACCTACCGCCTACCGAGCTATCCGCGATGGCTTGTCATGCCAGTGGCCTTTCATATAGATAATTGATGTGCTAAGGCGAATCCGCATGCACGGTGTCAGCCGTAACAAAGGAAGTGTAAGCACGGTATGTGTTGAGTGTTGAAATGTGTGCTCAGTTGCACCCAAAGTATTATAAAGCCTACGATTCGGCTATACGTAAAGACACGTTCTTCGGCACGAGATACGAGTCATGCTTGAGTTCTCAACACGGTTCCACAAGTTGGGTTATACGTTCGAGTTAAGTTTGGAAGGGCGGGCAAGTTGGTTAAGTTATGTTAAGTTGCAGGGCACGACCTTCGAGATGTGAGGCACGGCCGCGATGTCACAAAACGAGTATAGGCAAGACTAAGCGAGGAGGCACTGCCTCAGTGATACTAAAGAACAAATTGAGTTCATATACGACGAGTCATTAGTCCCAGAGTAGGCACGAGAGACAAGTATGCGTCGGTGCATTGACATTGCAAGCACAAAAGTTTAGAGGCAAGGGTAAAGGAGTTATCGGTATAATAGCACGGAGACGGTCAATGACACTAAATAGGCGGGCCTAGGTCCTAAAATCGATCCTAAGAAAGAATAGAAAGACAATCGTAAAGGGATACGTTGCACAAAAGTAAAATAACGTGTCGGTTTTTTATGGGTGGACGAGGAGCTCACTCACTAGTACAGTTGAGTACTGACACCCACATAGTTTTCATGTACAGGCGCATGTAGAAGCGTCGAGGCATAAAATTCCTTGGCAATTCGAAGCACGGTCACGTGGAGTCAAGACTTATACGGGACATAATATATGGACATCGCCTATCCGAAGCATCTGCTGGCTCGAGACAAGTATTGAGAGATGAGAGAGAGCTGAGTGATTGTAAGTGAGACGAGTGGATCTGTGTGATTGTAATCTTGGCCTTGTACTCCTATTGTAACCGTTGTTTCAATTCAATAAAGAGCTTCTTTGAATAACTTGTGTTTGTTCTAAATTTCTGCTGCGATTTAATGTCTCAGCTTGGGACTTTTGGCGAGACCCTGTCGCAGCCGTTGGAATCGGCCGTTATGGAACCCGCCTTGTACGAGCGCAATTTAGGCTCGTGCGGCATTACCTTAGCGAGGACGATCGCTCCTGGGGAGCGGGACGTGACAGGTCATTCGGTTTACGAACATTGAGTTGAGGCATGGCCATAGAACATTGAAACGAAGTATAAAAATAAGAACATAAGAAAGTAAATAGAAGAAATACGAGATGATAAAGTCTGAGTCTCGGACTCAAGACTATGCTCGGTTGTTTGAATGATAGTGCGTTGCATGGTCGAATGGAATGGACTTGAGATAATTGCGATATCTTCCGTGCACGAAACGTTCCTCCGAACGGGCTGTGTCGGGGCACCGGGACCGTTCGGCCTAGGAGGGATGTATCTTTGATAGGTGCACATCTGTAAGATGATTAGCGACCGCTTGACGAGATATGAAAAGGTGCAAATGAAGTTATGCAGCGGTATATCTCCGTAATTGGGACAACAACCCACTACGCGAGGCGCCGGGCTAACCAAATTCGAGAAAGAAAGAAGAAAGAAAAAAAGTAAGGAAAAACTAAAAGAAACTCCTTTAGTCCATTCCGACGCGGATACGCCAAGAACTTCTTATAGCTAAGGAACAATGGGTTGAAAGTGTAGGCATGTATGTGTCCCGCACACGATCCTGCATAGAGAGCACTTATAACATGACAGGGAAGGAATAGGGCGTATTCACCTTGCTTCGGTGCAAGGGCGAGTGCGTCGACTTGGTAAGAAGTCGCGCCACGAAATAAATACGAGATTGCTTGTCTGTTTGCCTATTCAATTTGAATAACATGCTTGCCATGATAACATACCTTACTGCTTTCGAATATGCCATGAAATTGACCCTAAGGAGAACATAGCAAGATCATAAGCTAAGTTGCATGATTCAACATAAATACTGCAATATCGGTTTAGAAAGAAGATCTTTGCAATCAGTACATGCGAGGACGAACGTACTGATCTCCACCAGCTTTCATACAGGGTACAGGGAATGGATGGCTCGTAGCGGAGCTTCACTTGAACGCGTAGAGGCTTAGAATGTCAAAACGTATTGAAGCGTGCGATCGCATTGACGCTCGAACTTGCAACAGGATTGATGCAGCCGAGATATAGAAGGCATGATGTATTGAACGGTGAAATCCTATGTGGACAAGAGAGAACATGAGTGTTGTAGCCAATCTGGCATATATTGTTGGGCTATCGAAAGCCTTTGTAATATCAGTTTCGAATATCAATAAAGAGAATTGTTTCGTATACTCTGTTTTCCTTTAGTTGTTGATATCAACACAAAGATAACCATTTGAGAACTTGTCATCTTGCTTGCACGTGCGCAACTCTAGGCTCATGCGACATGACGCCCCCTGCGAGGACGATGATTCAGGTGATTCTGGGTCGGGGCGTGACAGATTGGTATCAGAGCTCTAGGCTCAATTTCTCTGGACGCTCACTTCATTACAATTCTAAAAGTTGCCACCACCAATCGAATCACTCTTGACTCTACTCGATGCTGCACTGGATGTTCCATACAATAAGTCTAATACAAATTGTATAATTTTGTCATGTGTTTTGGAAATTACATGATGTTTGTAAGAAAGTCGCGAAGGATTTATTGTATTGAATGCAACGAGCCGTAAAAATGTTAGTTGCTACAAGTGCAACAAATTGAAATACGATTTAAGATATTGTTGCAATGTAACATGTTGAATGAGAAATGAAATCATGTACGACGTGCAATGGATTGTGAATTTTGGTTGCACCAATACGGAAGCTTAAATAATGCATTGAAATGAAAATGAAGTCAATATCGAATGTGTTGAACGAATTTGAGCATTGACTTTGAAAGTCGGAAATAAATCATTGCACGATGTACAACGCGTGTCAGGAGTAAAATTGTTGCACATGGTGCAACGCATATCAAAATAATCGTTGCACGGAGTGCAAAGAAGATTGGAAATAAATCGTTGCGCGAGATGCAACGAAAATAATGAAATCGTAAATCAATAGAATGAATCGTTCGATTGCACACATACTTGTGTTGGCAAATGAAAACATTGGCCAAGTTGTGTCAGATTTTGTTAGAATCAAAGTTACGGTTGTGATCAAGCACGATCACTGCGGAAATCGTGAGTTGGAAGAGATTTTTGGTTCATACTTTGTATAATGGAAGAAAATGACTTATTTTCGAGTGGTATATGCCATACCATATGCGATGAATGACTCATTTCGAGTGGTATATGGTGTACCACTTGTGATGAATTCATCGACGCGTTGTGAGAATTGCAGAAGGTTTTTTTCGTAACGAACGCGTTGTGAGAGTTCGACATTCTGCTTTATTCAGTAAGGGGTCCGCAAACCAAATCGTCGCCTTGCGGCGGGCTGAGGCTTGGGCACGGTAAGCAAAATCAGACGTATATTCAATGAAGCACGAAGTGCTCGAATGGCTATGTCAGGAGAGTGGCCGTGCAACAAAGTTAAAAATTGAGCTGCATCGGCTCGACGAAATGACAAGGCATATCGACTCAATGTGGGAGGATTGACTCTTCTTTTTAGTCCTTCATGCGATAAGTCAAAATATCATTGTATGCTAAGTTAACCTATCGACGCCACGGGCGTGGTCCGATCGGAAGATAAATCATAGTATGTGTGAACACTAGTTAGAACAATTGAAATGAAACGTGCATCAAATGCACGAGTCGCTATGGAACATTGGACATCGCAAAGGCGAGCGCCTCGGTGCGCAAGCCGCAAGAACATGGGATAACTGTATTCGGCGAGTGCCTTAGTGAACGAACCATACCATGCCTTCTTGCATGAGTTAGAAGGCTAGAACATTGAAAGACAATAGGCGAGTGCCCTAGCGCGCAAGTCCCGAACATTGAACACTAAGTTATAGAACATAGAATACGGCTTCGATGCGTGCACCAAGTGTAAGGTACGAGGAAAAAGATGATAAATGTATCAAAACGTGCCTACGCGTACAAGATCATAAAATGGCTTCGTTATGAAAGAATACAGTTGTGGCATAACATGATGCCTCGAAAGGTGTTCGAGACCTTCGGGTCGTTCGATTTACGAACATTGAGTTGAGGCATGAGCCATCAAACATTAAAACGAAGTATAAAATGTAAGAACATAAGAAAGTAAATAGAAGAAATACAAGATGATAAAGTCTGAGTCTCAGATTCAAGACTATGCTTGGTTGTTTGAATGATAGTGCATTGCATGGTCGAATGGAATGGACGAGATAATTACGATATCTTCCGTGCACGGAACGTTCCCTCCGAACGGGCTGCGCCGGGGCACCGGGACCGTTCGGCCTAGGAGGATATATCTTTGATAGACGCACATGCGTAAGACATTAGCGACCACTTGACGAGATGTGAAATGCCGCAAATGATGGTATATAGCGGTAGATCTCCGTAATTGGGATAGCAACCCACTACGCGAGGCACCGGGCTACCCAAATTCGAGAAAGAAAGAAGGAGAGACAAGAAAGTAAGGAAAAAATAAAAGAAACTCCTTTAGTCCATTTCGGCGCAGAAATGCCAAGACCTTCATATAGCTAAGGAACGATGGGTTGAAAGTGTAGGCACGTATGTGTCCCGCACATATAGATCCTGCATAGAGAGCACTTATAACATGATAGGGATGGAATGGGGCGTATTCATATTACGTCGGTGCAAGGGCGAGTACGTCGACTTGGTAAGAAGTCGTGCCACGAAACAAATACGAGATTGCTTGTATGCTTGCCTATTCAATTTGAATAACATGCTTGCCATGGTAACATGCCTTACTGCTTTCGAATATGCCATGAAATTGACCTAAGGAGAACATAGCAAGATCATAAGCTAAGTTGCATGATTCAACATAAATACTACAACGTCGATTTAGAAAGAAGATCTTTGCGATAAGTACATGCGAGGACGAACGTACTGATCCCCTACCAGCTTTCATGCAGGGTACAGGAAATGGATGGCTCGCGGCGAAGCTTCGCTTGAACATATTGAGGCTTGGAATGTCGAAACGTATTGAAGCGTGCGATCGCATTGACGCTCGAACTTGCAACTGCATTGATAAGGTCGAGATATAGAAGGCATAATGTATGGAATGGTGAAATCCTTTGTGGGCAAGAGAGAACCTGAGTGTTGTAGCCAATCTGGTATATATTGTTGGGCTATCGAAAGCCTTTGTAATCTCAATTTCGAATATCAATAAAGAGAATTGTTTCGTATATTCTGTTTTCCTTTCATTGTTGATATCAACACAAAGATAACCATTTGAGAACTTGTCATCTTGCCTTGTACGAGCGCAACTCTAGGATCGTGCAGCTTCACGTCCCCTGCGAGGACGATGATACGGGAAATTCTGGGTTGGGGCGTGACAACGTGGCGGCCTGACACTTGACTAATAGGTCGCAAAAGTGACTGACAGGTCACCTCCGAGGCCATGCGTGGCCACGTGTCGTATCAGACACGTTCTCACGTACGCACGCGTTTTGCATTGACACGGTTCAGTCGATTTCCTTCGACTGATATGTGTGTCGTGTCACACACAGACACGTTTTGGACCCAAATCAGGGTGTCGACCCTCTAGTCATATCCCTAGCGAACACGTGGACACGAGCACGAGGTGTCACGTATCGTGTGTACGACCCTGTGTCCCCGCCGTACGACGCTATACTGTGTGCAGTTTGTACCTGTACATGCCTAAATTGTTCTGGATACTTCGTGTGCACTTATATGGACACAAAACCCTCTCTAACACATGAACACATGTGCCTAGCATCTGTGCACACACTGTTTAATGTTTATTTGAATTTCGATTGAATTTGGGTTTTGGTTCGACTGAACCTGAGAATCGAGTAAATTACTGATAACATGAGTTTGTGATTCAAAAATTTATGATTCAATGTTAAGTTCAGTTAGGTTATCATATCTGGGATCAAATGATTCATGTTTAGGTTGGCATTTTGGGTTTTTATTTTGAATTTGGGTTTGATTTCGAAGAGAACTGTTGATTACTGATACCAGGTTTTGTGTATTATGAAATGATGGTTTAGGCCTATATGTAATGAGCTGAATTGAGGTTACATGATAAATTTTCCTGAGATTTAGATCACACTCACTGTTGTACACACAGAAACCTGATTTCACACTACACATGTATGCCAACAACCACACACACACACCATGCAACTGAATACACACACACCCCCTAAGCACTGTCACACAAATACTCTTGCACACACACACACTCATACATGTGAGACACACACATAAACTCATATTCACATATACCCCTTGACACCATGTATCCTTAACCCTTGTAGGTAACCCAATACCCACACACTCACCCCCTACTTACATATATGTGTACTATGTTTGTGCCTTGCTTGTGTATTAGGCACTAGCCTATGTGAATGCCTATATATATTATGTAGGTATAAATATACATAGTTTGTATTTGTGTATATGATAACTTGTTTGGCCTTTGATTGTGTTTGAGTGCTAGCCTAGGCTTGGTTAGGCTTAGTGAGACTTGATTGGACTAGGATTGGCCTAGTTGACCTAGTTTGACTAGTGAAGTTGACTAGAGTTGACCAAGAGTTGACTTTAGTCTAGAATGACCTAGAATTCATATAGAATGCATTGTAAAGTTTAATATTACCATTCTAGACATTGTGACCTGTCTTGCTCTAAATAGGACTCATCTACTCTGTCTGGACATATATACTCATCGGATACTCAGGATACCAGGCGAGTATATCTCTGACCGTTTCAAACATGATAGAATTTAATTTATGCTCTAGATTACTTTACTTGATGCTGTCACATTGTTAACATGGATTGGTACTATATGGATTCCTTCATGAGATGTTATCCCCCTCGGGAGCCTCGGGTTACGTCATGTCATGTGCGTTTATTTTCATCATGTACTTCGGTGCTTTCACCATTCATATGCACTCTTGTGATTCATGTACTCTCATGTTCATAGAGCCCCTTATGTATACTTCATGTGCACCCATTTATGGTCCCCCATGTAAAATTATGTACAATAACATAACTTGTCTGGATCCTTGTGTATTGATTGGGGTACGGAAGATTATAAATGGTCATGTGAACAATTCCAAAGTGGTGTAATCATGCAAACTCTTAGAATAATCATGTACAAATTCAAGCCGTTCACATGTCTATCTTGTACACTATATCACTAGCCACTGTTAGTTCTTTACTTATAGTAGATATTTCCTTACAGTCATCTCTTTTACTTCATATATATTCTTCAGCGTTTATGCATCTTACTCTATAGCATTTTTATTTTTCCTGTCATATTATGAACTGCGTGAGATGTATTGTGCTCGGTCCTGTCCTGACTGGACCTGTTAAAATGTTATCGATGATATTGAGGAGTTCTGTCCTACATACTACGAAGCAGGACTAGATGACACCTGCGAGCTGGACTCCAGGAGGACCCAGTCCTTGCAGAGGACACTACCCCAGTAGTCTAGGCTAGTTAGCTAGACTAGTTATCTTACTTTATTATCTTATCTTATTTTGGATACATTATGTACTTATTTGGGATTTTGTTATTCTAGATGTTGTGGAGATGTTATCTTAGATACTTAGACTTCTTCTTCTATTGTATTTCTTTTGGCAACTTTCATTTCTATCTATCTTATCGTATTTTCTACCTTAGCTGTGACTGAGTTATACATTTCTATATTATCCTTCATTCGAAGCATGTATATTGTACAGGTACCTTATAATTGTTAGATGTATGTGACCTAGGACATCATTTTATGGTCAATACTGTGGCGTAGGCTGGACATACGTACTTCACGTGCCCCTATACTGGGTGCGGGTCGTGATACGTTTTTAGTGGTAGCCCATGCAGGTCTAGATTTGTAGTGGTATTCGAACTAGAGTATCACTACAGCCTGCAATAGGATATAGGATATAGTTTGAGGTACTTAATCACATTAGGAAAACTCTGATCCAATACTTGCCATCTAAATTCTTGTTGATTAAATGCTTTCCTTTGAATAAGTAAACTGTCCTCCTTTGATTTTTTGCTTCATTCTCAGTAATTGCTTCTTGTTTTGATGTGTCTTCAGGATGGTTATGGAGACACGATCTTATCACTCCGGTCCAGGGGATACTGTCGAGAGGTCGGCCACCTCTCGTCCTGTTCAGCAGGGCCTCGAAACTGCAGCTCCTGTTGTGCCAACTCAGGTTAGAATTTCCACTGCATTTGGAGGTACACCTCTGCTTGTACAGAGACCTTCCCCCGTCATTCCTGATTTCTCTCGACAGCAGCCACCTTCCGGATCAGTTGACGCAGCACAGTTATTCGACTTATTTCTGGGGATGGTAGAGGCCCAGCGACAGCAGTCTGCTCATTTCCAGCAGGGTATAGAGAATGCCCATCAGCTTGCCTTGACGACTGAGAAGAGAGTTATTGCACAGCCGCAGGCAGCCCAGATGCAGCCGTATCTGTCGAGGATACCAGGGATCCAGGACTTCCAGAAGATACGTGTGACTTTCGCTGCACTGAGGGGATTCTGTATACGAACGATTGGATAGAGCACGTCGAGGAGATCTTCCTGCTGGCGAAAATTCCAGTACGACTGCAGATTGAGGCGGCAGGTAGTCAGATACAGAACCTGGCCCGCACATGGTACCAGACGGACCTGAGGGTTGGTACAGAGGGACAGACTTGGGCAGCCTTCAAGAAGCTGTTCAAGGAGAAGTTCTTTCCTGACATAGCTCTTGGCGCCCTGGAGACGCAGTTTGGGAGCTTAGTTCAGGGCAGTCCGACTGTCGAGGAGTACGCTGGGGAGTTTTACCGTCTGGGCAGATTTGTTGAGGGACTCAGTGAGACGGCGAAGGCCCAGAGATTCCGGAAGGGGTTAGTCATGGAGGTCAAGTCCTTGACCAAGAGTGACCAGAGTGCCACTTTTGAGAAGATTCTGGTGGGTGCCCTAGCAGCAGAGGATGATCTTAAGCTGAGTCTCAAGAGGGGACGAGACGCTCAGGGAGCCAGTGGCAGCGGAGGACCGGCTAAGAGGCCTCACTTTTAGCAGCAGCATCAGCAGCAGAGGCAGTTCCAGCCACAGTAGTTCCAGGGTCAGGGTCGTGCACCTTTCCATCAGGGACAACAACAGCAGCCGAGGTTTTAGCCACATACACTCAGGCAGTAGCCCGTTAGTTATGGCTTCTGTAAGAAGCCAGGGCATGTGTGGAATGACTGCAGGAAGAGGCTCGGGAGGTTCCTACTCAGCGGTTCGACGGAGCACCAGATGAAGGAGTGTTCCATATCTTCAGGACGAGCAGCTCAGGGAGCGGGTGCCAGAGCTCTAGCAGTGCAGCAGAAGGGACCCTTGCAGACTCAGCAGCAGAGGTTCGCTCAGCATCAGCAGCAGGCCAGGGGAGATCAGCAGGGGCGAGCTTTCGCCATGGCAGCTGAGGATACAGAGGCTATCAGAAAGCTGATCGCAGGTTTTATTCTTTTCGACTCCATTCCAGCTTTTGTATTGTTCGATTCGGGGGCTTCCTACGGCTTCGTGTCTGTATCTTTTGCTATTAGACCACCTTGTATCTGAATCATTGCCTAGGACTTGTAAGATCACGACTGGGGGTGGTATTATCCTCGTTAGTGATATTTACAATGGTCGAAGAGTTGATTTGGGAGGCCGAGAGTTGGATGTGAGTCTGTTCGTGATGCCATTGTCGAACTACGATATTATACTCGATATGGATTGGTTGAGCAGGCACCATGCCAACATAGATTGCCGTAGGGGTAGAGTTCTTTCAGAGCACCCGGAGAGCCAAAGTTCGAGTTCATCCGACAGCAGGCAGAGCAGAGCAACAGAGTTTTCTGCAGAGTATCAGTTGAGGAGCAGGCAGTGCCACACCCTTTAATAGCAGAGTTCATAGACGTCTTTCTGGAGGATTTGCCAGGACTACCACCGGATAGAGACATGGAGTTCTCTATAGACTTAGTGCCTGACACAGAGCTGATATCTCAGCACGTCTATAGGGTGAACAACAGTGAGCTGGAAGAGTTGAAGAAGCAGGTAGATGAGCTGAAGGACAAGGGTATCTTCCGATCGAGTTTTTTACCATGGGGTGCACCGGTACTCTTTGTACCGAAGAAGGATGGGTCGGTCAGGATGTGTATCAACTATAGGGCACTCAACAACCTCACGATCAAGAACAAGTACCTATTATCGAGGATCGATGATCTCTTCGATCAGCTGAGTGGGGCGAGGGTATTTTCTATGATTGATCTAAGGTCAGGTTACCATCAGGTTAAGGTAAAGAAGGAGGATATCCCGAAGACCGTATTCAGGATACGATATGGCCAATTTGATTTCATGGTAATGCCATTTGAGTTCACTAATGCCCCGACGATATTCATGAACCTAATGAACAAGGTGTTCCACTAGTACTTGGACAAGTTCATAGTGGTGTTCATCGATGATATCCTAGTGTACTCGAAGACTGAGGAGGAGCATGATGAGCACTTGAGAGTGGTTCTGGAGACTCTCAGGAAGGAGGAGCTTTATGGCAAGCTCTCGAAGTGTAAGTTCTTTCTGGACAGAGTTGACTTCTTGGGTCATGTGGAGACTGGAGATGGGATCTCAGTTGACCTGAAGAAGATCACGGCAGTTGAGGCTTGGATAGCACCGAGTACAGTAGCAGAGATCAGGAGCTTCTTGGGATTGGCAGGCTATTATATGAGGTTTGTACAGGATTTCTCCCGGGTTACAGAGCCATTGACTAGGCTGACCCAGAAGGATGCAAAGTTTGTCTGGTCAGAGAAGCGTCAGGTTGCTTTTAATGAGTTGAAGAAGAGGCTGACGACAGCTCCGATTTTGACATTGCCATCAGGATCAGGAGGGTTCACTATCTACAGTGATGCCTCAGAAAAGGGTTTAGGTTGTGTCTTGTAGCAGCATGGGAAGGTGATTGCCTATGCTTCCTGTCACGCCCCAGAACCAGAATACTGGAGAGCGGAGGCAGACATAGCCAGCTACGTATATTGAAATAGAATACATCTCAACTATACGGTCACGGCTGTCTAGATATGAGGGTTTACTACAAGCCAACAGTCTCTTAAGGTCAAGCCTATTGTCTCAATCTTAAGCAAATAGTATAATTACAAGATGTATGATCATTAAATATACAATAAAAGGCGTCCCAAATATTACATATCAGCTGATCATGAAGCTAGTCGTACAAATGTTAGGACTAGCAAGAGTTAAGTCATACATGATCAACCCTAGGATTTGTTAATCATGTTTACAGCCCGTAGGCAGACAGTAAGTAAAGTGCATCGAGCTAACAGGTGCTCGTCGGCTAAACGCCTCAAAAGAATAAATTTACAATAGAATGAGTGAATCAAAATAGAAAATCCACTCGTCGCCCGGGTTCCTTCTAGTCGCCACCATCGGGCTGGAAGCTTGGTAGATCCTCGGAAGCTGCTCCGAAATCTGGCCACACAAAACCAGCTGGGTCAACCCCAGAAAGAGCAAGTGCCACAAGGGGGCCACGAAATAAGAACAAAAGCCAGCAATCAGCACAAAAAATCTAATATTAAAACTAAATTACGAAACATGTCAGGATGATATACGACGAGATAACCATGGAACTATTCCGATAGCCAGGTTACAACCCGTAAACCAAACAAGGACCGGGGTTGTAACCCTTCATCTGAACAGAGCTTGGTTTTCCACCATTTATCGGCAAGATAAGTAATGTAAGTAATCAAGACAGGAAGCAATCTTGCATGGGATCAAGACTTGACTAGACTGGTTATACCTCATTCAATCAATCACGGCCAAGCAGATACTACGGCTTACTACTTTAACTAACTAGGGTTATCACAAGCCTAATTACTAACAAGATGCAGTGAGATTGTTCCACAGCCACAAGCCCTGCAGACCATCCAGGCTACCCAGGACGAAAATTAGGGGTTGAATTCAGGTAGGTACATCACCCGGGAGACAAATGTACCCTTAGGTGACTTAGAGGGTGCAACACTCGACGGTGCGCTGGAAATGTGCCCTACTCGACGGCAGGCTACAGATCCCAAGAGCGCCCAGGTAACGGGATTGCCTGTAGCCGTGTCATCTCTTCATGACTACTGTATTATTCTAGTTGTTAACCTTAATCCATTTTAGTGGGTACTCCTGACCGTGGTACTCAGGAGTTCCATCCTAGACATGATGCAAGACTGGACAAGTGGATTAACAAGCAAGCAAGAAAGAACCACCCACGGTGTCAAGACAGGTCAAGTTAAGTTATCAAGTCATGTCAAGTCAGGAGTGCGCCGCCACGGGCCACTATTAAGTCATGTTGGTCATGTCAGGAGTGCACCACTACGGGTCACTGTCGTGTTATGCTAGTTCCTTGTCATACCAAGCCATGTACAATAGTCATTCCAAACATATTAAGTAAAATCAAGTTCATGACAAAAAGGCGTAAGGATATAAAATGGACGTAAAATATCT